>CAEMYA010000044.1:9115584-9127839 GCA_903131615.1 Diplodus sargus | reverse complement strand
TTGCTGCTAAAAAAACAGTGAGTTGAGAGAGGAGGCTGTGGATGTTATTGAGTTAACCAGACAGAGAGAGAGGGAGACGGATGGAGGGAGGGAGGGATGGAGAACAGTGAGAGCTGGCTCGACAGACAAGTGGATGAGGGGCTGCGCTGTGCTCCTGCAGCACAGTGGGCACCATATGGTCTGGTAATGTATAGAGCACATGTTAGTCCTGCATCCTAAAAAACTTCCTCCCCTTCTCTCCTTCTAATTACATCACTCAAGAGACAGCCCCCTTAGATAAAACACACACACACACACACACCCACACACACACACACACACACACACACACACACACACACACACACACACACACACACACACGCTCACCATGCACCCCATTAGCTAAGAAGCCCCCCGCTGACACACACACACACCCACACCATCTTCAAGGTAAGAGGCGCCCCCAACAAACATTTAGGTCTGCACACACACAAACATATTTGCTAAGGGCCCCATCCCCCCTCTAATGGGAGAGAAGATTGATACCGACGGAAAAACAAAGATTTCTCAACATGTCGCTCTGGCCCTCTTTAGCTCCTTCCTCTTTAAATATTTAAAGCAACCACGCTATGCATCTTTTCCCCCCATTGTGATATAACAGAAGTGTTGATTTTCCCTGATGCTTAAAGCCGGTTTTGCCGGGCGCGCAGCATCAGCAGCAGCGGCGGAGCACGGGAGCGAATGAGCGGATCCCCCGAATGTACGCTTGATGTGTGCTGACAGTGATGTGCGTGCAAGTGAATGCAAGTTGATTTCTGATTGGGGAATATTGTGTGTGAGGAGGGATTGCTTTCTCCACGCACGCTGTCATCTGGTTTCAAGGTGTGTCGGCTGCTCTGTGACCGGCTGCGTGTTTGTTTGTGGGTGGTTATGCATGTTGCCATGCAGTTTCCGTGCCTCTCCGGCATGTGCTTTTGTCTGTGGGAGTGATGGATGTCAGGCAGGCAGCTAATGTGATTTAGATGCTCCACCAGGAGTGTGTGCGCGTGCACGTCCCCATCCACGTGTGTGCAGTCGAATCTGTAGTGTATGTTTGTGTATCTGCCTCCCTCCCTCTCTCTCTCCCTCTCTCTCTCCCTCCCTCCCTCCCTCCCTCCCTCGTTGCTCTGCTCTTTTTCTCTCTTCTTCTTCCTCCTCCTCTCCTACTCCCTCTCCTCACCCCCCTCCCCCCAATCATTTTTTCCCTGTGCTGTGCAGTTTTTGGACCCCGAGCAAATAAATAGAGGGAGGAGGGGGGGTGGGTAGGAGGAGGAGGAAGGGAGGTGTTTATGTGGCAAATCTGCTCCCTCACTGTCACCGCGGAGAACGAGAGCGCGAGGAAGGAGGCGACGAGGAAAGTAGAGGTGAAGGAGAAGATGGTGTTCTCTCTCGCTGAGACCACACTGATGGGTTATTGTGAACCAATTATGTTCCATTCCCACTAAAGGAAGTCTCACATCTTCTTCATACACTCAAACACACTCGCTCGTCTTCACACACACGCATCAGCAAAAGAAGTGCTCTTTCTCCTGGCGGCTCAGGCAGTGAGGGGCTTGAGTTTTATCTGCATGCAATTATTCCTGTGAGGAAAAAGCACCTTTATACTGTCAGGCTGTTCTTTCACACTAACTCCACCCTGCTTCTAAAAAAAAAATTGTTTCTCAGCTCCACCAAGTTGCATTTGTTGAACTTCTACATTAAGTTTTCAATGTTGCACCACTAAAACACGCCGATCCTGTATTTAGATACAGGACACTGAATAGGAATGGGAATCGCTTGGTTACTCCTGATGCGGTACGATTCAAGATTCGTTGCCCGCGATAACGATGGAATTACAATAAGCGATAACCGATTTACTAAAACAATCATCTAATGATATCTTTCACACTGAAGATTACAAAATACCCCAAACAAATCAAAATGCACTAACTACTTATCTTTTCTCTCCATTGTGGTGTCAGTTTCACAACCGAGATGAAACAATGTACAGAAACTGCAGGGGCTTCTGTAAGTTCATGGTCATGCGTGCCATTTTTTTCCAATGTGTCGCACATTTGAATGAAACAAAAAGTCGATATTTGGCAACCAGCATATCAATAATCGCAAAATGTGTTGATATGTTGTCCCATCCGTAATGCTGAACATGTTGGACGATTTACACAAAACATTAAAATCATCTCTGTTTCGAAGTTTCAAGTGAAGAGACACCAGATGTGTCACATGACACACTGTGTGACGCAGGACTTGAGGTGCCAAAGTTTTCAGGAAGTCTCTTGCGCAGTCGTCAACAAAGTTTTCTAGCCCTCATGTTTACTTCCTGGTTAGACGTCCCATAGACTTCTCATTACACTCAACCCGTGCACTGATTCACTGAGCTGAACAGCCAATCGGAGTGATTTCTCTCACAGTAGGACTTTGCCGCAGATTCAACAGGCTCAGTTAGTCAAAAGGACGTCATTTGGGGTCGACCTGGTGTGTCAGGCCCCTTAAACTGAGCTCAAAGAGTACGTTGATTTAAAAGTTACTGAAACATCCTCTTAAAAATGTTCTCGGCTGAAACAAGTCTAGATGATATATTTCCAGTTCAATCTATTGCATAATGTTTAAGTTTAATAGGCTAGAATATTTGATTGATTTAAAAGTTCAGCACTTGGCCGTCAACTCCACAGACTGAAAAAAAGGAAACGGCTTCTTTTACAGACCCACCATTTGTCTACTGGCTCAGTCATACAGGAAGTATAATTGTAGCAGAGGCAGGGGTGCTTATCTCTTCATCCAGCAGCAACTTCGGTGGCCCACAATGCAAAGCAGTGAAAACCCAGCATTAATGCTGTGTACACTTTCTGCAAAAGCTGAAACGCTCAGGCAGACAAAGGCAGCATTCTGCAGCACAAAGTGTACGACTAAATAATTTGCAGCAGCGACAATATTCAAATAAGGCAGTTATTATTGGGTTGAGCACCTTTTCTAAAGTGCTTTATACAAATAGGAAATAACATTCAAAGTAAAGTACAAACGATGCAGTTTGTTTAAGAAACGTATTCTTTAAAGAGCCTCTCCAGGCATGTTTTAAAGCACATAGTCAAATAATAAAAGAAAATCTGCTGCCTCGTGGAAAATGACAGAATATATGACAAAGTATTAGGACGTTTGACCTCTGGAAGTCAGCTGTCTGACCCTGACCAACACTTGTTGAATACTGAACTTAGATTAAAAGTGAGTGCAGAGAAACTCTATTGCACAATATAGACTTTGACTGAGGAAAAACTTGTTCTCATGTGACTTCCTGGTTTCACGTATTGTATAATTACAGCAAGTCAGTCGTTTGCATAGACCTGTTTGTTGCCATGGCAGCAGAATGATCATCAGAGGCGGGGTTAGAGATGCAGGGGCGTGTCTTATTGATTGACCCGTTCCACTTATTAATCATGAACGGCCCAGAAAGTTCACCTCCTCCTCCTCCTCCTTACTGAGCCTGTGTTGAATCAAAGAGGTCTCGTTCTTTCCCTCATTTTTAATTCATTTAACAACCAGTAACTAAAAGCAGGTGACAACTGTTTTACTGCAAATGTCGCTGCTTTTCTTTCTCCGCCCCGTGAGGCCTGTAACAAGGTAATTTACCCTTTGTGATGACAAGAATGTTTTAAGTATTTACCAAAGCCACAGTCATTCATCGCTCTCGTATATGACAGCCTTCCCTCTCGGTTCATTGTTAATTAACTCACAGAAATGGTCCTTTATGTTATGATAATGCACAGCTCGTGCATAATTGATGGCTTGCAATGAGGCGTCTCATTCAACCCGGTTCCCCGCTCGGCTGTGCAGTCATGTTAGATTGTGAGTTTAGAACATGTTACGGTCTCTGTACATTTCTCTGTACGAGTCCACGTGTTAGATTTCTTCCTGGTTCAGTTGAAGGAGGCAGATGAGGACACGTGAGGTTCACTGTCTTTATCTTATCAGGTCTGTTTATTGGCTCTGCAACATTACTGTCAGGCCATTCCTTCATCTTGTCTCTCGCTCGTCTCCGAACACATGATCAGCACGTGGCCGGGTTCAAACAAAGTAGCAGGAGCTGTTGTTGACAACATGCACGTTAATGCTTGTCAGGGCTGGACTGAAAATGCAAGAATCCAGTTCAGCAAAGCTTTTTTTAATGATCTGTCACCCCTCACTTACTGCACATCTCACGTTCCCGGAGAATGTTCCTGAAGGTAGCGCAGAGACTCTCATCTGCTGTGCGACAACTCAAACCTCACCGACTGTTGCGCGCTAATTTACTTTACACACAAACTCAGTGTCAACCCGAAGACTGTGAGCGACTCGGCTGATCGTTTAATTGCACCTCAATTCGCATCATTGTAACCGATGATGATAACAGTAATAGATTATGCTGTGAATCTGTGATATTTTCTGAGACGGTTATCGTGCCGTCAAAATCTTACTAGCTCGCTTACATTTGCTGATTAGCACTAACCACAATGTGCAGCCGAGGCTGATGGGATTGTCAGTTTGTTTTGAAGGTGTTTTGTCGTTGACCAAAGTATCGCATAGCGTTGACCTAATGATGGCGCCATATGGAGAGTGAGGTGTTACAACCTGGATCAGAGGTTGCAACAAAAAGGGAGACGACACAAAGGCAAACATTTTAAATAATATTTTATACTATCAAATTGAACCAAATTAGACCAAATCTAAAGCGAATCTAAATTAACACAACTAAATGAAAACCCTGCTGGTTGGGAACACGGGAGACTCGGAGGACTAGGGAGCCAGCCCGCTCAGGTGCAGCAATCAGATGAAGTTACTTCAGGTGCATTTCATTCACCCGACACTCCTTCCGCTCTGCCTTAATACAGAACAGGAAAAAACACAAGGAATCACCATCAGAGTGAACGTCACGGCTATCCATCCAATAGTGGTCAAGATATTCCCGGATGGACCAGAGTGGTGGACCGACCAGCTCTCGTGACAAAACAACTAAATAATCTAAAGTCTTGCTCTCGAGCCTCCTCTGTCGAACTACACTGTGATAGGTACACATAGTTAATAAGCATAGACATGCTCATCTATAACTATATAGTCTCTGTATTTACTTCATATCGGACCAAACAACAGGCATAAATGAGCTTACAGGCTGACAGGTCCATAGATCACTCCCGGGAGGTCGATCAAGATTAGCCCTTTTCATTGTAGACGACAAAGTTCATCAGCAGAAACAAGACCATAAACAGAAATGAAGAGCTGTTGAGGACTAGCTGTGCGTGTGTGTGCAGTGATCCCCCTCATTTTTTGATCTTCAAACGTGGCCTTACAGTATTTGATACTCCCCGAATTCTTCGAGAAGAAAATTGCCTGTTTTATTACATTGAGTGTCAGCCTGGACTCAAAACAGATGTTGCACCGTAAAGTCATTTTAAAGTGGCCTTGAGCTATTATCACAAAAAAAACCTGATGCAATAATTTTTCTTTCATTTCTTTTTTATGGTCTCTTCTTTTCTTTTTCTTTTTTTTTCTTTCTTTCTTACAGTTTGCCTTCTCTGTGAGCTAAGTGAGTTATTGTGTGGCTGCACATGCACTGTTGTGGACTTGTGGACAAGCGCGGTACAGACAGTGTCGCTTGTGAGCTCGGTTTCCTCTACCGTGGAAAGGATGAGTCATGCAAACGCCCGTTTCCTTTTTTTGAATATGTAAATGCATGTTTGATGGCAGCGTAAAAGCAAGACACACCCTGGATAGCTGGATGAGTTTTAGTTTTTAGACCTGCCTGGTCTATTTCTGCCCTGAGCCAGACGCTCTCCCTCTGCTTTTTCTTCGCCCCCTCTATCCCTCTCTGAAGTGTGAAGTTTGAAGCAGCAGGCTGTGTGCTATGATAGCGGTAATTGGTCTAAAGATGGAAAGTTCGCTCTCACTTTGTCACTGAACTAAGAAGCAATTTGTTTTCAATGAGTGTTTTTTTTCTTCTTCTTCTTTTAGCGAGTCTAGTTAGGAACTATATAGCATCAAAGCGCCATTTAAGACCCGAGAAAAGGGGGTTGGGCTGATGGACACAGTGGAGAGCTTGGCACTTTTTGTCCGAGTTGAAAAGCAGCGCTCTGTCTTGTACGAGTTCATTGTAGACGGAGCGGGGGTAGCCAAGAATGGCTCCCCTCTTCGGTACCCCCTCGTCTGTGGAAGGCGAGCTTTGGACTTGGAGTTTTTTATTAGCCACTGTGGTCTGATTTGTTTAAGGGGAGGCAAGGTGCCAAGATGTGGCTTGGCTCCTATTTTTGCTCGAGTGTGAGTGCTGGATTTGTTTGGAGGGGACCGGGCAAAAGCAAAAAACTCCAGCAGAGTTACCCAAAGTACACACAAACACACTTACACACAATGTACTTTTATGCGTTCCGCACTGTGCCGTGGTGTACACTGGCACAGTACACACATTTTCCCTTATTCACAGTTTATTACAGAAGACAGACACACGGAGAGAGAAAAAAATCCTGCCTTTAAAAAAAAAAAAAGTAGAGACAGGAAGAAGACGGGGGTGAAGAGAGGGACAAGATTAAAGCTCACAAAGAAACAACGAGTGGATGTGCCTGAATTTCATTTGCCTGTCTATCAGTCGCCTGAGGATGTTTCTTAAAGGCGCAGATCCAGACATGAATGTTTTTTTTATTATTATTTTTTTTTAAAGGGTGCGTTTAAGTACCCTCAAGTAAATAACTCAATTTACCATGGACATGGTTGGTTTTTGATAGCCGGTTCAGTTTTAGGTCTGGTTTCCTTTTTGGCAAAATACCAACATTAGCTCCGCTCAGACGCCACCAGATCTCTTCTTGAACATTTCACCCCTTTGCTTTCTGTTTTATCAGCGAAAAGAACCAAAAATGGCAACGTTAGCCGTGTAGTCTGACTGACACTCGGCAGTTCAATGAGGCTGATATCGATATATTGACTCCTAGTTTTAAAAACCACAAACAAATAATTGTAGCCAAGATAGGCCTTGATCATATTGATGAGCAAAACAATAGCTGATACCAACGGTTTTTATTTTGCTGTTTTATTTTGCCCTTTTTGTGCCAGCCGAACAAAAAAATCTTCATCATACGAAAATAGCCAATCTGTTTAAAGTCATCCAGCCATCCAGTGAACTGTCTTTTAAGGGATACACCGATATGGAAATTCTGATCCAATACTGATTTTTAAAATACGGATTTGATTGATTGCCACCACCAATAAGTCTTGGTTTTGTTTAAATTAAAGATCAGACAGGAGCGTATACAAGCTGTGGCTGATTTGTGTTTTTGTAGTTTATTTATAATTTTTCATATCTCCTGTTGCTCATCTCATCTTCAGATCGCAGCAACAGGTAATGAACATTAATCAGGCTGCCAGTGAAAAGTGCTCAGTTTCTGTCCTCTCAGTCAACAAAAGGTGATTATGGCTCTAAAGTCAATCTTGGAGTTTTAGTTATTTATAACTTTTGTCAACTGCAAATGCTGCAAGTTCAACTTAATCAGATTTGATTTGGGATTTAACAGGATTTGGATTCAATAAGAGGATTTGATGCTGGATTCAGTTTGAATAAAATGTTATTGAGCACCCACTCGGGGTTTTTTAGCCCCAGTGGTGGGTTTGCAACCAAAAAGAGGCGTCATAATTGGTTTTGGTTGCAGTCTTGTGTGCAGGCTGGTGTTAGCAGAGCCTTGATTACCACCCTCTGATGAAGCTGGTCAACAGGTCAACGATGGTATCGTGTAAAAGGCTGCACATTCTTTTCTTCACCGATGTTGGTTTTTCTTTTGGTGTTGGTTTATTTTTTGAGAAGTTTTCCAGTTGTGTTTTCTCGTCATCTGGCACTGCGGTGCCACGGTTGCCAAGAACACATTCCTGGTAAGACGCCTTTGTAACGTGAACGCCACATTTCACTTCACCTCGCAATCACTTAGAAATAACTTTTTCAGAGCCTTAAAATCCTGTCCCGTAGATTTCCTTCAACTCTTTGTGTGAGTTTATCAAACACCTGAATGGATTCTTGCAGACTTGGCATTAGCTTTGATCACAGGTCCCTTTTGGATGAGGACTTTTTTGGGGGGGAGGGGTTGGTTTTCCCTTGTCCGTTTAAGATGGGGTCCAACATTTTAGAACCGTGAAGAACACTATCACAAGCTCCTTTTATCTGCATTGGAAAGACAGAATCAGCCATAGTCGCAGTGAGTCTGTTGAGAACAAAACGGGATTTAGTTCAGGGTTTGCGGCCTCGGATGCTGGAATTTGTTAGCGGGAAAATGTTGTTCCTCTTTTTCTCTCACACACAGGGATATTCACACATTATTCCACATGTAGTTCTCGGTTTTCTTCCTGGTTCAGCTGGAGGTGACCGAAGGAGGACATGTGTCTGTGTGTGTTTGTGTAGTTTTACCATCTTTATCTTATCAGTTTTCTCGGCTGTGTCCGACTTTACACTCATCACAGGCACATAAGCTGAGAAAGTGGCTGTTCCTTCGTGTTTTGTTTCTGTTTCTCAGTGCGTTGTTGTGTTCAGATTTTACAACACAATACAACAGCCCAGTGAACCGAACAGCGCTGCTCGTATATGTCGCGCTTCAGCTTGAGGACGGCTGCCGTCAGAGGAGGAACGATCAGTGTAGATCACCGTCCATGGGTGGACTAGCAAAGACGGAAACGGGAGCAAAAAAGGTTTTTCTTTTGCTGTTATTTGTTTATAATTGATTGTAAAACCAGTAAATAAGATCATCAGGCCTTGTCTTTCACACAGTGTTCATTTTTAAGCCATAGTTTGTGGATTTGCTAAACAAATATCTCAGTAAGACCCTCTCAGTCAGCGGTGTGAAGCAGTTTTTCTGTTTGACATTTATTCTAATAATATTTGACACTTCACCGCATGGTATGGCATTGTTGTTGGCTGATTCACTGACATATTAAGGCAAGGCAAGTTTATTTTTGAAGCAGGTGCCAAACACAAGGGTAAATTGAGGGTGCTGCATGGAGTAGGGTTGGGCGACGACTACCGAATTGGCATGTGTCCGCAGTGAAAATCCACAATGAACGATCACTCCCACTCCCCTGCCTGGCAAGCATTTCTGTGCTGGGTCTGATTTGGTCTTCACACCACATGTCTGTAACTGTATGGCTCCCTATACAGAGGAAGCTAAGCTAAGAATATGTAAATACGTCGTGCATGATTGAGGAAAAGTTGCCCACAGAAAAGGAAACGCAGCTGCCACCGGTGTGTCCAAGCATCTTAGTGGCAACCTAACTGAGCTGGCTTAATGAGAAGACAATTAGCATGGCGTGGAGAGAACACCAATAACTCACTTGTGTGTTACAGCCACTATGAGGGGACACACTACTGTTCTCGCACTAGTGTGGAGCCTTTTAAATCACGTTGAGTCAATGGTACGGGGCTCAGAAGGCAGTGGCTGTCGGCCGCTGATGATGGACGATGGGCGATGGCGCCGTCATCAGCCATCGGTCCAACCCTTGTACAGAGAAATCCAAACACAAGACAAAGTTAAAAACAGCACGCTTGAAAAGGGCACATTCATGAAGATAAATCAGTGTAAGAATAAATGAGATAAAAAAGAATAAAAAGAAATACAAAATTTAAGATAATAATAATGATAATAATAATAATGGTAATAATAATAATAATGCCAATAATAATAATAATAATAATATTAATAATAATAATAATATGGTGTGATAATAAGGCCTTGGGTTTTAACAACATTTAGTTTATTTAAGCACCTGCCAGATTTAAAACCTTCAGTGGTCAGGGAATCCTTAAAACCATTAAAGTTGAACACCAATTAGCCGCTCTAACAAAAGGTCTGACAATCACCAATTATCAATTAAGCGGCTTGGGGAGGAAGAGGGCTCAGTAAAAATTGATTCACCAGACGTTGAGTTCTGCAATTTCACGTAAGGCGGAAAGAGGAAGAAATCTCAAACTGACCGCTGAGTCGAAACAGGCTTCTCAGACATGTGTAAAATGCAGAATTGTCACTGAAAAATGATGAAGTGTTGACGAACCGCTCAGGTTCACGAGGATGACGTCCTCTTTATTAACATCAGCAGTAAAACCTGAACCCTGGCAGCGTCCGTTTTAACCGTGCCGCTTTAACAAGACCAGGACGCTGTTGTGTAAAATATTTATTGTGTCGCTCAAGTGCGGCGATGAAACACAACCGGCACAAACGTTGGTTCAGTAAACGGTTTAATGCCCGTTTAGCCAGCTGACGAGGAACAGTCGAAGAGCAACACAAGGTAAACAGACGACATGTTGAGAGGGCTGCGAAAAGGCCTCCGCGTGCGACCTCAAGCTTAACATTTCTCCTCAGATTCTCTTAACACTCATTCACCACGCTTTTGTATTCAAGGCTTTACACCACATGCAGCTAACTAGCATTTTATTCACTCTGGTTTTCATGGCTGTGTCAAAATGAGCACAAAGAGCTGTAATGATCATCGCGCTGAAGGCCAGGAAGAACTACTTTTTATTCTCACCTCAAAAAAAAAAAAAATGGAGTCACGGCTGAGCTATAAATTCTTCCCACTTAAGCAGCCGCTCTCCGGCTTTATTTTTCTCCCCTCACAATTAATAGGAACCACGTCGGTTGAAGGAGGGTCTTTGTTGGTGTGTGTGAGAGTCCATACATCACCTAAACTAGAGCACCCGACACCCTCCCTCCTCCTCTTCTTCCTCCTTCCTCCTAACGCGCGCACACACACACACACACACACACACACACACACACACACACATACACACACCGACAGCCTCCATCTGCTCCTAATCATGGGTGCAGCCAGCGGTCAGGTCGCTGTCTGTGAACACAAACACACACACATACACACGCACACACAAACACACAAAACATACACAACGTAGGCACGCCAGGCATGAGGTCAGCCATACAAAACCACACACACACACACTGGAGGCGTGTCCGGAACTATTTGGTTGTAAACGTGCGCTCCGATACAGCGCTCTCACACGTCCTCCTCCTCTTAAAAACGAAAGTCAGCCTACATTATCACACACACACACACACACACACAGAGGCACAGTGACAGATGAACATGAGACATCTTGGCAGCGTGCTTCACTGATGACAGGGTGCGATCTCCATGGATACGCACTCTTTACCCCCACGAGATACTCTCTCATGATTCTTCAGACTGAACACTTGAGCTAGTACAACAACAACACAGACACACACACACACACACACACACACACACACACACACACACACACACACACACACACACACACACACACACACACACACACACATTGTTTCTTATCTGGATCTAAATGGACACAAATTAGCCCATTATGTGCTTTTGGGATTAGAGCTCCGATTTAGCCCTAATAGTCTGTTTTCGTCCACAAAGCACGGGAGACATTTGCCAATAAAAAGCTTGACGTTTTTTAAACCCAGTTGTTTGGATCTGGAGCGCACGTTCAGTGTGGAAGAAAAAGAAAACGAATCAGAGTGACTTGTTTGAATCCTGGATCACATGCTGTCGTCACTTTCAGGTTTTGACCGTTTGGCTTCCTGTAAAACTTGTGTCTCAACATCCCTTTTCGTGTATTTGTGTGCGTGTGTGTGTCTGTGTGTCTGTGTGTCCGTCTGTGTGTCTGTCTGCGTGTGTGCGTGCGCTCGGTTTGGTTGTGGGAGCTGTCTGTGTATTGATGCAAATGCACAGGAGCCACGGTGTGTTTGCTCTGTACACGCGTGCACCAGTAATGAAGACAAAAGCACATAGCGAGGCACGGCTCCCTCACAGTTCCTCCTGCTCATTAAGCTGTTAATGCAGCTTCCTGTGCATGTGTCTTCAGGCCGCTGATTAATAATGACGCTTGTTGTTCATTAATATCGCCCTAATGAACGTGCACTCTGGAGCGTGGTCGTTAAACTTTTTTTTCTATGTGTGTGTGGTTTTTTTCTTCTCTAGACTCCATTGACCAACCCCGATATTGGACTGCACCCCCAGAGTGCGGGGAGGGGGGATCTGATCGTCCATCATCTCGGCGCCGTCACAAGGTGGGCTCACATCCCATATGGTTGGCATGGTAACATCCTGCTGGGTTTAGGTTTGCCAGAGACAGTTTCTTGTTGTTGCCACATTCTTGCAACATCCTCCTGACCTGAACACAAAAAGAACTCAAGTGTGTGTGTGTGTGTGTGTGTGTGTGTGTGTGTGTGTGTGTGTGTGTGT
>CAEMYA010000044.1:9086499-9115578 GCA_903131615.1 Diplodus sargus | reverse complement strand
AAAAAAACACAACAAAAAAAAGAAAATTCAGAAGGTGGAATAGTTTAGAAGGAGAGAGTGAGAACAAGAGGAAAAAACAAAGAGGGCTGAGCGGATGATTTTCAGGCAGATGAGAAAATGAGTGGGAAGACAGCAGGGAGACGGGAGGAGAAATCAAATTATTCTTTGTGCTCTACCTGCCACAAAGGCTGAAACAGAGCATTAATCTTTTACCCTCGTGTGTGCAGGTGACAACAGCGCACACACACACACACGCACACAAATGTACCCAGACTTCAGCAAACCGCACTCTCTCTTTCGTTCACGTGCAGCCTCACACATGCTCTTGCAGACACGCTGCAGTTGCAAATAGAGTAGGAGTGATTGTGTGTGGGTGGGTGGGGTTGGGGGTGATGATGGCGGGGAGGGAGGTGGAGTCCAGTTCCAGGCAGAGGAGAGTTACTGGACGTGAACAGGAAGAAAACTAGACAGGATGAAGATGAGGTGGAGCAGGTGGTTACCGGATTCTTGCTTAGCTAAAGATTTAAAGTACAAATGTAAATGGAAAGTGACTTCTGACTTCTGAGACTTGTCCCAAGTTGGAAAAACTGTGTAAAAAAAAAATACGTGTTTAGTCTGACAAAGAGATGATGAAACTTTGTAGAAATCTTATGATACATTCAGCAGGTTGCATTGGTTTACTTTTGGATTCTGGGTCAGTTTTGGGTGAAGTTAGGATTTATTTGTGCAGTGTTTTACCTGTGGATCATATTGAATCTGCTTTAACTGTGATCCCAGCTTCTTCTCCATAGCAATGGCAGCTCAAACTCATGGGTATTGTAGTATGTAGACCATCCACGAGAGCAGAAACGTGTTGGTTCAAAGGTCAAGGTTCAAAGTGGAATTTAACTGCCATGCTCCCCATATATAATAATCAGCACGCAGGGGAACAAAGTTCTGTTCCTTCAGTGGTATGGTGCACACAATGAGAAAACAAAAGCTATTAAGTAAAGAAAACAGACAACAACAAAGTCAGTAAAGTGCACACAAGAAGTATTAAGTTGTTTTAAAGTGCAATTCTGACATGCCTGCAACAGTAAAGTGTTCTTATGTACAGAAATGGACATAGAAACAAGGTGTAAAATTAAACCTTATATTGTGAATTTGGTACTTTTATGTTGTTGCACTTGACCAAAGAAGCAACTGCAGTTATTGTCAGAGATGATGACGGGAAAGATGTCTTGCGAACTGTTGATATATCAGGGAAGGGAAGCACTGACATGTCAGACCAACATCTGCAGAAGACTGGACAGCGATCAGATGAGACGGCAAACTAGGAACACATTTCTTCTTCCTTACTGTCCACAAAGCAGTGAGGTTCCTTACATCTCTGTTCATTACAAACAAATAACTACTCAAATAAACCAAACTTCAATAAAGAAACCGTCAGGAGAGTGACTGTCGATTGAAAGGATGTTTTGCGGCTATAGACTATAAAATAAAAGTAATATGTGATCAAAGACTTCCGATAGCCAACTGAAAGTTTTAAGGTGGGCTGTTTTCTTGTACGTTATTAAATACACGAGCTGACGTTGTGAATCCATCAACACACTTTGGCCATGCAGGTCCACAGGCCTTGTTTTCATTATTGAGTGACTTCAGTTTTTATCTACCTTGGCGGACTGCTGAAGTCGAGCCTACGTGTAGGAAACATTGCGCTTGTGTGAAGTCTCCAAGCAAGGCAGCTGCAGCTCTTGTCATGTCACCGGTGTGAGTTTACATGGCCAGATCAGGGCCTCGCGCCTCTGTTTTGTCAACAGAGATTATGAGAGAGCAGCTCACCGGCAGGTAGGCGTCACCAACCACGCTGACACTGTCACCTTCCCTCCCACCCCCCCCTCTCCCCTCCTATCTGCTGCTCGCTTTTGTCACCAAACAAGCAGAACCTCCTGCCCACACGGTCCCAGCTTCTCCTGGAAATAGACGCCTGTCGAACAAATACACCGGAAGTTGGACGGCAGCAGGTTCTTCCGTCTCTGTGTTTGAGAAGACGGCGAATGACCACACTCGGCTAAATCACGGTTTTACACAGAGAACCAACTTTTTTTTATAATAAACTTTCCCGTGTTAACCTTCAAGCTCTCTTGAACACAAGAACACACAAGACTTTCAATTTGACGCTAAATGACGCTGAAACGTTAGCTGAATCTATCTGGGGACGGTGCTGAGACAGGAATAAACCTGCCTGCGTGCAGATGAAGTGCAGCACAGATTAAAGAGAGGTGCGCTTAGTGTTTGTTTCTGCTAATTTTCCCGCACACTCGTCGTCTGGCCCCAGTAACTCTTTCCGACGTGTTCTTGTTTGTTGCATTGTTCTTTCCCCCTGGTGTGACTCACTCTGTCGTGGGAAGGCTGTCGTCTCTCCACTTTGTTTTCTGTCTGCCGAAACCTTTTTTTCTTTTTTTTCTTTTTTTTTGGGTTTTCTGCTTTCAGTTGCTGCTGTTCATCCGTTTAAAATCTGCTCCCCTCGAGTCCACGAGCTTAACTCACCAGTGTCGTTTAAGCGCTGCTCATCTTATTGAAAACATTTGTATTGTGCACACAGAAAACAAACACATTTCTCTAAGAAAATACATCATTCAGTGCAAAGTCTTACATCTGAAAGATGTCTAGAATTGGGAATTGTGAGACTTTTATGTGAAGTTAAGATGGATAACTCACAGCTGTCTGCAAAAACATTCTCCCTCCTCGCAAAAAACTCAAAACAGAATAAATTCACTGTTCATATTTTGACAGAAAAACAACCTGATTAATATCCATGAAATGAATAGTTAATATTGAAAGTTTAATCCCCAGACTCTACAAACTTTCTAAAGGTTATTGTTAGAAACAATCAAATCTCTCAGCAAACTTAATTTTCTTTTGCCATGATGAACCATTTTATGAATATTCCCCAAAAGTAACTGAAACAAAAAAAAAAAAAATTATCTGAGAGGCTGAAACACATGCAGTACGTCCCATTAGACACAAAACAAACAATGATGACAATTGTGCTGCTTATACAGTCGCCATTATAACTGGAGCAGAACGCTTTCTTTGTTTTCAATTATCATCCGTCCCAACTGCATTGAGGAAAAAAATGAATAATATCCAGTGAAATGCTTTACATCCAGACAACAAATATTAATCACAAGTCCAGGAATGTTATATATTCGGTGTCTGAACAGGGTGTTCTGCCGCAGTCCATTAAAAGGCAGAAGTCAGTAATTCAGTTTCAGTATTAGTCATGATGTACAAGATTAGCACGCTTTAAGTGATGATGAGATGCTCATACAGGCTGCTATCGAGCATAAATCAGCTGAATGGAAATGGAAACTATAAAGCTGTTACAGCCAGTTTGACATCTCAAACACAGTGTAAAATTAAAATTGATCAAAAGGTGAATATTCACAGTCATAACATCAGGGTGAAGTAACCAACTCCTTTTTCTTCATTCGTGTCATCCGATTCCCTCGTAGGACCCTGTCTAAATCCAAATTATTGCCAAATGGACACTTTTTCTTTTTGCGCTTTGACGACAAATCAGGCGTCTGGCATCATCTTGTCATCAACTCTACTTACTCTCATCACGTGATAAATTAAATCCCACTCCCAGTTTCCATCGGGTCCGTCATGGCCCCCACAACAAAGTCGGAAAAAGTAGCAATAAGCACACTTAAAACAGACGAGTGACTTAACGATTTAACTACGTAGCCTACTCGGCCCCAGCAGAAGCACAAAAATCAAGGAGAAGTTGTGAAATAAACAGTCTCAGCAGCTCAACAACATCAGGCAGGCATGACGCTCCGCTTCTGAAATGATCTCGCTGGGATTCTAAGTGGCATGAAGGATGGAACAAGACCGAGTCCTACACACCAGGTTACAGAGACGTGCCCGATGGAATCAAGGAGTAACTCCGGTTACTCCTGCTTTCATTAAAGCAAAATAATGCAATCACATACATGTGACATCAGGTGCGTTAATGTCGTCGTGCAAGATTACTCCAGAATTCCTCTGTAATTGTTTTGTCGCTGTGGTTAATTTGGATCCCTGTTTGTCTTAGTTTTGTATCTAGTGCTGTCAGAGGCTTGCAGCACTGAGTTTGCTTATTTTGGTTCGTTGAAGAGCGACTACTGTTCACTCAGCTTTGAGCTTGTTTTTTGTGTTTGTTTTGTTTTGTTATCTAGATAATAATGACCAATTTCCCATTTGATCGAGCTGTACTGTGGGGGGTTTGCCGCTCCTGAATGAATGTAGAGGAAACACTGCAGCGGATTGCAGGATTAGATATGATATTCCATGTATGCAAGAGAGGAAACCTTGGTCTGATTGTGAGGCCAGCAGGAAGGTCAGAGGGTCAACAAGAAACATCCGGATTCATCCTCTGGGAGCCTTGAGTATCACTAATATATATTACTTTAGTGTTTGAGGTGCCTTAAAACAAGCTGTTGAATAAAGCGATTTGGACAGCTAATCAGAATAAGATATCATGTCTGTCAGTCTGTCCTGTAACATGTGAGCTGAACTGGGATTGGATTGCATGCTCTCCAGTTCACGAGGTGAACCATTTCCTCTGGTTTTGCCATAAAGTCATAAAGTCTGTGGTTCCTGTTGAGCAGTGCTCCCACTGGGATTCAGGCTCCAGGGTCACTGGCAGGCTGCTGTCCTGTAGCAGACCCAAAGCGCTGAGCTTCACCCCGGTGATGCCACGGCACCGCTGACCTGAGTGATCCCCGTTTCACGCCCGTCTAATGACCCGGAAAATATGTGGGTCAACTGTCAGCGTGAAGGCGATGACCCCCCTGAAAGCACTCGGGTCAAGATCAGGGTTGAGAAGCAGTTCAAACTTGTTGTGAAAGTTCAGAGCTGCTTACCTTGCGTGTGTGTTCCCACCTGCGCTGTACGTGTCAGCAGAGGAAGAGAAGACCGCCTGATGATGCTTCAGTCAGCTGGGAGCTAAATTCTCTGTCCTCTTCCTGTTTGTCCGAGCGAACAGCAGCTGCTGATTAAGTACCACTCTGATTAACAGCCTCCCACTTTTACCTCTGACCCTGATTAATGTCTTGACTCAACCTCGACTGCATGATTGAGTTTATAGACTTCAATGAACATGCAGCTGATCAAAAGCAAATCTAGAAACCATCTGGCCTGGAGAATATGTTTGTTTTATGTCTCAGTTTTCGCTGGTGAGTCACGGATGATGCCTTTCTTGTCAAGTCAGTTTCCACTCACATTTTCCCAACTCAATTGTAAATTATATGTACATTTTCAAGGTGCATTATCAAAGTGTGTGTCTATTATGCACTGTACCAGCCTATGATAATAGATAAACTATCAAATAAGCATCTGTACGGGTGGGGTTGGCTAGAAGAGGCCCTTTTCATCCGATCACATCAGTGTAAAGCGTTGTTGCTCTCAAATGTGGGCTGAAAACCCAGTCGTCATATCATGGAAACCCATTTTTTTTCTTATCAGTTTAAGCTATGAATATTATTTATAAAAAATAAGTTTCAGGGGGTTGTTTTACCTATTTATCATTCAGTCTGGGAGAAGGAAGGAGGAGAAACTCAAAGGATTGAAGGGGCAAAAATAAGCTTTCCCATCTCCACCTCACACCTGGACAATGACTGCACGAAGTGAAATTGTCTGTTTTGGAAAGCTACACAAATTGCTGGACGTCCCCCCCACCCCTTGTGTTTCGTTGCTGGAAATGTGGGGAAGCTGTTCGACCATCTGACAAAAAGAGAAAGCGAAAATGGAATATGCAGCGGCCTTAAACCATCTGTCACAGGACACACTCTCCATTGGTCCTTGTTAATTTAACCAATAGTTTACATTCACGTTCAGGATACCTGCTATTCATGAATTCATTTGCTTCCACTGACCACGCGTGTTGTTTTCCTCTGCTAAAATTTCTGTTTTAATTTCAGCTGAGGCTTTTTTCTTAATGCTCTGATTCGAAACATTTATTGAAAAGTAGGTAACATGGTTGTTTCTTTGCACCTGCGCAAAGAAACTACCATATTACCTACTTTTTGCTCCATTTACTGCATCTCATCTCTTTGTCCCTTAGATTGCCATCTTCGTGCCCATCTCTCCTCCTCCTGCTGCCCTCCATACTGCCATCACCTTCTCCCATTTTCCTCTTTACGTGTCTCATTCCCACTGCCCCCTGCTGCTGTATTGTACCCACCGCAGCCCGCTGCCTCGCTGCCACCAGGCCCCACTGCCTGTGGCGTGTAATTGACTTTCTCCCTGCACTGGAAAAGCGGGCGGCCCGCGCCAGGCTGGAGGTGACCCATTTCCCTGGGGCATTCAGCAGCCTCCTAATCAACCATTCTCTGGGGCCGCCTCATTCACTCCGCAATTAGAGCAACTCCCGCTTTGAGAACTCCATCAATAGGCTGGCAGGCAGGCGGGCGGGCTCAATCGGCGGAGAGGCAAAGGCGGATTTTCACTCAAACACTTTGCTTTGGCTCCTCGAGCTCTGAACCCTCCGACTTTGTGCCTCCGCCCTCTCTGCCTCTCTATCCTCCTGCGCTCCTCGTCTCCCTCGTGGTAGGTTTCATCAGACAACAGCGAACGGGGGGTTTGTCTAACGATGAGCCGAAGACGGGGAGGCAGGTAGACAGGCACGCAGGGGAGGCAGAGAGGAGGATAGGCAAGAAGGCACGCAGGTAGGCAAGCAGACAAAGGCAACGAGACAGACCGACAGACAGACAGACAGTCAGGTGTGAGGTACTCAAGGGAGAGATTAAAAGAGAAATTTGAAAGAAACTCAAAGCGGGAGGGATTGAGCGAGAGGATCGGCGTGTCTTCAGAGCGCCTCTTGCTTTGAGAAGAAGATTTATGAGTATTCCCTGTTGTTGTCTTGCAGGGGAATTCACTTGTGTTTCACCTGGTCTTGAAGACGTGCATGAAAGCAGCCTTCGCAACGATTCCGTGTCACTGACGAGGTGTGTTCACCGCTTGTTTCAGCCGGTCATGATCTCGTTGCGAGCCAGGGGCGCGCAACAGAAGATTAGAAAAACCGAAACGCAATGAGACACTTTCGCTTTTTTCCGCCGACTGCCCTGATCCCCCTAAAGATGGAGCCTGGGATGATGATGATGGTGATTAAATAACAGGCCGGCGACTCTCCCCCTGCCGCTGGCTTGATTTGCTATGCAGGAGAGGCAGCGCTCTGGTCAGAGGATAACCATGTAATCAATGGAATGAAAAAGCTGCTCTGGCTGTGAAGGTTAAGAGGGGTACCGGAGGCTTTCAGCCCACTCTGCGCGCCACACATGCATTCAAAACACACACCAGACCGTCTGAATGTTACATCTCCGCCTCCTCCTCCTCCTCCTCCTCTTCCTCTCTCACCTGTTCCCCTTCCCTCCTCTTCCTCTTCTCTCTCTCTCGGACATGGCTGTCTCTCTCTCTCTCTCTCTCTCTCTCTCTCTTTCTCACTCTCTCAGCTCACTCCCTCCCACTGCCGCTGCCTCTCCTCGCTCTGATTTCCCCCCTTCCTCTGTATATTTTCTGCCTCTGCATTTTCTCTGTTCTCTCCCACTACATTTGTGCTCTCTCACTCTCTCTCTCCCCCTCACTTCCTCTCTTCCCTCCCCTTCGCAGTGCTCTCTTTCCTCCCTCCCTCCTACCTTTCCCCAGTGTCAGCTGCTGTCACTGTGGCAAAGAAAGTGGCCAATCAGAGTCTGCTTCACAGCACCGGCTTCTCCCTCCCTCTCTCATGTCTTCCGTTCCTTCCCTCTATTCCCTTCTCCTCCTCCTCCTCCTCCTCCTCCTTCTCCTCGCCTCCTTTTTCGTCCCATCTGCCTCCCTTCCCCGCGCAACCTTTATCAGCTCACTTCCTGGAGACGAAATATGATGCATTATGGGAGACAGACGGCTGTCTAACGGGGTTAGTTGTGCAGCGTGGCTTATCATCAGAGACACTGCTAATCCTGTGTGTGTGCTTGTGTGTACGTACGTGTGTGTGTGTATGTGTGTGCGCGCGCGCTCCCCATATGAGCTGATGAACTCGTACATGCACAGGCCCACACACACAAACAAACAAACAAACACAACCTCACATGCTTACTCTCTTTCTCTGAGGAGGAGGAGGAGGAGGCAGACGAGACGAGACATGTTTATATTCGTCAGTATCTGCCAGGAGAATACAATTTGCATGATATAAGCATATTTTACCCTGCTGTGTACTGTTTTGCACCGTATCCTCTTTACAACCTGCCTCTGCATTGCTTATTTTTTTGCTGAGTTCAAAAGGACGATTCCCTTGTATTCCTTTCCGTCACAATTACCTTTTATAATAAGAGCTAAAGGGCTAATGGGGACTATATAATCCAGTCTCTGCCTCTATTAAAGCCTTATTTACACCTGTGTGTGCGCTCCTTCCCCCTCAGGTGCTGATATGTGTGCACGATGAGCGGACTGGGGGAGAACTCCATGGAGCCTCTGAGCTCAGAAAACCGGAAACGCAAGCTCTCCACTTGCGACACGCCTGGTCTGGGGTGAGTGTGGCTGATCGGCACGAGAGAAAGTGGGCTACTGGGTCAGTGGTTTCACCAGCCGTGTGGCTCCTTTGTGTGCTGCTGCAACGAGTGAGAGCCAACATGTGTGCAAAAAAAAAAACATCAGAGGATTTCGTACCGAACTTCGGTAGAAAAAGCACTTTTTAGGCTGAATTTTATCGTTCTTGAAATGTGCCTTTGTCTCTTTTTCTATTTTATTTAACTGTCTCAGAGTGTAATTGAGTTAAAAACCTTCAGTCCAAACCACCATATTGATTAATAAGACAATTACTATCACATCGTATTCTTCATTACTAAAGGATGGGGAAATAATAGACTTCCAGTCAATGTCTGAAAAATATTGCTAACAGAGAGATGAGACTTTTTATAGAGTGCAGCATTAATTCGTAAAGGATATAAGAATGCATACTCAAGTAAAAGTAAAACTACAGACTTCAAAAATATTAATAATAATGTCCAGTTTAGCCCTCCGCCAACTTGACTTTAATGGTGCAGCTCTTCCAGACTTTTTGATATTATGTAATGGCTCAAATACTGATAATTAAAGAAGTCAGTTTGTAGCTGCTTTTTCCACAATGTAAGGAAATGGGGGAGGAAAAAGTCATATCAGAGGCCAGTGTGCATCATGTGACACTGTAATTACACAGTTGTCACACACTCTGTCACATTGGCTTCAAAACCTGCACTGTTCCTGGATGCTTGATGTAACCACCAAAACCTCAACTTCTTACCGAGCAAGCTAAATCCCCTTGCTTCCCATCTTAATGCTAAGCTAAGCCAACTGGCTGACGGCTACAGCTGACTTGAATATAACGCCCTCAGCTGTAGCTTGATATTTAAATGTATAAACTTAAAGAGTGCTCTTAAAAAAAACTCCTAAAAGGCGTTACGCCCAAACGATCTACTTTCTACCTACCTTGCAGCCACTGTGCATTATTTTTAAATCTATAAAGCTGCACGGACACTCTGAGAGAAGTAGTTTTGCGACGTAGCTTAGCTTTAACCTTTTGCACATCGCCCTCTGCAGGTGTGAGAGGAAGCGACGGGAGCAGGAGAGCAAGTACATCGAGGAGCTAGCCGAGCTGATCTCCGCCAACCTCAGTGACATCGACAGCTTCAACGTCAAACCAGACAAGTGCGCCATCCTCAAGGAGACGGTGCGCCAGATCCGCCAGATCAAAGAGCAGGGTGAGTGGACACTGTGACTGCTGGGGGCTGCAGCCAGGCTCGGCAGGGCCGGGCCGGGCCGGGCCACCGCAGGTCAGATGGACTGTTGAGAAAAGTGTGGAGGAAAGGCTGGGAAAAGATGTTGAGGAGAGAGAGAAAGAAAGAGAGAGAGAGGAGGGAAGAGACAGCTCGGGGTTATCGAGCGTGCACACACACACATGCACGTGCCTCCTCAGAGCCCAGGTGCAAGGACGAATCAGTCATTCTTCCACAAATTTCACAGCCTCAACTGTTTATGTTTGGGAGGAAACATTGGCAATGCTTTGTGAACCTGTCATTCGTGTGTGTGTGTGTGTGTGTGTGTGTGTGTGTGTGTGTGTGTGTGTGTGTGTGTGTGTGTGTGCGTGTATGTACCTGTGCGTGTGCGTGTTACGGGCATGCACAGCTGTGCGCTGGCCTCGCCAGGGGCTGTTTAATTGGACGTTTGCAGGTAATCACATGCCCATCCATTCTGCTGAACTGCCAAATTATTAGTTCTGTTACAGCTGCTGTTGTCATACTTCCGTTTCCATTATGCAGCGGTCATTTCTTCAGCGCCCAATTTAAAAAGCCGCGGGCTGAGACTTCATCATCAGTGCAGATTGGACATTTTTGAGCTCTTGCATTCACGACTGTGTCAGCGTGAATATTCTTCCACTCAAGGTGAATTTGTGGAGATCGGGTTGGGGGGGAAGAGTCGGCTGTGAATTTTTGCTCTCGTGTCTCTGCTCGGCTCAGTCAGCGTCTGCCACCTCGACAGGAAGGGGAAGAGGCTACAGCTGGCCCTGACTGGCTGCTGACACGTTGCCATAGTTACAGGAAGTGAAGACAGAAATGACACAGGCGTTTAGACTCGTATCTCGCCTTCTACCTGTTCCTCTTCTCTTCTCACTTTCAGTTGCTCTTTCTGCCAGTCTTCATTCCTGCTCTTTTCTCCATCAGTCATCTCACTCGTGTTTAACGTGCTCTGCGCTCGCATCTTCCTCCTTTTCCTGCTCTGCTTCTTCTTCCCCCCCCTACTCATCTGTATTGCAGCACAATGAGTTGCAGCATCTTTAGGTTTGCTCCCAGCATCTTAAGATATTGAGTGAGCTGATGGAGTGCAGCATCTCTCTTTCTGTTTCGTGCACACTCCTTTCTCTTCCTCTTCTCTACCTAACTTCACAGTGCCTGGCTGAAGGCAGCAGTGGCTCTTTTTTTTCTTTCTTTGTGTGGGTATCTGTGCCCCTTGGGAGCTAATCAGATAGAATGATTCCTGTAGCCGAGCAGCCCCCGCCTCTTTCTCAGACCAAACCCCTGCATTAATATAACAACCCAAACGCCGGTAGCTCTCCGTCAGCATCGTCGCCGTCCACATCTCCCCGTCCTTCTTGTCTCTCTCTCTTTATTTGTCTGTCTCTCATTCCCTCTCTCTCAGACTCAGCCCCTCCATTAATTCAGGTGCCTCAGCTCCTGCCCCTGCACCATTACAGCTTCCAGAGCCTCTCTAGCTCTCTCCTGCGCTCTCTCCCGCGCTCTCTCTCTCTCTCTCAGCCCCAGCCTACCAGACAGTCCCTCAGAGTCTGACACTGAATATAAAGCATGAGGACGGCTGCTACCTGCTCCACATGCACCCAGCCCTCTACTCCTCCTGACGGGCTCCTCAGAGAAACCTGCCTCCATCCGTCTCCCTCCTCACCTGTAGTTTTAAATCCCCAAAAAAGAAAAGAAGAAAAAAAAAAAAGTGAAGATTGAGAAACGCTGCCCCCTGCTGGTGCAGCTCGAGTAGTGACTGACTTGCTGTTTCCTCCAATTTCAGGTATCGTTGCTCTCACCTTGTGTTTCTCCTTTGCTCTTTCTTTTTTTTTGGCTTCTTTGTAGGCAGCTGGGCTTGAAATTGCGAATTGTGGTTGTGTTTTTTTTTTGTTTTTTTTTGTAATTCCTCTCTTTCTTCTCCTTGCAGGAAAAGCTTCCTCCAACGACGACGACGTCCAGAAGTCAGACGTGTCCTCGACAGGTCAGGGGGTCATCGACAAGGACCACCTGGGGCCGCTCCTGCTGCAGGTGGGTCCAGCACTCGACCCCGGCTGATCGCACAATATTTGTGCAAGGTTTGACTGGCAGACTTGGCCGGTGGTGACTTAACTGTCGCTATGCTCTCAGGCTCTGGACGGCTTCCTGTTTGTGGTGAACCGGGAGGGCAGCATCGTGTTCGTGTCGGACAACGTGACGCAGTACCTGCAGTACAAACAGGAGGAGCTCATAAACACCAGCGTGTACAATATTCTCCATGAGGACGACAAGGAGGAGTTCCACAAGAACCTGCCCAAGACTAACAGTGAGGAACACACACACACACACACACACACACACACACACACACACACACACACACTCTTACACACATAAACACACTCATAGGGGAGCTCAGGAGCAAACCCTGCTTGACATCTTCCACAGGGCCGAGGTACAAAACAAACTCTGAGAGGTTACAACAACGCAGACTCCTCAGTTATTTATTCACGCTCTTCCGCTCTCAACTCTTTCTTTATAATGAGGAGCTCCTGGGAAGACTGTTCATGTGCATGAGAGCTTTCCAAAAAGACACACACACACACACCTGACAAAACACATGTGCACAGGAGCACCCACCCACTCGGCGCTAAGCAGGCAGAGCGTAGCGCAGCTGTCAGTCACACTCAGTGGTCCAGACAGTGTAAAACAGGCCCGAGCTCTATTCAGATCCCATGGCAGCCATCTGGAAACTACTTACTGCTGAATAATGCACCTCCACACTTCTCCACGCATGTGCACGTGACGTCTTATTGTATATATTTACATGCATATGTGTCAGTAATTTGATTGCATTTTTGTTGAAGGTGCTGCGCGTGTGTGTGTGTGTGTGGCACCCCGTGTGTGTGTTCATGGAGCGCACTATTTATAAAGCTGATTAATTATGGATATGTGTGCTCGACTGAACCTGCTACTCGATTAACTCCACAGTAACGTTCCTAAGCAGCGACGGCTCCGACATGTCACCGACGCGTTCTCTCACTTATTCCTCGCCTTCCTCCCGTCACACTCCTTTATTCATTCACTCTTTTTATCTTTTAAAAGTCATCTTAATCCACTTTTCCTCCGAGCGTCCCCCGTGCCCCTCTCGACTCGCTCCTCCTCAGCCTCATTCAAACTTAATATGGCTGCCTGCTAAGATGAATATTGTGGTTGTCTGTTTCTCAACCGGCTTCCTCGCCGCTCTCCCGCCCCTCATTGTGTCTCACTCCGCCGCCCGGCCCCTTCATTATCTTTCGGACCCATGAATGAAATGCGCTCCTGCTGCACATTCCTGTGGGATGACCGCTGACCATGCCAGCTACAGTTAAATACACACCCGAGCACCAAAGGCCCACATGCGTGAACAGGAAACAGACGTGATGCAGAAAACATGAAGTGAGCTCTGTGTGTTTTTCGACTCCTCCGTCTCGCCTCGATGTTGGTCTAATTGTGTCTGAGGGGAGACGCCGGCGACTGCGCTGTGTTTTCTCTGTGGAGGAAAGAAACGCAAGGCCTTGTTAAATCACCACTACCATCCGACCCCCCCCCACATGTCTCGCTCTCCTGGGTCCTCTCCTATACCCTCCCTTCACCTGCCAGACTAAAAACCTCCAGCAAACTCAAGGCCCTGATAAGGCTTCAGACAGACCTTGGAGGACAGTTGGATGTCTCTCTGAAGTTTGCCTCCCCCTTCCTCTCTCTGCCTCCCTCTCCCATGTGAAGGTGACCCCCGTCTAAATGAGTGTGTGTGTGTGTGCGTGTGCTGTGATGAGGAGTCAGGGCCTAAATGAGGATAGATGGCTGAGTGTCCCTGGCCTCTGCCCGCTGCGGAGCAGACTGAGAGGGAGAGATATTGGAAATCGACACCTTGGCTACATTAATCCCATGGTCCATTTAGCCAGGGATCCGAACAGCAGGAGAGGCTTCTGCTTCTCAATTTAAGAGAGAAAATACATGTTGCAGTGTGGCTTGTTTGTTTTGTTTGTGTGCGTGGAGCCGCAGTAGGAAAAAGGGTGTGAGCTGTTGTGATATTTGATAACAGGAAATCCATTCATAGCTGTGTTTGGGTTTCCAGTCCCTTGAGCTTCATGCTCATTCCGTTTTACTCCAGGGTGTAAATGTATTCTTGTTTGTGTGTTTTGCTTTTTAGTAAATGGAGTGTCGTGGGGAAGCGAGGCAGCCCGACAGAAGAGTCACACGTTCACTTGCCGGATGCTGGTCAAGTTCGGCCACGCCCACGGCCCCATGGAGGAGGGGCCAGGAGGGCCACGCTACGAGACCATGCAGTGTTTTGCTCTCACACAGCCCAAGGCCATGATCGAGGAGGGGGAAGGTGCGCTTGGCAATACTCTCATTTCAGTTCATGATAAGGGTCGCTATTTTAGGATGTTTAAAAATAACATTCATCTGTGTGTACTGGATAACCTTTAGAGTCCCCCCTCTGCCCAAGAACATGTTTTACTTATTGTTCTTTCACTTTGATGTTTGAGAAAGATGTGTGTGCAGACTTTGACATTGGCAGGCTGGTTAAGGGTGGCTCTGTGGTCAACTTAAAGGGTGACACATTAAAGTTTGTTTACAGGTCTTGGGGAGTTCTACTGCGTACGTGAAACGAGTAGTATAGACTTTCGTGGCTCCACAGGAAGCTGCATGTAATCTGATAAATTGCCTCCATTGGTGTCACTCAGTGGCTGAACTGCATTGTGGGTACTGTAGACTCCAGGTTTTGAAAAAGAAGTGTGTGGAATAAGAAAGGTGCTATCTCTTGTTCTGTTGATTTATTTTTGTTCATCAGCTATTTAAACCCACAATGCAATTAACCACAAAGTGACATCACTGGGGGGGAATTTATCAAGATTGCATGCAGCTTCCTCTGGAGCCACAAAGGGCTTTCTAACATTTTTTTTGCACATATGCAGTTGTACTCCCCAAGACCTGTAAACAGCCTTAAGATGCAACATTGGTGGAGTTACCCTTTAAATCTGAGTTTAAAACTGCTGAATGCTTTAATGAGATTGTTGACCTTTTCATGGACAAACTGTGTCAGATGGTCTGGAGGGGATCTTTAAGAAGAATTCTGATCTAAAAAAGAAAACTCTGTTTTAAAATCTGAATTTAAAGCAATCACTTTGCAGTTTAACAATTTCTAATTTGTTACTCACTTAGGGACACATAATCAAGTTCATGTGAATATGTTCTCCATTTTTACTTTTCACTGTTTTTGGTGCATCATAGTGTACACCATGTTCTCTTCTGTGACATAAAATCTGTGTAAAAACTGGTTTAATAACAGAAAACATGCCTGCACACTGACAGAAATACTAGAAGTGCAAAAAGAATTGGTATTGCAAAATGTGTGAACGTTACGCACATACTTGACGATTGTGTCTTGAAAATCATGAGTTCAAAAGTGCAATCTCGAACAGAGGGGCAGAGACGCATTTTTCAGGCACTGACATTAAAACCAATCGAAACGTTACTGACACTCCTCTCCTTTCACCTGCAGACCTTCAGTCATGTATGATCTGTGTGGCCCGACGGGTGACAGCCATGGAAAGAACGGAGAGTTTCAACACACGGCACGAGCTGTCAGGTAAGGAGCCGCATAACCTGCAAAAAGGAAGAGCTAAAAATAAAAGAAGACTTCATACTAGTGGAATTATCTGTCTGTCATTTCACTTGATGAGAAATCCTGGAGTAAGTGGGCTCTGTGCTCCAAGGTTTGAAATAAGTGGAAGAGTTGATTTTTAAATCAAATTACTCAACGTCAGACTTGCTACAGCACAGTAACAAGTAAATTACACTGAATATCAGCGTGTAATTCCTCATTCATGGTTTTTTCATTCTTAATTTTAGCACACTGAAGAAAATTATGACCAAGGAATGAGATAAAAATCACCAGTTTAAGTGGAAGATGACTTGATACATGATTATGCTGTTACTGGAAACAACTTGTTTTGGTAAAAGAAGACTGTATGTTGCTTGTTGTCCCATTGAATTAAGATTTCCTGACTAAATGTGGCACAAAAGACATATTTATGACCAATTTAACAATATACCATGAAATCAAAGATATGGACCAATACGTTTCTTTTAAAACTTCAAATTTCAATGAAATCATGGCAAGCACAGAACCTTTTGTCCCCTAAATACAAACCCGAAAGCTCCAACAGACCATAACTCTGACTGATCGTCTTCTTCTGGTTTCCTTCCCTCCACCCGTCCCCCTTTCCGTCCTCCCCGGCAGGTAAACTGATCCAGATCGACCAGAATTCTCTGCGAGCATCGATGCGTCCTGGCTGGGAGGATTTGTTGAGGCGTTGCATTCAGATGTTCCTTCAGCACAGTGATGGGCAGCCGTGGTCGCACAAACGCCACTACCATGAGGGTGGGTCACACATGACCGCACACGCACCTGGAATAGACTGCTGAAGTATTTTAAAATGAGTGAATTTGTCTTTTTTTCAGTGCTGTTTACTCAGTTGTGTATTCTATCTTGTCCCTCACGAAGTTATTCTCATAGCTGTCAAAGGATAAATTCACTTAAATCCAGTCATTATCTACTCACCTGCATGCTCGTCGAAGTCCTCGACCAGCATCATCCAAGTCTCCAGAAGCCTCAAATTGATTTGGAAATACTTTATTTACACCCTCTTGAAGCCAAAATCTTCACCGAAGAGACTGAGCTTAAAGTATTAGCGCCCTGTCTGCTCTAGCTCGACCTCACGTCAAGGTTGTAAATAAAGTCTTTTCAAACCAAATTGGGATATTTGGCCTTCAGAAATGTTTTGTGGACTCAATTTCAGCTGACTTTGGAGTCAGTAAGGTAGTAGTAGCATCAAGATTCTTCCAAATCCACAATTGTCTTGGCCGGACCTCCATTCAGTAGAATCTTAATGAGACCTGCTGATGAAATACACACATCCACACCTCATGCATTAGTGTATCAATATTGAGCTCATGAATACAAATGTCTGGAGCGCAACAACATTGATCCTCGGTGTAATCACAGAGCTGGTTTCACGTAAAGACAGTGATTGATGACCTCTGTTATCAGATAAGTGTTTCAGGGTGTTAATTTGTCATTTAATCTGTCTG
The DNA here is from genome assembly GCA_903131615.1 of Diplodus sargus. Lineage (NCBI taxonomy): Eukaryota > Metazoa > Chordata > Actinopteri > Spariformes > Sparidae > Diplodus > Diplodus sargus. The sequence continues at coordinate 9,098,689 of CAEMYA010000044.1, read as the reverse complement.
CGCAGCCTTTCTGCAGGGTCACGCTGAGACACCCTTGTACCGCTTCTCCCTGTCCGACGGCACTCCAGTCACGGCGCAGACCAAGAGCAAACTCTACCGACACCCCATGAGCAACGAGCCGCAAGGCTTCATCTCCACTCACCTATTACAGAGGTCAGAAACTGAGAATGCACACGTAATGCTCCATTCAAACAGAGCAAATGGATGTCATTTACTGTATTGACTAAAAAAAGCACTTCCAGCATATCTATGCAAGGCAGCCGAGGCATTCAGTAGCTGAAGTAGCAGCTGAAGTAGCTTTTATCCACTGACATCCTATGAACAGTGAGAAGACTCCACACAGGAGGTGCTATTTTAGTTGCATACACACAGTCTGAGAGATCTTTCAAGGTTTACGCATTTTTTTCAAACCTTGCTTTTGTCCCTCTACTTCCACGCAGAGAACCAAATGGATACCGCTCAAATCAAGGTGGAGGCATGATGCCCAACACGATGAGACAACAGGGCATGGGAGGCCCTAACCCAAATGCCCAGATGAACATGAACACCGGCGGGGGGATGGGGATGGGGGGCATGGGCAGCATGAACAGGAGCTTTGGGATGAACGAGCAGGGCCACATGGGTCACATGGGCCCGATGGGAGGTGGCTCGATGTACGGAGGGAACGGCGGAGGAGGAAGTGGAGGTGGAGGCATGGGCAACCGCATGATGCAGATGAATCAGATGGGGCAGATGAATCAGGTGGGGCACATGAACCAGATGAATCAGATAGGTCCCATGAATCACCCGGGACAAGGCATGCAGCAGCATCCACAGCAGCCCCCGTTTCAGAGCAGCGGAGGGTTTGGGCTGAGCGGCATGAACAGCCCGTCGGGAAGCCCCAGAATGGGCGGTCCCCAGCAGGGACTCCTGATGTCGCCCCGGAACCGAGGGAGCCCGAAGATTGGCAACAACCAGTTCTCGCCTGGAGGTAAGTCGATCTTCACTGGTAGTTAACCTTCACTTTTGTAGAAAAGGTTCTTGTTTAACATGATTAATCTGAGTTGTGTTTGCCTTTCTAGGCATCCACTCTCCCATGAGTGGCATTGTCAGTGGTGGAGGAAGTGGCGGAAGCACCACCACTTTCTCCAGCAGCTCACTCAACGCCCTGCAAGCGATCAGTGAAGGAGTCGGGAGCTCCCTCCCCTCAACCCTAACGTCCCCCACGCCGGCCCTTAAACCAGACAGCTCTCCCAGCATCCACTCCTCCTCGTCCTCCTCTCAACCCAATCAGCCGGCCAAACCAGGCCAAGATGGCTCCAAAAGCCCAGTGGGAGGTTTAGGGCCTGGGCCCAGCGACCATCACCACCCCATGCACCATCACCACCATCATCAGCATCCTCAGGCTGAGAGTTCTGGTGACCGACCAGACAGCCAGGCAGCTACAGCGACGAAAGAATCTGGAGAGGGAGGCAATGAGGCGGGAGCGGCGAGCTCTGAGCCCACCCGCAGGGTACCGGACAGTAAGGGGCATAAGAAGCTGCTGCAGTTGCTGACTTCCCCAACTGAGGAGCTGGGAATAGGTGGCAGCGGGCCAACAGGGCCCCCTGTACCACCACCGCCTCCAACCAGCAGCAGCACTACTGCAGGCTCAGACAGTAAGGACCCCACTGGAGGCATGACTAGCCCCTCATCTACTGGGGTCTCCTCCTCTTCTTCAGCCAGTGCCAACACAGGCCAGGCGACTGGGCCAGGAGGCGTGTCAACATCACTATCGTCAGCCCACTACACAGGCTCACTGCAAGAAAAGCACAAGATCCTTCACAAGCTTCTTCAAAACGGCAACACCCCAGATGAAGTAGCCAAGATCACAGCTGAAGCTACGGGAAAGGTGTCGCTAGGTGGTCAGGAGGGCGGTGAGGCTGGAACAAGTGGATCAGGGACCGGGACGGGGCCTGGGATGACTGAGCCCAAGCAGGAGCAACATAGCCCCAAGAAGGAGAAGACCCACGCCCTCCTCCACTACCTCCTCAACAAGGATGATTCCAAAGAGCCGGCAGATGTCAAGCCTAAACTCGAAGAGCTAGACGGGAAGGGAACCCCGGGGGCCGCTGGCGGCCCTGCTCGGGGTGGCCCTGGATCTGGACCCGGCCCTGCACCAGAACATCCCGAGAGCAAGATCAAGTCAGAGCCACCTGATGATGTAAGGTTGCTTCTTTGTTGAGATGTATATCTGTCTTTGTCTGATAACGTTTGATCTGGATGATTGTGATTCGCCACTGACTTTCACGTAATAACTTTTGACCAATATTTATTGTCTAGTTGCACAACCTAGAGTCCATCCTTGGGGACTTGAGGGGTTCAAGCTCTGACTTTTACCCGGATCAGGCTGGAGGTGGGGGGGCTAACGACACAGGAAACAAACCCCAGGGTTGCCTTGACGACGGTCTGCAGGGTAAGTGCTTCAAGAACCAAATAAAGAAGACGAAGAAGTGACAGTTATATGCAGAGCAGGGAATAGTACATTAAATGTGACTATGTTAATGTGAAATTAAAGTACATAAAGTACATCTGGCATCATCGTTATCATGTTATTTGTCTTAGTTTTGTTTTGCAAATACAAGCCTCACAAAGCAATGTTTTTCTAGTTACAGACAATGCAGCAAAGCTTTATAGTAAAAGTTGTTTGAAATTGTGTTTCCACATCAAAGAAGTATTAAATACTATGAGAAAAGAAGCGTTTTATACATTCTTAATCTCTTCTTACTACCTATTTCTGAGGAAAACAGAAGTTTGTGACGAATGCGTTTATACTTTTTGTTTACAGGGAGTCCAGGAATAGGTCCGGGGCCTCGAGGGCCCTTCCAGAGGGCCATGTCCATAGATGGGAAGCCCCCGGGTGGGCCCGGAGGAGCAGGCAGACGCCCCATGCTCATCAAGCAGGAGAACATGATGGGCAGCCCAGACGGCTACCCAGGAAACATGGGTGTGTGTTCACGAGGATCTCTCATTTGTTAGCCAATTTAGGTCCCTGACTTTAAAGACACAAATGTAAGATGGTGAATGTGGACACTGCTCACCTTACTGACACACCGTCTGTTTCTGTAGTACCAGGACCAATGAATAGGGGTATGGTTCCCCAGAGGTCTCCCATGGGGGGGTCAGGGGACTGGGGAATGCCCCGCTCCAGTGCCAGCCCAGTGGGCTCAGCAGGGCACCCCTCCATGATGCGCCCAGGCATGGAGTACAACAGTAGTAAAGGCATGATGTCTGGACCGATGGTCAGCCGCTCCAACAGCGTTCCAGGCAGCAGGTCTATGCTGCAGCAACAGCTCATGGAAATGGGTAAGTCTCAGCCAGGTGCCTCCTGTTAACCAGTGACTGCCCAGACACTCTTAATGTGTATAAACATATTGTCTTGTCGTGGTTTAGGAGGCTCTGCTGACATGGGCATGGGAATGAGCCCCTTCAGCCAGCAGGGCCAGGCCAACCAGTCCCCCTCCTGGCCGGACTCCATGATGAGCATGGAGGGTAACAGGTTAGTGCGTTATTCCTCATTGCCTGTGTTAGTTCCTGATTAGCTGCAGTGAGCCCAGGAGACAGTTTATTCTAAACGCGATGGTGTTCATGTGTCCGTTTCTCTTAGACGCCAGTTCGGCAACACCTTAGACGACCTCCTGGTGCCTCCCACCACTAGTGAGGGTCAGAGCGACGAGCGGGCGCTGCTGGACCAGCTAGACTCTCTGCTGAATAACACGGACGGCATCGCTCTGGAGGAGATAGACCGAGCACTCGGCATCCCAGACCTAGTCAGCCAGGTGGGTGATCACAGAAACTATAAGACGTTGGATTAACACCCTCGGTGCTCTTCCAGCTCCCTTTTTAGAAGTAAAGTAAAAGGAGAACTGATCGATCTGTATATCATGACTCATAAGTGAGCCGTACGTTCATCTTTGCATTAGATATTGCAGTCATGATTCAACGTGTTCAGACTGTTCTTTTACCAAAGGGAGATAGATGAGCCTAGAGGGATCTGTCTGTGCTGCTTAGAAAAAGACAATTACAGAACCAACCATTTGGAAATGAATCAATCAGAGGACAAGTTTAACAAACTTCTTTTTTTGCCCCCTCCAGACCCAGGGAGCTGAGCAGCCGATGGAGCCCTTTCCAGGCCAGGACTCATCCATGGTGCTGGACCAGAAGCCTCTCTATGGACAGGGATATCCCGGACCCCCCACCATGCCTATGCAGTCTGGCTATGGAGGGAATCCCATGCAGGGACAGGCCCAGCAGGGAGGGTTTGGACCCATGCTCTCTCAGATGGGCCAAGGTGGCAGCTTCCCCGGTATGGGTGGGATGGGCGGCATGGGACACCCGCGGGCCAACATGATCAGACCCAGGATGATGACCGCCAACAAGCCCATGAGGCTCCAGCTGCAGCAGAGGCTGCAGGGACAGCAGGTATGACCACAGGAAGTTCACAGATCCATCAGTTTACATGAAAACAGTCAGCCTGTGTCCCATCTGACCATGTGCGTGTGCGCAACATTCACACTGGAAGAAATACAAATACAGGTGCTATTATCAATGCAGATATGTAGATTAAAATTTAGCAGAAGGCCTCACATTTGGGAGAAAGCAAAAAATATATCAGGGGTATATCTTGTTTGGTTGGAGTAAACCAGTTTTGATGACCTGAGGGTTCTGGATTCTTCATAACATACAAGAAAACGAGATATATTTAGGCCCTAGACCATCTCGTGCTTTATAGGCAAGAAATCAGAATTCAAGATCCATCTTCTGACAAACAGGAAGCCGGTGCACTGATTTAAGGTGTAATGTGCTCGACCTTCTTGGTATTAGCCAGGACTTTCTGGACGATCTGTAGCTGTCTCATTTATTTTTCACTAAGACCTGTGAACACACCATCGCAGAGGTCAGAGTAACATTTGCTCCTCCATCTTTATGTTAAATGTTCTTTTTCTTTCCTCAGTTCATGAATCAGACGCGGCAGGGCATGGGCATGAAGATGGAGAACCCGGGAGGCAACCCTGGCATGAGGCCCGGCATGCAGCCTACCATGGGAGGACAGGTAGATAACAGACAGCAACTCTTACAGATGAAGCACCGAAACACTGATTTTGCAATATGAGACTTAATGTCAGAATCAGAATCAAGTTTGCACGGATCTGCACATTCTCCGGTTGTGTTTCAGCCTCCATCAGGATACTTTTTATCCCTTCAATTCATTAGGAAGTCTTTCTAGTGGATAAACCTGCACCAACATCAATGCTTTAACAACTTTGAACATGGATAACTGCAGACTTAATGCTGAAATCAAGTTATTAATGTATTACCAACAAACTGCTTTACCACAAAAAACACCAACCAAAGAGATTTTCCCAGAAAGCTGATCGTATTTATTTCCTCTAATTATTCTACAAAGAAACATTGATAATAGTAATAACTTATAAATCCTTTATAAATGCTGAATTCCTATTGTGGAACTGAACCTTTCAGCGGACCTTATTGTTGATTTCAGTCTTGTCTCGTCCTGTTCGGTAGCCAATTTATGTCCTGATTGTCATGCAGGGCCGCCTCCACAGATCCTGTGGCAGGTTCATCACCTGCTGCGCCTTTTGAAGAACCTATTCTGTGGTCGTCCTTCACGTCCCAAGAGATTAAAAAACAAGAAATCTGAAGGTTTCAGGGGCTGCCATAGTTCTGTTGAAATCTTTATTTGATTTTCTGTTATTTATTATCTTTCTTATCCTTTAATTGAAAGTATATAGTCAGGAGGCAGATACTGTTGGAGCTGGAGGATGAGAGGAAGGGATGATGGTCGCGGCACAAAGTATGTTTAAAGGAATACAGTGACTTCTTCCTGTAGTCTGCCTTCATCTCCAGACTCAGATGATGCTGATGGCTGGCATGGCCTTTTGCTGACTTTGATTTAATACTTAAATACTCAGTCCAGTTAGATTTACATTTTTTAACACAGATATGTTATTGAAGCTGTAATTGTATTGTCTCTCTCTGATTGTTTCCTTTGTGCAGCCGGGCTTCATCAACGCTCAGATGATGGCTCAGCGCAGCAGAGAGATGGTCACCATGCAGATGAGGAGGCAGCGCATGATGATGCTGATGCAGCAGCAACAGCAGCAGCAGGCGGCAGCAGCCGCTGCCGCAGCGGCAGGAGGCTTCAGTCCTCCTCCAAACGTCACGGCTCCCGGTGGCATGGACAACCCCATGGGGGGGCCGAACATGGGCCAGCCGGGCCCCCAGCAGTTCGGCTACGGCGGGAACTATGGTGAGTCCACTGAGCCCAGTGCCCAGCAGATTACTGCTGCGCCCTGGTGGTGAGTTTGTGCACTGCAGTGTTCTGGTGTCGTATTTGTCATGTAAAAAGAGAAGATTGGCATATTTATGTAAGAGAAAACAACATTTGTTGAAAGGGAGTCCATATACATCTCTAGTTAGACACAATAAGATGTGTACCATGGTAATATTAGAGAGAGGTGTCAGCTTGGTTTGTGGTTCAGTACAACAAAAAAAGCAATAAAAAAAGCAATAGAAAATGCCATCGAAGACACTCCTGGGCATCAGAATCGTCTTCTTTATTCATCAGTATGTATCCATCATGTCTTTCCTGTGACGAGAGGAGTGAGCTGAGGCTTTGCGGTTTGTCTCCTCAGGGATGGGCCAGCAGGGAGACCCCTCATTCGGCCCATCGGGCGGCAGTCCTCCTAACGCCATGATGCCCGGCCGCCTGGGACCTCAAAACCCCATGATGCAACAGCACCCACAGGGCGGTCCCATGTACCAGGGCGCGGAAATGAAAGGCTGGTCGCAGGGAGGCATGGGACGCAGCAGGTATAACATTTAACACAATTACAGCAGGTACCACAAAACCGTGCTGCCAGGAGAAACTTTGGCTAAGTTCTTGTTTTCTTCAATCCTCCCTTCCTGTGGCTTCCTTCAACAGTTCTTACCCTCAGCAACAGTTTGGGCAGCAGGGACCTCCGGGACAGCAGCAGTTTGGGCAGCAGGGGAATCCAGGCCAGTACGGGGGCATGATGATGAACGGGGGCATGCCAGCCAGTGGAGGAGGAGGTCACATGGGTCAGATGGGAGGGCAGATGGGTATGAACCCAATGGTGATGGGACGCATTCCCATGGGACCTGATCAGGTATGTGAAGAGTGTAACATGCCCATATGTACACGAAAAGGTTATAGCTTGCTGTCAACATTTCTCCCCTTTATTCAAATGCACAGCTTTGTGTTATTCACCCTCTGAATCCGCATCCACTAATCAATTAATTAACTATTAATACATCATTCAGACGGTTTATTTCTGTAAAACAACTCACAAATTTATCTAATGGTAATTGTGGAAAATGCTCATTAATCTGCATTTTCTTTAGCGAGCTTTCTGGAAAGTATCTACGGACAGAAACCTGATTGATCCTTCTCTGGAAACACAAAGAGGGAATTTCATACTGTAAAGAGTAACTTAAGAAAGAAACAACAACAACAACCTTTATCTTGATAGCACTTATCAAAACCAAGTGCTTTCCAAATCAAAATAAAGACTGCACACACAACATTAAATGGCATCAATAACCAAGATAAAAAATAACCATAAATAAAAGACAATAAAACTGAGTATATAATAAAACCATGTCAAATAAAAGTATAGAAGTCAGATCTTCCCCTCAAGTTTTGAGGAGAGATTTAAAAGAAGGAACTGAGAAATGATGTTACGTGTTACCTACGATAGACTGCGGTCAGCACAACCCCAGTTTCGAGAAGCAGACATGAGTAAAAGCTCAGAGACGAAGCAGTGTGCTGCTGTGGAAACTTTATGTCTTTTTACATATATAAATACAGTACATTCATTGCCACCAGACTCCTTTGACGAAAAAACACCTAAGTTCCCAGTTTACTGCCACCTCAATGGCTTCATTTGCGTTATTGTTTGACTATTAACATGTTAGTTCGGATGTGAACTAGCCCTTTAACGTCAGCTGTGCAGGACAAGGACTGAAAATGTTTCCTGCATGGCTTAAATTGAGATTTGTTTGTGTTTAATATTAATAAGAGAAGCAGTTACAGCAACCAATAACCATTTCAGTGTACATACTGACCCTGTTGCTTTCACTGAGAATCTATCCTGTCTAAATAAAGCTAGACAGAGTGAGATTTGGTCAATTGTGCACTTCTTCACTATGTTTTCCTCTTTTCCTCCTCTCAATCTAGAAATACTGCTGAGCGTCAGGACAGAAGCTTTTGTCTCACTGTGATCTCCATCCAGAGACAGGACACGGCTGCAGCACTGGAGTGTGTGGAGGATGAAGCGGTGTGTGTGTGTGCGTGCGCGTGTGGGTGTGTGCCTGTGTGTGTGTGTCAGTGTGTGTAGTGCTGCACTCCCACCAGACGGGGGAGTGAACTTGCTGCCAGTAACGTTAGTCTGGCTACATGGAGGAGAAACAGTCAGACTGTCACACGAGAATCAGAAACACTGTGACACATTTACACTCATTTACAATCTGGAGACGGTTTCGGACAGACGTGCGATCCCTCTCGTCGTTTTACTACCCCTCTCTCTCTTTACGAGCCGTGTGTGTGCCTCGGTGAGCACACGCCGCTCGCTGGACCAAACAGTGAAGGTGGACGGACGCTTGACTTGACATCCCCTCCTTCGTCGAATGTACCATGAAGCTGTGTTCAGATGTAAAAATGTGGGGATTCCTCTCTCGTTTCTGAACTCCGAACCGGGATTTTTTTCTCTCCTCCTCTCGCCTCTCCGCTGCTCCTGAAGGATCTCTGCGACGCTGAAGCAAAAACACAGTTCTCGATTGACGAGCCATCAGATTGTGACACTCAGATGAATGTCATTAAGCAGTAGCACATTTGTTTCGTCGTCCGGGAAGTACGACTGAATTACTCGTTGGCTGATTGCACTTTAAGGAAAGGCCAACATCAAAAAGGATTGTGGCAATATAGAGGCCTTTACCCAAGAATTAATGAATAGCAGCAGACATTTACTGTTTTATTTTTGTGTGTGTGTGTTCGCCGACCTTTTTTCCTCTCCGAGCGACTGAGGGCTGTTGATTGGAAATGGGTAACCTCGGTGGTCTTTGTTCTCAAGTGGGAACCAGTAGAAAGGCTGTAAGCACAGATTTTATCCAACACTCTTGTCTACAGTGAACCAATTTATTACCACAGAAGAAAATGAAACCATTTTGGACTTCTATTAATGATCAGAACTCCACTTATATTTATACAGTTTCCAGATCGTTTTATCATTCCAGAGGTAATTTTTAGATTCCAAATGTTGCAGATATTTTGGTTACCTCGTGCCAATTCACAGTGTTAACGACGAGCGCAGAGATGAAATTGATTGCCAATTATAAGATTATGTCTATATGAGCTCACGCTGTGCAAGAAAAGTGAAGCGTATGTTCAGATTTCCAGTGTGCAGATTTTTCGAGCAATAATCCTTCCTCCTGGTTTTCCTCTGAGGACAAAGCTGGAGTATGTTTTACTCAAAGCGACGGCACTGCAGTATTAGACCTGATGTCTTGTTTGGAGCTTTCTTTCTTTTTTTTTTTTCCTTTCGTCTGTGAATATGAATTGTAAATAGGCTTCAAATGTACGATATATAAATATATATATGCTTTTGTAGGTCACATACTGTTTTTGCACAGATTGTAAGGCTTGATATTTAAAAGTGTAATTTTCTTAATCCGTCATAGGTCAGCTTTTATTTTCAATACTTTAACCATCGGTTGGAGAGGAAGGGCCTCCTTTTTTCTAAAGCAGTACGTGTAGATTTGTTCTTTTCTTTCTCTCGGAAAGCCCTGTGTGGTGCTGGTCTTAGCTAAAGAGGTGCTAGTGTGTAATTCTTTTTTTAAATAAATTATTTTTCTTTTGACGATAAAAAGAAAACACAAAATCTAAAAAAACAAAAAAAAAACAAAAAAGAGTTGACACATGATTGTGTTAGCCTTCTAGGGGCCCAGATGTCTTATGAGTACGTGGGGTTGATATTTTTCCGAAGCGAACCTCATGCTTCCATGTGTGACTCTTTTCACTCCTGAGAATTTCTGTGAATTGTGCAGAAAAGTCAGTCCCGCCGTATAACTGTCCATCAGTCTGTTCGGTTTGTCCTCATGGGAGCAACACAATAAACAGTTTGAGCCCCTAAGTACTTGTCAGTCTTCTGGCAGGTTTTACATTTAAGTTTGCCTTTATTTTGTTTCCTGTGAAGCTTTTGTTAAGAAATCTACCTTGGGACACACGCTCAATCCAAAGATTTTTGTTTGTCATTCTGCAGTGCGTAGAAACAGTTCCTGATGTAGATCGTGCAAGTACTCATGTGTGCTTTTACTGTTGCACATAACCTATAATATACATTGAACTAAATATGTTTAATTGCATATATTATACCCCCATCCGTATGACATAGAGTAGCCATGAGTCTGGTTCTGCTGAGGTGGTTTGACTCCTTCTTTCGTTTGTGATTTTTTTTTCTTCCTTTCTGTAGAACTTACGGCCAGTTGAATTGTGGTGCTGCAAACGGTTATTTCACACGAGAATGTCGAGTTTTTCTAAGCTGGGAAAGGAGGTTTCATGATTGATGTCATTATGTCTCAGAATAATAGCTTGGAGTTGTTGGGTTTTTTTGTTTGTTCTAACCCCAGTCTCAATGAAGAATATGAAAGTTTAATCTACAAATGTTGAAAAAAAAAATGTCTGTTTTTGCTTTAAAGGAAAGAAACTCCTCTCGGCGCGTCGTCGGCTCGAAAGAAAAGACAAAAACACATCTGGGAAACATAACGTCATTATTACAGGATGTAAAATACTCTTGCATTTCTTTTTCTTACCTTGTTTCTTGATGTTAATATCGATGTAAATACAAATTTATATTTAAACATTACAATGTCTCTGTTGTTCTTTTTGCGCATTCACTTTGAGCATGTGACTCGACAATCCTGCCAGTCTGCATAAACTGGGATGTGTGTGTTTGCGATCGATTGATTTCTTTTATTTTGAGCCCAAACCTCATGAGAAGACACCAAACATACGGCTCCAGTGGTCAAACATATTGATGTCTTTAACACATTATAACACTTATTGAACACAGTCATAATGTGTTATATGGTACAGAAACATTGTATTATCACAAACAATCACGAATATTACTAGTGCGATATAGCAATAATCGTAACTCATGAAGACATCAATGTCTGTATTGCGTCAACATTGTATGTACTTTATAACAAAAATCACACACTACAAAGCATTTTATGATTCACATTGGTTTCATTCATATTTGGTTTGTTTTGCACATTTCAGTGTATGATGAGCCATCAGGAGGACAACAGGAGCACGAAATGTAGAACAATGTATATTACCTGGCAGATTTTCAAATGATAACATTTTAATAACATAACAGTTTACTGTAGAAACAGATGACTAACCCCTCTGTGTTTACTTTTTTCTTAATATGAATAGTATGATATGCAGCAATACAGACAATCAACTCCAGTAATCTTAACATAAATGTGTCTCATGTGGTCAATAATTTCCCAGTATTTCTCAACACATCCTGTTGAAGTGAATAATGTTTGAGCAGCATTTTAAGTCATTGCTCAGAAAATTCCACACATTAATAACACATCATAATCACTAGTGTTAGCGTTATAACAGGATTTTAAGTAAATGTTGTGTGGGCAGATGTAAATACGTCACAAGCTGGTTGTAGGTCACTTTAAGTTAAGTTATGGAGAATAAAGGTGAACAATAATAATAATAATTGTATATACAAATGACCACCTGTGGACTTCATGCTCAAAACAGATGGGGGCAGCATATCATTCAAGTAACTGCTAACTGTAGCTGCATTGGGTGCACAGGAAGTGATTGGGTTTAATTAGCTAACACAGGCTGGGGCTAGCTGGTTAGCACGCTCACTTCAATAGATGTCTCTGCAACACAGTACACAGACGTCATTAAATGTACAACTGTTTTTTCTTGTCATTATTTAAACAGTTTCAGTTAACTTTTTGTTTAAAAAAATTCTTACATATTTGACCAAGTCAATGTAAGAACAGCACATAAATGCACAGGCACCGACAATCATTATACCTTCTTTATAACGCTATGTTATGATTAGTTTTGTAAAGGGTTACCACTATTCACAAG
>CAEMYA010000044.1:9061468-9081875 GCA_903131615.1 Diplodus sargus | reverse complement strand
GCTGCAAGATCCCAATTTGATTTTGAAAAGCTGTTATTTACACCCTTGACTTGCAGTGGGGCTCGGACCCACCGGTGGGCCACTTCAGTCAGGTGCATGCTAACGCCTTTAGCCTGTTAGCTACAGTGAAGATTTCGGCTTAAAAAGGTTGTAAATGTATGTCTTTTCAAATAAATCAAGCCTTCCATAGACTTGGATTACCTTTGAGTCATTTTTTTTTTTTAAAAGTCCCCATCTTGAAATGCTAAAACTTTTTGTAGTTGGACCTTCACACAGCTGAGTGTTCAAGTAATGTTTAACCGATTAAATTTGAGATCTCGGTAGGCTTGGACCTCGGTTAGATAATATCGTATGTTACGATATTTGCCGTCATATGTGATATTTTTCATAATATCGAATATCGAACAGCTGCCACGGCATCTTCAGGCTTTTATATTGAAAAGAAAGTGCACACGTAGCTGTCATGGATAGTAGAGGCAGCGCATGTCGATGTTTGGGAGGCTACTACAGGTTGATTGGCCTGATGCAGCGGCATGCAGGCAGCGCTTTACCATCCAGACATGGAATTTGGGGATTAAAGTGCGAGATAGTGGTGAGCCAAGAGATTTGAATGAGTGCAAGTAGGTGTCAGCTAAACAGGGCAACACCACAAATTTGCCGGCTCACGTCTTGATGTTTGTGCGGGACAGTTTTGTGATCTAAAATTTTGGTTATGGCATAATAGATCACTGGGCTTTCCGTGGACTTACGCTCGTTTACTGTATGGAGCCATTTCATGTTTTTCTTCCAGTTTTTTTATGATTTAAAAACAAGTTCCCATCTACTTCAGTTGTTTAGGAGAATGTGGACTACGAGCGTCCACCCAAGTTTCCACTGGCGTTAGTGTGTTAGTTCCTTTTCGGGTGAACTGTCCCTTTAATTCCCCGCAGCAGCTTCTTGAACTTCAGCGATCTCAAACCATCCGCTGCCTCTGTTTGCGTAAGAGTCAGGAGTCTGATGCTGCGAAATGAAAGCAAGCGTGGCAGTTTTGCTTTCAGTGTCCCATTTCTTGAAGATGGACTTGTAGTTTTCCTCACACTGAGTGTAGCTGCTCCGTGTGTGTCTTAACCTTCACCACCCCTTCTGCTATCTGCCCACTCTTCAACTCACTCCCTCGAGGTAGATTCCTGTATCTCATCCTTTCAGCCCAGTCTGAAAAAAAAACAACCTACCTCCTACACTAGAAGCCTTAAACCATGATGATTTCAGCCCTCATGAAGTGGAGTCAGTGTCTCCTCACGCATTTAGCAAAAAATGATTGAATCATTCAAGGAGAGGCAAGGGCAGCAGCTTCCTCAGGGCCGCCCTGCTCTGTCTGTTGCTTCATCAGTGTGCTCACGTCGAGATCACTCCAATCCAGGCTGAGCGGAGAAGCTTTCACATGCAGTCATGTAGAGTAGATTAATGAGAGTGATGTTAATGAGAGCGATGCTGTGATTCTGTCAACAGGTGACCATGGTGGACAGGGGGGCAGCAGAGCGGGCGTGCAAGGACGCAAACCCCATCATCGACGGCAGGAAGGCCAACGTGAACTTGGCGTACCTGGGAGCGAAGCCTCGCAGCTCGCAGTCAAGTAAGTCTGTTAGTTATTAGGATCTACAGGTTCGTCTCAGCAGTTATGCTTCAACCAAATAACTGCAAACAATAGTGTTTAAAGTAAAAGCTCCGCCCAAGAATGTCAAAAAAACGACGAGACCTTTGTTTAGTTGTTCGGTTTAGTGCACATTCATGAATATTTCCTTCAATGATCGAATCCACAGGTGTACTCAAGGTAACAGTGCATTTAATTTGGTATCCTGTCATTATTAATTCATATAGTGCGAGAATGAGACCAAACGTAACGTGAGCAAAACTGAAACATCAACTCGTCCTTGAACATTTGTACCTGAGTCATGTCAGATAGATTTTTATCAACAGTGGAGGTGGTTTAATGTTGTGTTCCCCACCAGCGAAGCCGGTTTGATCACAGGATCATTTGTGCTCACTGGTGTTGTTATTCTCACGAGCGTACATTTTACCCAAATTGCCAGGTTACTTTACTGTTCGTTAGCTTTAAAATTGCAAGCAACGACGCAAAGAGTCGGTGTGTATCTGTGTGATTGCATTCAGGTCAACCTCCTCACTCAACTCAGCACTCACCAGAGCGGTCGGTTCTCTTCCTTCTCACAAAGATTTTTGACACAACATCGACACTCAATAGCCGAGGTCACCTCTGCGGGTCGCTGCTGCAGTCGGGTCTGACTCTCTCCTCCAGAGCGAGTCAGTTCTGAGCAGCTGAACAGCAGCCATGTCCCCTCACTCAGCAAACGTCCTTTTTCTTTGTTTTGATGGAGAGACCCCCTGCAGCAGAAATGACATATCGTGCTGGTGATATCCTACATTTTTCTTTTGTAAAGAAACCTCATAAAAAGACCAAAACAAACACTGTTAATCTGTCTCTGGGAACTTACTGACTTCCCTACACTCTCTGTGGCACCAGAGACTTAAATATTTAAAAACAGGTCACAAATGAATGGTTATCCTTTTCAAAAAGGCAAAAAATCTCCTTAATCAGCTGGGAGGTGTAGTGTTTAGCAAATGTTACTGACTCAGGAGTAAATAAGCGCATTTGTCTGGGACTATTTTCAGCTGTGGGATTGGTGTGCTAGTGAGTATTTAAGGCATCATGATGGTTTATGTGGTATTTGAATAACTCCCCGTGTCCTTCGTTGTGTGAAGTAATTATCTCACATAGCAAGTTGCAGCTTGCATGTTGCAGTCTGGTGAAACAGGCCTTAACTGAATATATTTGGGGTGAGAACAAAACAAGACATCTGAGGAAGTCATCTTGGGCTCCGATCGACATTTTTTCACCATCGTCTAAAACTACAGAGACCAGTGAACTAATCCATTCATTGAGGAAATAATCGACACATGAATCGATAATGAAAAAAAAGCTAGCTGCAGACCTCGTCTCAAGCAAGTTGACGCAAATGGGAATCCTGGAACACAGGAGATACATCTAAAAACCAATAAATACATGTACAGATCTGAGGTCAGCGGGGTTAAACATGTTAAACCACTGGTATGCCTCTTGCAGCCGACTGTCTCTGCTCATTCCCACCATGCATCTGCTCATTGTGTGCTTAAGTTAACGCACAGCTTTCATGCCGCTGGGCTTTTTCGGTGTTACCCACCAGCGCGCGCGCACACACACACACACACGCATCGCGCTCCCCCTCCGACGTCTCAGTGCACACCAGACCCTGACAGCAGCTTTCCTCCCGCTGCTTCATTTAAAGCTCGCTGGCTGAAAGACCATCGAGTGTAGGTGTGATTGACAAACAGCGGCGCCAACAACAACTGACTGTGTGTCTGACTGTATTCCACGGCCAGCGCTGCGACGCAACTCCCCAAGCATGCGGCTGATGGGAGATGGCAGCGCTTGGTATTTTGTTATTGTGTGCGAGAGTGCAGGGAGAATAAGAAGGGAAAGAGGGGACGGGACTGTTGGGGAATAACTGTCCCCTCTTTGTCCGGGGCGGAGAAAAGATAATGTGCGTTTAGATGTAGGTTTGATGCAAAAGAGCAGCGCTGTGGTGTGGTGAAAAAGGAGAAATAAGAGAGGAATGACTTGCAGGAGGAATGTTGAAATGAAGTCAGCGGAGGGTCAGAGAGGAGGAGGAGGAGGAGAAGTCTCGCCTTTCTTACTCAGTCTCAGCTGATTCCCGGTGAACTCCGAAGGCAGCGAGGTCACAGATGTTTGTGAGCGACCGAGTGTATCATTATTTGCGTGAGCGTGTCGAGCGTGTGTGTGTGTGTGTGCGCCGAGGGAATAACGGTCGGTCTCTGATACCCCCCTATACATGCTAACATCTGAGGCAAAACAAGCAGAGTGAATAAAGAGGAGAGAGTCTGTCCCCGTCTGCCGAAACATCCCTCATCATGGCCTCCCTCTGTTTTTCTCTGTGACTGCAGGTCTCTCTGTTGGAGTTCAGCAGGTCCATCCCACGTGGGCTCAGAGGCAATACGGGTAAGATGGAGAAGAATCAATACCTTTATTTCCACCTCTCTCTCTCTCTCTCTCTTTCTCTCTCACCTGCTGCCTCCACCTCCTCAACGCAATGCATCTCCCTCCTCCGTCCTTGACATTTCTGAGCACTCGGTTCAGCGCGACCCTGCGATGTGGAGCCATCACAGCCGCTCCTCTCATGTCTATATCTGTGCATTGTGTTTTGTGATTCGTCTCCTGTTTTCCCTCTTGGTCTCTCTCTGGTCCATTAAACACATGAGCAGCTCAATTCTGAATTTCGCTCAAGCATGACTTGAGCTTCGCCGCGGCAACAAGCCGCTTAGTCAAACTTCCCCGCGTCTCTTCTCTTCTTTTATCCAGAAACATGTCGTTCATATCTATTTAATATCTCTTGGGTGTATAAGGCTGCTGGATCCCAACCTGGGGCGCAGCAATCCTGCGAGGGGGCACAAACTGAATTCATAGTTCAGGGTTAAGGGGATACAGATGCAGGCTGGTCCACATCAGGGCTACAGCAGCTACTGTATCGGCCACAAGACCTGTGATTGGTCAGCTTTCCCCGGACGCTCATGGCGGATGCTGATTGTGAAGATAACGTCAAGGAAGTTAAAGAAAAAGACTCTCAATTCTCTTCACGGCTGCAAACCTCCTGTTCTCCACGACCACCGCTCTCATAAACAGAGATTGCAGTAGTACATTTGTAGCCTGCTGTCTCCACACTGTACATAACTACATGTGACTAAACACAAATCGCTGCAACGCGGCCTGATCATTTGAGAAACATGCCAGTGTAGCATTCAACGTCCAAACATTGAGCTATAAATAATAACCTGTGGCGAGCGCGTCTCCAGCAGAACTATTGTTAACAGCTTATATCAAATACGGTGAAAGATGAGGAATAAAGATGGCTAGCTAGCTAATCTTTAGTTTCTTCTTGTGGAATATCGTCTAGTTTTACTTCTTGAGGCTTAAGCAGAAAATCACTTTGATTTACAACGAGGGAAATCTGGATACAGCATCGGAGGCAGAGCCCTGTTCATTCCTGTCAAAGCTGCTCAATGGCACATGAGGTTGAAAAAGTTTCACATGTTGGGTCTAAAATGGCCCCGATCTTCCACATAGCTTCCTGATTGGCTCGGCTAGACTTTCCAAATTTTAATGGACCAAACGGTTCAAATTCTGATGGTTCAATGAGTCATTTCCCGGGGAAGCTATGAAAAAAGCTGTGATCAAAGAACCAGAAAGTAAACGCAGATGTTGGCCAAAGCACTTCAACAACGGAAATCAAATGTGTAGTTAAATGTGTGAGAAATCATGTGACGCTGTAGATTCGTGGTCTGGCTACTATGTAAAATTGGCTTAAATTGCTGGTGCTGATCGTGGAGGGTTGGATGTTAGACAGCATGCTGGCACTCCAGGAGCAGCAGAGGCGTGACAGTAGGCTTTTTTTTTACATACGTATCAGGCGGTGCTTAAAACGGCAATAACAATAATTTACCTCGCCTGTTCTGTAGCAGTTAATCTGCTCCAAGGATAAGGAGCTCCCAGACCTCATTATCTCCCCTATTTGCAGACATTTTCATTTACCATTCGTCTCTGAGTTACCTGCTGACTGCCGCTAGCTGCTTTTGTAAATCTTGTGTTTGTGGGCCGCAAACGTAACGTGCGTCGTTGAAACCTCGCGCTCCTCGGCGCACCCGGTCAATTCCGCACTGTTAATACCTCAGCATCAACAATGACTCCAACGGTGTGCATTGATTTGTCAGGGACTTTAACAAATAAGGAATGAATCAGTCCTTTATCAACGACACAGCGGCGTGATTCAGACGGGCTTACTGATCAATAACAGTGTGTAATAAAGCGTGAATGAAACAGTGTTTGGTTTGCTACCCGTAGACTTGAAATCCAATTTTTAAACTGGAATAATCCTCATTGATCAAGTGTTAGAAAGTGATTTCATTCCCCTTTAATACATCTAATGGTGTTCATTATGGCTGCAACTATGGCTGACCAATTACAACTCATTAATATACCTCAGCATCAGCAATGACCCTCCACTCGGCCTTCTCGTGTGTAGAAGAGGTCGAAAAGCCCTAATGCGTCTTGAATCGACTTTGCTGGATAAATCAGTCACTTCTGTCTCGTTCTTTTAAGAGTCGCTCGTTTGATTTTCCAGAAAAAACGGACGACATCAGTATCCGTATAAATTCCCTGAATCACCTGTTCCTCATGTAATGTAGCGCTGACTGTCTGCAGCGGCATCACAGGAGCTGCTGTTCGTCTCTCAGGGTCTTTTTTGGAAACTCGCTGTAATCCACATGTGACGGGAACTCGGCCTCCTCCGTCCCGTCTGCCAAGAGTCTCGCTGTGTGAACACAAAAAGGAAAACCTTAATGAGTCAGTTCCTGAGTGAAGCATGGAGGATGATTCATGCCCAGGACTCTCACAGACAGTAGAGCAGCATAGCAAGCAGATTCATGTTGCGCAAGTAGGACACTTGCTTCAGGTTGAGTCAGATATTCTGCGTTCGGCAGTTGTTCAGGTGATCTTAGGCGAGGACGACCGGTATCGCAGCTGACTGTACTGGGCGTGTGTGTGTGTGCGTGTGTGCTGTTGACTGTGTGGGCGTCTTCTCAAAGTGAGTTATCAGCTATTTGGGAAAACGGGTGCTTGTTTTCTTTTCTTGATTGTCCAAAAAGGCTGGCTCTTGTGTATATTTCAGAGGTTTTTCTAGATGTTGTGTTTAGGAACAGACGTCTTCCGCTTTGACTCTCTGCGGGCTGACAAGTTCTGGTCCTGCAGCTACAGAAGAGTCCATTAAAAACCTCAACTGTTCTGAGAGCTATTAATATTGCAGCCCTCAATTTCTGAATGAGTGATGAGGGAATCCAGGCCGACCCAGATGAGTCTATGAATGAGTGATGATGGCTTGATTGAGAGTCTCGGAGCAGAGGGAGTCGGTCTTTTTAATCTGCTTCCAGGAAGAGTCGCAGCTTTGACACCTCGCAGACTGAAACAAAAGAGGAAAACAACAATCAGCACACACACACACACAAACACACACACACACACACACACACACACTGACTAACACACCTGTGAGGCAAACACACACAGGAGGTGGCACTTTGTTCATCAGTGTGGAAACACCTGCAAATACAAGAATTAACATGTTTGTTACAGGTGTGTCTTTAAGCCGGAGGATCTGCCGCCGTTTTTTTTTCTTTGTCGTCATATATTTGACTGTTTTGAGGTGTCGATTTGACAACTTACGGCGAGTTAGTGGTGGGTTTACTGCACTAATTTCTGATGAATAATGAAGTCATTGAGGAAATAATCTGCAGCTTGACTGATAAATCAAATAATTAGTAAGTCCTTTTATAAACAGCACAGTGACATGATTCCCTGGGTTGATAATTAGCTGTTATAAAGCATAAATAAAACAGTTTGGTTTGCTACTTTGTGAGCTGCCAGACCCTGTTTTTTAAACTGGAGAGATCTTCATTAGAAAGTAACTGTGTTCCCTTTTAACTTGTGTCCTCGGGGCTGCAACTAATGATTTTGATTCTACGATTATTGATTAATTGAAAAGTCTATAAAATGCCCCAGAAAACTGTGAAAAATGCTCGTCAGAATTTTCCACAGCTTTCCACAATTGCTTCTTTTGTCCAATGAACCGTCCAAAACCCAAAGACTCTTCACCTGCTGCCA
The DNA here is from genome assembly GCA_903131615.1 of Diplodus sargus. NCBI lineage: Eukaryota > Metazoa > Chordata > Actinopteri > Spariformes > Sparidae > Diplodus > Diplodus sargus. The sequence continues at coordinate 9,074,113 of CAEMYA010000044.1, read as the reverse complement.
GAAATGACAAAGAAAAATCAAATCCCTATATTTAAGAAGTTTTAACCAGAAAATATTTGATTTATTTTTTTTAAATGACTTTAATCGAAGCAGTTGGTGTTCGTTTTAATGGACTAATAGATCAGTGAAATTCTTGTAGTTCTGGTCTTGAGTCACATCTCATCTGAGGCTTTTATTTTGAAGTGGTGCCACAAAGAATTATGTCAATTTCAAGATCCTGAGGTGACGTCTTCAATTTGCTTAGTTTTGTCTGATCGACATAAAAGTTTATTCAAAATAGAGAAATTAAGCAAATCTTCAAAACATTTCTGTGTGTAGCCAGTTGGATCTCTTACATTTTGATCCATACGTGGGAAGTAAAAGTCAGGATATCTCGTCCTTTACGGTTCTGATTTTTATGCTTTCTTTCTTTTGTTAATCTCTCACGGGTCCAACAACTTTGTGGAGGTGCAGAGCCTAATGGTTTCAGTCCTTCATCAGAGCTGCAATGATTAATCTACTAGTCAATTGAATGAAAGTGTAGTGTTTCCTACAAGGTGACAGGAAATTCTGAGGAGCTTTATTCACAATGTCTTAACATTTTATAGAGTAAAAGGTTGATCGATTAATCGTGAAAAGAATCTGCAAATGAATAGCTGTCATGAAAAGAAATCATTAGTTCTTTCTTCAACAAATTGTTTTGTTTGCCATCCGGCTCAACAGTCTGCGGGGGAGAACAACCCATTTATGATTCATCTCGTGTCCCTGGGTCAGTTATATTGTTTGATGTTGTAGAAGAAGAAGAAGCAATACTAATTTTAGAAACAACTTTAACCTCAGGAGATCTCAGCACAGCACAGCTGCAACGTGTGGGGCAGATTCACTTTTTTCTCTCCACAGGAAGCTCTCTGTGTCTGTGTCTCTGTCATGTTTGTCTCTCCACCTACATATAAACCCACCAGATCTCTTCTTCGTCTTCGAGGAGACTCGAGGTAATATTGACTCTTTAAATGAATCGACAAGACTCTGCGGTTCAATTCCTCTGGCTTAAAAAAGCAGAGGCACGACACAAAACACAGCCCGGCAAATCTTTGTATTTTTCTCTGTTCTTGTACATGCATGGGGCGCATCTGTCAAACTCAGATCCCTCCGCTCCAAGGCTAGATGTTTCTTTGACATGATCAGTATGACTGCAGTCAGAATCAAACATTTCTTGGCAAAGTGAAGGGTTTTCATTTTAAGAACGACTTCAAGATACAGTTTCGGTTTTAAACCGGACTCTGCAGCTGGGAGCTTTTTGCAGTCGATCACAAAATGTCCGCTGCGCTGAAATTTAGCATTTTGATTTATTTTCTTATCGTGCGTTTTTGTGGTCAGAGACACACTTACATATACCAGGCATTCGTGATATTCTAATACAAGTAGTTGGTTTTGGGTCGTGATGAAAACTGACATTTTAAGGACGACAAACATACAAAAGACATGGTTAATGAGGTCGGTGTCGACTCCGGTTGATGGTGTTTTGAATCAGATTCCAATAACAGAAGTCGGTTTAACTAAAATCTTTTTTTTTTTTATTCTCACATTTGAGAAACTAGGACCATCAATCATTTTGTATTTTTGCTTGAAACGTAACTCAAAACATGTTGATTAGTGAGTGTTACAGGAGCTCTGGGTTGGTGAGTTTCAGACGGAGCCAGGTTGCCCAAATCTACACATTTTTCGATATGAAAGTAGTGTCAAGAAGTGCAGCTAGCGCATTTACCAAAGTGTCAAGCTATTCCTTTAAATGTAAACTCTTAAGTTTGTCTGCAGGTCTTTTGTTGCTGCTGTGCCTCCTCCGCCCTCACAGCTGCGGGGCTCTCGGAGGGCCTCAGGGTCACACATGGCTTCTGTCTGTCAGACGCTCCCACACTGAGCGGCAAATAACAAAGATCAACTCAAACAAAGCGCAGCTCTGTCTGCTGCTTCGGTGTATTTGCTTCAAGTTTTAAGAGGACAGAGGACGGGCTGATGCCAAACGTGGCTTTTAGGTACAGCTGAGTTGGGGGAGAGGTGGGGGGGGGTGTTCTCATTTGAGGGGAGGGGGGACATCTGTCGCCCATGGCTGCCTGCTGTCTGCCTTTAGCACCCAACGTCGGCGCTTGGCAGAAGTGAAATTTCGTGGGTTTTTTTTCACTCATAAAACATTCTGGTGTTTATTTTTTTGAGTGAAAGAAAGGAGAGGAAGGAGATGGATGTGTGGTGAGGCTGTTGAAGATGGAGGAGTGGCAGCGGCAGTAGCAGCAGCAGCAGCAGAGGTGGTGGTGGGGGCGCTTCCTGTTGAAGCAGTGGAACAGAGAGGGGGAGGAAGGGTGGAGGGATGACACAGACTAACAGCACACCTGTGGTCGGGTGTAGTTGTGGCTGGGTTCAGTGAAGCTTTCGGGGGCCGGTGGCAGACGTGGCGCTGGAGCTCGTCTCTGTGTGCGAAAGGCGTTCATGGCGGAGTGAGAAATGAAACACGTCTTCAATAAACTCGCACTCCTCGACTGTTCTGTCTTGATTGTTTTTTTTTTTTGCTTCCTCTAAATGATCTCGTTGTCTCTCTCCTCGTCACTCTCAGCCTGCAGTGATCACTCTCTGTCTGTCGAGGGGGTTCAGGTAGACAGGGGGAACCCTCGGGTGTATTATCTCTCTTACCCGGGGACCCAATTAGGAAAGACACTTCTGTCGGATGTAAAAACCTAATTTAGAAAACATAAAAAAAAGGTCATGTTGGAGGCTTTTCACAGCGCGGAAAGCTCCCATTTTGTTTAGCTGTCTGTTAAAAGATGACACATGTTTGATCCACATTTACATCTTTTTCACTTCCTCTTCAGCTTTTTCTCGATTTGTGATGTGATTTTCAACTCTAAACTCATCTCTTGCAACCCCAGTTTAAGAGCTTTGTTGCCGTGTTTATCAGTGTTTATCAACGGTTATAACTTCTGTATGAACTGTGAATACAAGAGTGATTACGCAGTGTTGCATTTCTGCAATATATCTAGTTATTTATGTGTATCAACATGTGACACACAAGAAAATAAACCGGTAATGAGAGACAAGTCAATTGACTACAGTCTTTAAAAAAACATATTACTCTCACTGATATATTCTTCTGATAAATATTTTTATATATATTTTAGTCAGGGTAACTTTATTTCAGTTACTTTTGGATTACCTTGATAACAAACGTGCTCAAATAATGACAAGGGAAAGAAGTCTTAATAAGATGACTTTTGTTTAATCTTAATATCGAGCGTGTCCTCGATAAGAATACACACTTGCGTATCTTGTGTGAGGCTCGTAAAGTGTTGTCTTATGTGCGCATGTGCCTGGTGACAAACTTGTGCATCATTCTTACTTAAAATTGTAATCCTGTTAGTAATCCACTTTTCCAGTAAATGTATCTGTGATCTAATTACATTTTTTTTTCTGTGACGGAACACAGTTACAACTTTTTTTGCGTCCTGACTAAGTAATCCTGTTACTTGTACGCTGTTACTCCCCAAGCTGGTGCACAGTTACACAAAGACAAATGACCCAATTTATCTGTCCAATTTTGGCACAAAGAATTATTATTAATGATAATTCTTTTGATTGTTGAAATGATCAAACACTCAGAATCCCGCAAATATATCAAACAACATTGTCCATACAACCTCTGGAATCAACATAGAAAGCATTCTCTCTCTTACATTGTGACGCCTGTCACTGTGAGGCAGCTGCAGTCACATGTGAGGTTAAATAAACTGCTGCTTACTCATAGATTGATAAAAGTTTTATCTTGATCAAACATCTGCTCTTTTTCTGGCGAGCTTCTAGTTGATGTGTCAGAACCGGACGTTTTGAAATCCTTGTTGAATGTTCAACAAACACGAAGCGAGCGAAAGGGAAATTTGAAATTATTTAGATCATATTACACTGCGGCCACAATCTGAGCGTTGAGATTATCAGGGTTTAGAAATACGTGATCTTAACGCACGTTCCCTCCACATCACACGGCCCTGTTTGTTTTAATGAATTAATTAAATGCCTTTCTTTCTTGCTGACATTAGAGCTGAGTGTCCAGCGCTGATGCTGGCCTTTCTATCTCTCACCCTCCCTCAAGCCGTGTGTGTTTATCGAGAGAGGACGGAGGGTCATGTGTGTGTGCGCCTCCGCGAGTGTGTGTTTGTCTCTTTGACTGACTCACATCCCTGATCTGAACTATTAAAAGCGTGCCTGTCCTTAGGCATGAGGGATATGATGGCTGATCCTTCACCTCTCAGCATCTCTCCCCCCCGCTCACGACCTCGACCTTAAAAGAGAAAAGGAAAAATGCAGATGTTCTCGGTTTATTTCTTCTGTTTGATTCAGCGCATCCCCCCTGTTTTATCACACTGCCTGGTTCTGAGGAAGGACAGTGGGAGGGAGTGCAAGAGGAAGCTGGCTGTGAGGGAGTAAACCCGGGGAGGGGAGGGAGAGTCTGTGGAGGTTATTCTGCTCTCATGGGTCTGTTAGTGAGCGTACACCCATGCAGCTGCGCCAATTAGCCCTGAACCCCCCTATACTCACACACACACACACACACACGCACACGCACACACACACACACACAACTTCATCTAAGCTGCTTAACTGACTGCACACATGTGTATTATACTCCCCTTCTTTCTTCCTTGCATGTTTTATGTACTGTATAATGTACGTGTGTTTGACAGCTAGCAATGACGCTGAGCACTGGGAGGAATGAGGCGAGGCGCAGCTCCCTCTCGTACGATGCCGCTGTCACATTGGATCAGTCAGGCCGATGCACAGGCAGGCAGGCTGGCAGGCAGCGGCACACAGCCGTGGGAATGACACTGCACTTCTGCTCTGGGAGAGACTGACGGAGCGCGAGCAAGGAGAGACGAGATACAGAGGGGTCAGGGCGTCATTAGCTTCAGCTGTGCTGTGACTTTATGTGTTGCTGTAAGTCGTCAGTCCGCAGGTTTTTTGTCGTCTTTGGTGACGCTTTTCTCGGCCACATCCCCCTGAAAACGTCTCACTCGGCTTTCCTCTCTGCCGCCATCGCGCAGTTTTCGTGGTTAAAACGCTTCTGATTATTTCACACAGGAGATTTCAGAATTTCTGTGTTTGTTGTGTTTGGGTTTCAAGGGGGACGAGGCTCAGCTGGATATCGGTAATGTCAGCATATTTCTGTGCACCAGGCAGAGTTCAGGACGGTTGAATCATGACAGTTGTGGTGTTGTTTGCCCGTGTTGCCACGGCTACTGTTGTTCATTTCTTCAACCACGTGTGAACCGCGCAGGAAATGATCTAAAAAGGCAGATCAAACGGACGCTTTAAGTGTTGGAGTGTTTCCCGGGAATTATTCCCACTGGCGCCACCGTCACAAAGACGGCGTTATCAACATGGCTACCCCGAAAAACAACTGAGAATCCCAATTTGACCTTGAATCCAAGATGTAAATGCTTCACAGTTCCTTAATACAGCTGAAGTACATCTTCTGCCATCAGCATGTGTGGCATCGTTTCCTGTTGATATAGAATATAAAATAATCAAATGGAGTTTTCTGTTTTTCTAGAATCTCTCTAAACTGTGTCCAAGGAAACCAGACATATGTATATTATACAGTAAGTGCATAAATAATGCAACAATATACATTTCTATTATTTTGTTACACTGCCATCACAGTTTCTGAAACCAAATCAAACAGTATGTATGAAGATTATTATATAGTACAAACTGTGCACGATTGATATATACTGAGGAGTTGCTGTCAGTGTTTCCAGGCTGTAGGTTGTCGTCAAATCCAGATTGCAGCATTTTTACTGCGCCTCAGTGCCGTCCAGCAAGGCGGTAAAATGTGATCCATCTTGTCATCAGTTAACCATGTAGACACAGTCTGATTTTGCTGAGAGAGTCGTGCTTTGTAAAAAGAGTCTGTCAGAGTTTTTTTTTTTTTTTTTTACAGCCTCAACAAGCGAATCATTGGACTATTATTGTGTTAAAGCTGCAGCAGAGGGATCATTTCCTCACTGGTGCAGTAACAATTGAGTTAGTGTTGGTGTCAAGATCTTGACTTTTAATAAGATTTTGAGATGAATATAGCAAATTTGTCCACTTTCCTCCTTAATTTAATTGTTTAATATGTTGTCGGGGGGGGGGGGTTGAGAGACGAAGATATTCAAGTAACAAACGAGAAGATGTCTCTCAGCTGTAGCTTCACATCGATATCAGAGCAATGTCTATTCCTTTATGTAGAAGAAACCTTATTGTCCAGATTCTTCCTTGAATTACTGTCATCCTCAGGCATATACAGTGAAATGTGTAGACATGATGCACAAGGCGTTTTAATAAGAGCATAGTGTCGTACAAAATATTTCACTCAAATTTAGTAAGATTTAGTTTGGCTCCAATAAAAAAAACAGGCATACTTAGGAATTCATCTTTTCAAGCAACATGTTTTTATCCAACGTCTAGATTAATTTAACAGGGATTTTAGGGACTAGAAGAGGTTAAATAAGCCTAAAGTAACATATGGTCAATGCAATATATCAGGCAGTCATAGTGGTGTGTGCCTTTTGTGTGTTGTATATACAGCAGAGTGGGTGTGAACGGGCCCCCTGTCCCACTGTTTGTTGTGTAATCACACCTGATCTGCTCCTGCTCTGTTTAGGGGTAAGCAGCAGCAGCAGCAGCAGCTCGCTCTGATCGCCTCTTCAGTCTCTGTGACAAGGTTACTGTCAGGTTAATGGGTTTGACTGTAGGCGCTGATCACGGCCGTGTGACTGTTGAATACTGTCATGTCCCGTTGTTTTTTGACTAAAGCAGCATAACCTAGTTCCTGTTATATGATCGCTGTTGCTGTTGCCAGATGTAACTGAGGCAGTTCAGGTTAAGTGGGCAGCCTGAGGCAAGGGCATGAGTGAATACAGGAGGACAGTGGAGCACTTCTTTCCCTCATTATCGCCGTGGCTCCGAGTATCAACAGCCACGCACGCTGCATCTGTGGTGGCAGGTCAGGCACTGAAGACAGAGACGCCCTGTTTAAAGCCAGAAATCATGTAAATGAATTCAGCGATAGTGATTAAAAGTAAATCTTGTTATTTGGCGTTTCCTTGTTAAACGGGTGATATTTCATTTGGAACAAAGCAGGAGGTTTCTTTTTTTCTACATTTCTTAGGCAGTGTGCTAATTAAACTATAACACAGGGGAAAAAGGTCTATTTTAAGGCAACGGTGCTGATAATTGCTCCTAAAGAAGGAGCACATGCCTTTAAAAGGAGAAGAAGCAGTAACTGGAGAAACCGTCCGTTTGTTTGTGTTAAAACACACGACTCCGACTCGACTGTGTGTGTCTGTCTCTGGTTACTGTTGCTGTTTGTCACACTTAGTCTGATCTAATGATCTCACCGAGGACGGCCGAGTGACGACTAAGAACAAAAATTAGATTTTGATGAAGTTATCTGATGCTCAAACACAAAAAAGAATACAGGCCTTTATGTGTAAATGTATTAAACACTTTCCTTGTGTCACACACGAGGTTTGGTGGAAGCATAGCTGGAAAAACGGCTTGAAAACAGAAAATAAATTAGATTTTTAAAAAGTCATTTATATTAACAAGTAATTTAGAGACATAAATATAACAATATAAAAGTACCAAAACATGTGTAGGTTGCTCGAAATGTATTGATAGTTTACATTTTGAATTTTGAATTTTGCTCCTAATGTGATATCTTAGGGTGGTTTTACCAAAAAGAAATTAAAAGTGAAATCTGGCATTTAGTTAAAATAATCTTCCCAAGTTTGACCTCTTCTGTGTGGAGCTGTGTGTCAAATGTCAATGAGCAAATAGTTTATTTTCCTGTACTGTCAAAACTGGAACTGAAGGTAAAGATTATTCTTTACCATGAATGAATCAATAATTTTATTTTTATTTTTTTTTAATCATCCATTTGTCTACTATAGAAAATATCACATAAAAACTAAAAGAGAAAGCAAAAGAGGAAAACAATCCCCTGTTCTGTATGAAAAAGCAAAAGCAAAAGTAGAAATCTGAGGAAGACAGCTTAACAGAATAAAAGCCATAAAACACAAAATGTCCTTATGAATAAAACATATTACAACATATAAATAAGAATAAAATCAATACAAAGGTGAAACAAAGACGACATAGCATAAGAGGATTTAGCTACAGGTAAAAGAATACATTAAAAGAGTTAAAAGGATAGACTAGGGCAACCTTTGTCAACACATTGATGAACTTTTAAAGTGATCAGTAAAATGTTAAAATCAAAATTGGACCAGGAAAGAAGCCAGAATGATGGTGATATGATGTCATCTGTTATAACCAGAATAAACACTAAGAATGCTGCATTCCAGAAATGACTAATAATAAATTGAATAAAAAAATATCTTTTGCTCGACTAATCAGTTAATAAAGTGATCTTTTAATCTCATCCTGACCCTCGTTCCTCTGTCTGTCCAGACTCGCCCAGCAGTACGTCTACCCCCAGGCCTTCCTCCAGCCCAGCCTGGTGCTGCAGTCTCAGCTCAGCCCCACAGCGGCAGCACTCACCTCCCCTTACCTGGACTACAGCTCCGCCTACAGCCACTACGCCCCCACAGGACTGGAGCAGTACCCCTACACTCCTTCACCGTCGCCCTCCGCTGGCTACCTCAGCTACAGCTTCTCCCCCGGAACTCCGGGGCCCGCTCTCACGGCGTCCCCGACCCCCCCGGCCGCCATCCATCCTCCTCTGGCCGCACTCACCACCATGTCTGCCGCCCCGCAGGCCTTCCTCCACTACCCTCTGCACCAGCCCGACCGCATGCAGTGAGCAGCTCCGAGCTGCCGAACTGATGATTCAAAACAGCCTGACTGTTGACCTGTGACATCATCAGGATGAGACTGGATTAACAGGGAGAGTGTGATGTAATCAAAAGGGCTTTTAGACAGCACTCTCATTCCTGTTTTTTTAATATATATATATATATATATACATATATATATTATTGTTGTAATAGTTGATGAAAATGTTCTACTGCTACCATCATCAGCAAACGATCTGAATGTTTTTCATAAGAAGTCAGGGACTGGAACGAGACGTCGTTTGTCTCTCACCCCTGAGCCTCAGCGCTGACGATGGAGGCGGGCTGACTGCTGGAGAGTGGATGGGTACAGACAAAGAGAAATATGTCTGTTTGACATGATGCTGCGGCTGCAGTTTCTCCAAAAGTCCTGAGATGAATGCTGGGCATCAGCCAAGCTGAGAGCCAGATCCTCTCTCAGAAAACGCAGGTCCAATTACCTCCTCTTCAAGGTTACCTTTCTGTCACGGCCTTAGCGATCTCTCTCTTCGTGTACCCTGGTTCAGTTTGTGTTTGTCACCTTTACTAGTCACTCATCTCAAATGAGCAAAATGTTTATTGTGTTCCCCTTTGTTCCTTTTATCTACCGCTGGCAAGTCATTACACAGTGATAATCACAGAATATGCAATTATGATGATGGCGGATGAGCGTGAATAAGGTAGACAACACTGGTATTATGTTTTTTATTCCTACTGTTCGAACATTACCCCAGAGAAAGACTTTGTTAACACTTAAAACACACCAGTCATAATGAAATTCCTGCAGATGCTTATCGATGTTTGGGGACTGTTTGGTTTTATGATCAATTACAAAATTGTCAATACATATCAAGTAAATGTGTTTGGATGTCAAGATGTATGTTGTTCCTGAATATGTGCGAGTGTACTTGGTGTCTGTTTCCGTGTGTGTGTGTGTGTGTGTGCGAGTGAGAGACAAATAGAGCGAGGCAGTATACGCCAGTGTCAGGACCCAGCTCCCCTCCCAGCCCATTGTACTGGTCAGAGTTGTTTCTTTGTCTTTTTCTTTTTGTCCCAGCTGCAGAAAAAAACAAGACAGAAGCTTCAGCGATGATACTGGAGTCTCACGGTGCTGTGGCACCAACTTAGTACTCATAAACCAAGCCATACATCACATTTAAGTCAAATATGCAAAATAAAAAGGAAATATTTCTAAGATGTGTGGTCGGATTACTGTCACTGTAGGAAACAGCTGCCGCATGACATTACCAGGAGCCAGGAGAGTCACACATGAGTCACATAAATCATTGACATTTTACTGATTGACGGGTGAAAGTGTTCAGATGAAGGCCAGGAGAACTTCACAGAGTCTCAGATGATTAACCAGCTGCTGCTCCGTGACAAAAATGAGACTGGTGAAACGGCAAATTGTGATTTTCTTGCTTTTTGTTTTTTGTACACGTTAAACAAACACCATGTAATGTGTTAAATAGGTTGTTAGGTGGATTTTATATCATTTAAATGGAGCCAGACTAGCTTTTTGTTTCTTCTTCCAGTCTTGATTCAAAGATACGGCTGTCAGCGAGTCATACACAATGGTCATCTTCCTCTGACAGAAAGCTTGAATGCTGTGACATAAGATGACGATCCATTACCCACCTTTAAAAAGGTGGGTAATGGAAATCTGGCGGGACAGTGGACCATATTTTAAGGTAAAACAGCAAATTTTAAATCACATAGCTAACCAGTGGCATTTATTTGGGCTCAAGTAATTGAGTACAAGACTTGAGACAGTATTACAGTTATGTCTTTTTTATTGTATTGTGCAACATTATCAAACGGTAATTTTAGCTCGGAAGTAGGTTGAATGCTAACATTAGCAGTTGTTTAACATAAGCTAATGTTTACCCTGAAATATGGCACACTGTCCATTTTGCATAATCTTTTTTGTAGCTGATCCATCAGGGAGTGGTGAAAAATTTGTCACATTCCCTACATTTTCAGCACTCGCAGCCTTGAACACAGCATTACAACATTTGCGCTTCCAACCCTGAGCCTGACTACAGAGGAACATGGCTGCCGCGTGAACATGGTCTGTTTTATTCTTCTCATCCGACTCTTAACAAGAAAGCCAATTTTTCATTTTCACTCCAAAATGTCAAACTATGCTTAGTTCAATAGATATTGTTGTTGCACTGAGCTGACATGTAATGGTTTGTAGTCACTAATGTGACTGCACCGTAGGATACATCTATTTCCCAGGAAAGGAATAGACCATCAACATTATGTATTTCTGGTTTTCGTAACCACCAAAACCAACAAAAGCATTATCCTGTCTCTCCTTACTTTAAAACTTCACCTGCCAGTCTTTGGCTCTCAGCCCTGAAATGATAAATTCCCACCGTAAAACAGTAAACAAACATAAAGGTTAAGTAAGATCCTAGAGCAGCTGGGCACTAAACTTTCCTAAAAGAGGGTTAAATATTGTATTTGTTGGGGATCTTCAGCTGTGGATAGATGCCTATTTGGTGGCTCTTGTGACTTCTTGCAGCAGGATGGCGTGTGTGCTCTGCTCAAATCAAACTACAGTGCCCAGGTTCATCACAATGAAGGGATGTGTCACCAGGCAATAATGTGGCTCACTGAGAATTGTTGTAATACAACAATGGAGGTCTGATTGGGGATTTTTCTCCACACTTGATAGCAGAATAAATTGCTGTTTTGACCTTTTCCATGGGATTTGGTGGCCATAAGAAAAATGTGGAACATACCAGATTTAGTCTGCCGCTGTCTTTGTTCTGTCAGAGCTCCGAAGGTGGAGTCGCACTAGTTTATCAGCTGTTCCGCACAGGAACAGACGACACAAAAAGATAAATGACAAGTGTCGGTTTTAAAACTAATCTTCTTATCCAACACCAGCAATAGTCCGCCTATGGGTGAAGCCTGTCTTACCCAAGTGACACCTCCCTGAACAACACCTCCCTCAAGCTAATGTGCACACCATTATTTCTCTTCAAACACCAGGAGCTGTTGCTTTTTGTTTCTTTTCTGGTCCAACAGTCCTTAGGATTCCCCCAACTAATTCATCTTTTAAATGTGAGTTCAGCATGTGTTCTTTTCGCCCTCTTCTGGCCGAGATAACTTATTGCAGCTCACTGCAGCTCATTGCATTTTGCAAAATGCAAAAGAAGACAAGAATGACCCAAAACTTGTATCAAGTTTTTTATGTTTATTATCATTGAAATGTTTATTGAAACGCCTTGTGCTCCCAGTAAGGATCAAATAATAAAAGGAGACTCAATGTAAAGCTTGCACAGCCGATCTGCAGTGAACAGACCTACTATCAAAGTCTGGAATACGACATTTTCTTTTGTATTGCGCTGGTTCAGAACAAAAAAAAGCAGATGGTTTATGTAAAAATGAATATCATAGCAAATACCACAGTGAGGGGAGGAGAAATGATCATGTCTTAAAAAGTGATGACAAAATGAACACAGTTAATGGTACGAAACAGGAGAGCGGTAATGAAAATAAAACAAAATAAAAAGTACTGTATCTGCAATCTTGATCTCACACACGCACACACGCACACACACACACACACACATACACACACGTATACACACTCACTTGCAAACACGCTCATACGCACGGGCAGGCGCACACACATGCACACGCTCACTCTCACGCACGCTTGCACGCACACATTCTGCAGAAGGATATCACGCACACACGAACACAAACCCACAGATAAAATGTAGTGATTGAAAATAGTGAAACCCTGGTAAACTCTAATGGTATCATACATCCACGTCCTGTGTCTGAAGTG
>CAEMYA010000044.1:9046984-9057925 GCA_903131615.1 Diplodus sargus | reverse complement strand
CTGTGTGTGTGTGTGTGTGTGTGTGTGTGTGTGTGTTTGTGTGCGTGTGGAGTAGTGCAGCAGGGATGTGGGGGGACGGTGGGGTTACTGAGCAGCAGCGGGGCATCGCGCTGACCAGTCGAGAGCCATCACTGTTGAGAGAGAGGTGGGGGGAGGTGTGTGTGTGTTGGGGGGGGTTGATGAATGCAGAACGCTGAGCTCGCCGTTTTAACTCCCTTTTATACATGTTAGAAAGAACACGCACAATGCAAAATGCTGGCGGCACTGTGGCAGTTATAGCTATTGTGCACGATGTGTGTGTATGTGAATAGTTTATGTATGAGTGTGTGCATTCAAATCACACTGGGACAGTGATCGCCAACATGGTTTTATTTTAGACTTTAATACAGTGTACACGTTATACCTCAATTATCAATACCAATACATCATATAGACAGTGTATTCTTTATTATATTAAACATACATTTTAAAGTGTCAGTTCCCCCAAATAAAAGATTTTTTAAAATTCTCACTCTCACTCTCATTACTAGTGGTATGGAGGGTGCTGGGTTGGAGGCAGACATCTGTGAGAGAAGGACTCAGATCATGTGTTTAAAGGACAAGTTCACCCAAAAATAAAAATGGACTCGTGGATGGAAAGTCAGGTGAGGTTTCATAGTCCTCAAAATGTTTCTGGAGTTTCACAGAAAAACGTATTGCAGCATTCTCCTTTGGAAATTTTTATTTTTATTTTTTGTAAAAAAAATTTGTACACCAGCTAGAGCTCATAGTGCAAGTACGCACCCCGACACACAACCTCAACAGCACATCAGGAGTGTGTTCGGTGACAGCGGACAAGCTTTATGGAGCCATTTTCTGTTTTCTGTTTGTTAGGTTTTGTTTTTTTCTCTCTGTGGCAGTTTTTTTTTTTTTAATGTTCTAAAACACATCCCGATCTGCTTCAGTTGTTTGACAGAATGCTGCAACACTGTTTTGATGTGAAGCTCTAGAAATGTTGAGCGGCTGTGAAATTTCACCTGCCTTTCCATCAGCATCAGGGGGTAGATAATAACTGAACTTTTATTTTTGGGTGAAGTTATCCCTAAGTAGCAACATCACTGTGTAAAGATACTCTGTAACAAGTGAAAGTTGCATATTTGAATTTTTACTTCATAAAAGGACAATAGCGTAAACGTATGTTATATATACTTTACAGTTGAAGCTGGTAAAGATGGTTTAACCACTTCATACGCTTTGTCTATTGGGTCGCCTGTGAATGTGATAAGAATTATTATCATAATTATTTAATCAGATTTGTAAAGTAACTAAGAACTTGCATCTTCAAATAAATGTGATTCAGTAAAAAGACCAATATTTGCCTCTTAAATGTCATGGGATAGAAAGATGAGGTCAAATGGCTCAAAATGTATTGAGTAAATGTACTTTTGTCTGAGTAAACTGTCTTTTTGTAATTTGGGTGAACTGACCCTTTAATTTACACACAAAAACCTATTTTAAGACAGGACCAACATACTGATACCAAAATCGAACAAATATAAATAAAAGTTTCATGAAAGCAAAAAATCTCTATCACACACGCACGCGCGCACACACGCACAATTACGCTCATTGTGTCCATTTTAAATTACAAAGCCTATTTCCACTCAAGATGTTCCCTCTGTCGGGCCATTACGGAGGTATGAAGGTCCATTTGATGGTGAATAGGAGACGTCGGAGAAGAGACGGACGCTAACAGGCGCAGACATGAGAGAGAGATATTGGACAGATTGAGAGCATCATTGAACCCGCAGTTCAGGCCAAGGACCTCTTTAGCATTTCAAAGCATTCACAGACACGCGACGCAACCGAAAATGGCGAACACAATGGTGTTTTTCAGCAGGATTTCAATGAGTCTCCATTATACATTCTAATGATGTGCAAATGTGAAAGTAATAATACTGAATCTCACAGTATTGGCTACACCTTTATATACACTAATGACAGGCGACTAGGACCTCGGAGGTCACATTCAGCAGCTTCCACGTTCATTTCTCTCCAAAAGAAAACAACAGGCAAAGAATCATTTTAACCAGAATTCAGAGAGCATAATGACTCTCCAGAATGAACGCTGAAGGGATAACTCACTGAAATGTGAACGAAGCTTCCCTTTGTCAGTTGCGCAGTTTTACAATTGCAGAAAAAAAAGGGGCACTGTTTGAGACGGTGTGACTTCGAAAGAAGAAATAACACATTCTTCCTCTCTTAAACACAAAGTTGAGTTAATGAGCCGTAAAACATACCCTCAGTCATCTAAACGCACTGAGGGGATTTGCTACTACAGCCTCATTAATCTGGTATGTCCAGCAGTTTATTGTGGTTAACGTTGGCCAACGTTTTTGCACTTCCTGTTCCCTCGTCTTGAAGTCAGTGGGGTTTTTTTTAATGGTTTTTGGTTAGATGCCTGAAATGAGGTCTGTGGTCATCACAATCTTAAGAGAAGTTCACGTTTTGTTTTACAACATAAGGAAACGGGAGTAAATAACGCCACATTTGAATTATAAAGCATTAACGTGTCTTAAAATAGGCGGCTGCTAACAAGTAGCTGGATCAGACATCACGCCAAACACACTCATCTACTCACTTATCCCTCTTTACAGGCCGACTTCAGTTGCAAACTATTCCAACTCTAACTTGTAGAGACAACTTATTGTTTTAAAATGTATATGGTACAGTGTAGCAAGATGCTTAGTGTCGTGACATGTATCTCATGCGACCGCCATGTCGTTTGTTTTTTACTCCTGGCGATTACATGTACGCTTGAAAGTCATAAAGGTGGTGTTGACTTGTGAAGATTATCTTGTCGAACAAAACACGTAAAATATCTTGTTGGTCCCACAGAGCTGCTTTTCCGCAATAATCCAAAATCCAATTGAAAAATCCCACAGGCTGCTAACTATGCTAACTTCCATGTTAGCCTAAAAAATGTGTCATCCCTGCAGCATTTATATTTACGTTTCAGCTTTTACCATCAATCCTTGAATGTCAACATGTAAGTAAAGCTACACATGCTACTCATTTTAAACTGCACATGTTTAGGTAGTGGTATTTCGTTCTTCTCTGCATCTCCTCCACTTCATTTCAAAGGGAAATGTATTTTACTCGACCACATTTATCTGTCAGCTGTGGTTACTTTAATTCTACATTCAAACCATAAAACACGGACTCTGTTTCCGCTCAGTGACAGGCTGACTTTTAATAATGTCAGAGTAAATTTCCCAAGGTCTTTGTGACATCTTGGTGAATAGTCAACCTTTTTTCAATAAATCCAGTGAGAGTGAGCTGAAAAGTATGCGAAGGAACTTCTTTTTCATGAGATAGAGATTTTTTCGGTCCCCCTTTGATACCCTGCACAACAACAAAAAAAGAAGAGATAAAGCAAGTGGTGTGCATGGCAAAAGATCTGCAACTGTTTTGCGAACTGATGAATCACGTGCCTCATTTTTTCAAGCAAAAATGCAAAAACATTCACAGGTTCTATCTTCTAAATTGTGAGGGTTTGCTATTATTTCTGTTTACTCAGTATATTTAAGTTTAAGATTTTGAGTAGGTCAAAATAAGATATTTGAATGCTTCATCTTCTCATCTCTTTAAATAACAAAAGTTTTTAAACTTTCTGTGGTGAAAAAAACTGATTAATGAAGAAAATTAACAGCAGGTTTATCACGACTGGTTACATTTTGGGGTTCACTGTCTTGCAGGAAGAGCTGAGATCAAACCATCAGTATTGACAATTGTTCAATTGATCTACCACCTGAGCACCAGCTTTCCTTGAGTTTTCTCTCAAGGTGTCACTGATTTCACATTAGTAAAGTATTTCGCTTTATCTCGGGAACTGGAATTCTTCATTAGGTGCTTTAAAACTCAACATTTTGAAGCTAGGACAAAGATATTTTTTCTCCCGTGGATCATTTTCCACTGTATGTTATTAATGTGAATGGGGGCTCATACATGTGCAAAATTAAACTTGATGCACAGCTTTTCTTGAGTCTCCGCTGCAGTCAAGCCTGATCTATGTGACTGAAGAACAATACGTATCTTTATAAAAATCACTGTGATATTACTGAATACATGTTTCATGCCTGTGCCCTCAGTTGTTTTCTTGTTTGTTGGCCTGCTTGGCTCTCATGGCGTTCTGTGTGACCGTGGACAGCGACGATCCGGTCATGCTGGTCGTCTCCACGATCTCGATATCCTTACAGGTTAGACACGCCACCAGCTTCTGGCGTGACGCACTGCGCGCAAAGAAGAACTCGTGGGACACTCCAGCCAGTATGCCACCGATCACTGGTCCGAGCCAATAAACCTGAAGGTGGGTGAAAGAGAAATGAGAAATGAGATACAAGGATTGTGAGTAGAGAGTCCCTATATCTGGATGATCCACCACAAATCAACAGTGACAACTGTTATTGGTACCATTATACCATTACATTAAATAAAGATCTTGCGTTCAAGTGCACAAATTATAACAGTATATATATATAGTTTTAGTGACTAAATAATGGTACATTAAGCAGAATTCTGCAAAATTTCTGCTTTATTTGCAGTCAGGTAGTTAAGTTCCGGGTCAGGCTCCTCCAAAGGGTCACAACGTAAATCTGATGGAGGGGTGGTGAGACAATTAAAGCAAGAGGGAACAAGCGAAAGACATTTGGCGGATTTGCCTTTTTGATAACAAGTCAGACATGTCTAAAGAGCCTCAACTAGACGGTGCTTTTTGTGGAGGATCACAGGTCAACAACGTTGGAAAACACTGGTTTTGCCTTGAACATGACATCCTATGTGAAGGGTCCTGCACATATAAACAATAAAAGAGTATGAAATTGTGTTTAAGGATTTTTCTCTTCTTGTTAAAATTTCTGAAATGTAGGTTAATGTAGTGTAGTAAAAAAGTTCAAGTAAAAGTATAAAATAGCAATAGAAATACTCAAAGTGCCTCAAAACTGTTCATTATAAATGCACTCCACCTTTATATTTATTTCGATCAACATTATGAACCAATTGATTTTGATGATTCAGTAAATGTTCTTGGCAATTATGATCTGAACTTTGACCACTTAAACACAATCATCGCACTGCAGTGACGAGTGTTTCCATGGAGACAGACTTGGATTCAGAGGCTCTCTCTCACCCAGTGGTTTTCCCAGAAGCCCGTGATGATGGCCGGACCCAGAGCACGAGCAGGGTTCATACCTGCACCAGAGAACCTCGCCTGACAGAAAAACAAAACACACACACACACACACAAATTAAGTGCTATTTTTGTTTTTTTATCACACTTTAGTTTTTCACTTTATTTTACAGATCCAGAAACGACAACATGAACACACAGTCCAGAGGAGGTAGATCAGCCTGTCCACCGAAGATATTTCTTGGAAACTCTCTGACGCTCGCTCTTTCTCTCGAGGGGTCACCTTGACACCATTTTCTTGTCATAGCTTGTCACAGCACACGCTTCTAACAGGGTGTATTATTTTTTCATAGTCCTTCTGACTGCTGCCTTGGTACAGCCTGACACAGTTGTTGCACTGTGTCTGAATGATAATGTCTTCTGTGTCTACTTTTACATCATCCCAACAAGACTGTAGTTCAGTGTAACTCCAGAAAAACTACAAATTTGTTGCAGGGCAGCTGGCTAAGTGCTAAGACTCAAACAGTTTCCATACATAGTCGTGTAAACCCCCTGAACAAACTGCCAAACTGTCTGATCAGTGTCCATGTCTCATTCTCATGGCTTCAATTTAACAATCTTCACATCTTTGGATTGTGAGATGGAACTCATGAAAACAGAAACTGAAGTTTAACACAAATTAACTACTTTCTGTAACACACGTGCGTTCATCTTTAAGTAATCACAACATTGTTTGTTGTAAAAATGACAATTTACATTCTTTGTAGAACTGAATAAATCAACTTAATGAACAAAACTGACAGAAAGCGCCTCTTACCCCTATTAGCACTCCAGCGGTGTGTGCTAATCCAATAGCCAGGTTTCCTGGTTCCGTGCATTCCCTCCGTCGCTGATCCTCCACTGAGAACACAGTGAAGACCATCTGGAAGGTGCACAACACCTCTATGCCCAGAGCCTGCGCTGCATTCAACTCTATAGGAACCTGAGAGAGGTGAAAGGAAGGAATATTCTGAATAGATCTTATGATTCTTAACAAGTCACCTGCTAATAATCTGAGAACTGACCCTGTTGACGAAGTGGTCTGCGGTGGTTTTCAGTGGCAGGGCCAAGTAGAGGGCCCCAGCTCCTAAAGAGGCCCCCAAACACTGTGCAGTGATGTAAACAAGGGCCCTGAGAAGTTCAATCTTCCGAGTGGCCAACAGAGACAGAGTCACTGCAGGATTTACCTGGTCAGGGAGCACAAACACACACCAACATATAAAAACACTTTAAATAGAATATTTAAATGAATATTTAAAAGAATTAAATAAAAAGGCAAGACCCTTCCCCTTCTGATGAACCACCAAGAGCCCTTGTTTCAGAAAACACAGGTATAGTAGTGAAGAGCGAGGGACAAATAATGTGTTGAAACAGTTTGAACTGTGCAATGAATTACACATATGTCAAAATAATAAAAGACACATTTTCATCTCAAGAAAGTCTGAGTTTCTTCGTTTTACGTATATATAGTGAGATGATGTCGTTCACTGAGCAGTTTCACACAAAACTAAATCATATTTTACTTTTTATCTTTAAAACAAACTGTGACTTTCAAGACTTTCCAATTCATGACAGGATTTAAACTGGATCAACAAATGCGTATCGCTCACCATTAACCACCATACATGTTTTTTCTGTGGTACATTGGAAGGGGAGGGACTTTGTCTCTCTGTAAGATAGAAAACTACAAAATAGATTTGTAAAATAATTAAATATATTCACTGAGATACTTGATATTTCTGCTTCATTCAATTTAAAGAGTCATTTTCCCGCAAAATGTCTCACATGGTTTCATTCTAAAAACTATTGAAGGCCCAAAAACATAAAGTGATGCAATATTCTCAAAAAGGTAAAGAAAGGTCCTTAAAATCAGAAAAAAAATGTCTTCTATTTCCATAATGTCATATGGGCATGGGCATGAATGAGTGCTTTTATTTTGAGCTAATAATACTCACATTAAATACATTTTAATTTAAGTATTCTTACATTTCTGTATTGGTAATTTAACTCGTATTCCATTGCTGACAACTCATATGTTACCACCAGCAAAGATTTTCCACTCAGTAAACAAAAATAAAACATGAAAATTAAGGTATTATCACAAGACATTCTACCTGTGCTCCACTTATTTCTCCAAAACAGTGTGCCAGAGCAACAATCACCACACCCACTGCCACTGCTGGGTACAGGGGTCCCCCAGGGGCCTCTCCAGGGCCGGGCACAGAGGCTCCCAGCACGGCGCTCACTAACACCAGGGTGCCAAGCAGCTCTGCGAGGATGGCACGCCAGAACTGCCGACTACGGAGCTCCTCGGGGAAAAGGGGACATAAACAAAGACGGTCTATATTTAGTTCAACCATAGAAAATTTGGAATCTTGCTCAAACTAGTGCGAGGATTCGTGATCTGAAACATATTAAACCACATTAAACATGCTGAGGATTATGTTTGTCAATTAACTTGTCATACCGTCTATCAGAAGCTGTGAAATGAATAAAGATGATACAATTAAAGATTGAAAGAAACACATATTCTGTGACAAGAACAAGGTAACCACATGTCAATAATCTAATCAAGTAACGTAAAGCCTGGTAAAGAGCACAGATTATTTGTATTAATCAATTTCTTATACATTCTAATGCTATCAAAGGCTGTGAAAAATATCAAACATGACAGAAAAACATTAAAAGAGACATAGACAACACTTAGTCCATCACTTTATCTCACATAAACAAGTCAACTCTATGTCAGTAACCTGGATTTCAACTCTGTAACCTGATGAAAAAAAAAATGCATCAATTGTCCTAAAAACACCTGACAACCATTGGCATTAAACACAAACACACAAACCCTCGTAACACAACGTTGGAAAAACATTAGGGGGTTTATGCACTAAGACAATAAAATAAGATCCTTACCTCACTCCACGTCATCTCCAACTCAATGAGTACGTTCTCCTCAGGCTTTCTGTCCCCTGTAGGTCCGTCAGTCCCCGTGCCCGTCCGTCCGTCTGTGTGTGGCTGTCGGGGTCTGAGGGCTTCAGGGTCTCTGCTGCGTCCCTCATTAACCTGTAGAGTCTCTGAGAGGTCCTTTGATGAGAGCAGCCTCCCCCACTCTCTTTCTCTCTCCTCACCCTCTCCTTGTCCCACACCTCAGTCCCCATCAAGGCTTCCTGTGCACAAACATTCGTCAGCACAAAGCCCTTGAAAATATGTCTCTCCAAGGTTGCATGTGTAACACCCCAACCCTCCCAATTTTTCCCTCCGACACATGCAACCCGACCTTGAGCAATTTAACGCATCTTCAGGGAACCTACCAGGAGCCTTTCACTTATGCTCCAACTGAAGTGATTGTGGCCACTTCAGATGGTTGCACAAGCTCTGGGTGAATGGTTGTAACAAGCTGATCACAATTATGAGCGCTGGGACGAAATCAGGTCATTCAGAGTTTCGGCGGAACTGTAGAAGCATTTGTTATGTTGAGATGTTTGCTGTGAGTTGATGTTCTAATACAGAAATGGCTCAATTCAAAGCTCAGACTGATGTACTGTCTCATTACAATGAAGAAGGAGCAAATGTGCATGAACATTACTGCAAGTAGCCCCTGACATAAGTACAATGAACTCCTTTTTGAGTAATATTTGCTCAAAATTAACCTAGCATTAGCTGTTTGTTGAAACGAATAAGCCTTTTAAATTAAGCTATTTAGCTATGCTAGCAGCGTGGATTTACGGATTGGTGATGTTGGTTTGTTGATCAACCACTTTGCTTGAGACTGAAATATCTTAAATGGTATGCCATGATGGTTTACACATTCATGTCACCCTCAGGATGAACCAGTGGACCCTTGACTTTCCTTCAAGCCCTGTCAACATGTTGAAATTTCTGTTTCCTGATGGCTAGGATTCAGATAAGTGATAATGATAGTTAATCTTCTGTCAATTGGTAGAATGCTAACCTTTATTTAGCAAGGTGACCTTGGTAAACATTAGGCTAACGGTCTAGCCTATGATTTAGCAGTGTGATTACAAGTATGTAAGCATGCTATCATTAGCATTTAGTCTGACCCCAGCTTCACAGAGCAGCTAGCATAACTGTAGACTTGCAGTTTTGTGATATATGCTCACATTAGCATTTTGGTACAGTGTCAAAGAGCAACTTTAGTCTCACGGTATTGTGAAATAATTACTTCTTTTAAAGGAACAAATAGCTTTTAGTTTGTAAAACCAGTTAAAATACGTGTTTTTCCAACACTTTGGTCAATGGCTTACTTTGAGTTTAGTGCCAGTAAGCAGCAGGTAAAACTAAAGGTAGTGAACTTCATAAACATAATGCTAAAAGTCCAAATTTAAGCATTGCGATAGCGAGCATGTTTGCATGCTAAATAACTGCTAGTAATGGCAGTGTTCAGACCATTTCTAAAAAATTGCTTATCTACAGTATTCAATTCATATATATTAGTATAAATATATGGACATTATACTAAAGCGTTTTTTCAACCAAACAAAAACAAATAATAATAGCAATAATAATAATGATGATTATAAGTGCATAATTCTGTATATAATTCTGTATTTCTGAGATGGTTATCAAATCTTTAAAATGTCAGGGGCTTAGGATGCAACCTTAATCACCTGCCTTACCAACATGACTGTAGCCTACATGGGGCGACATGTAGGAAGACAAGAGTTTATCATACAGACAACATTAAGGGTTTGTGGCTCGTCCTGTTGTCTCCTGTTTGTGCCGAGCTGCGTTGGCGTGTCCTGAGCACCTGGCACCCATTACTGCTGCTCAGCCTGATTTTCATATCAATTATAGGAGAAGGGACCATTAGTGAGCAGGGACGGCCAGAGTGACAAGAACAGACCGCATCCTCCTCTTTGAAATGATCTATTGAGTCATACATTGCATTTCAGCATCGGATAAATATGACTCTTCCTTCTGTCCTCTAATTATTTATCTGCTCGAGGGAAATGAGGTCTCTCAGAAGGTTCAGACAGAGTGGCGTTTCATATTAAGCAGCAGAGAAAATAGAGTTAGTGCTGGACAAGAGCAAGCCGTTATCTAAATCAGACTGTTGGGTTATGTGAACAGTACGATCTGGAAAATGATGTCCTCCCACCCTCGTTTTATTCCTTCCACAGACTAGGCCTTCTTATGAGGTACTGATCTGATCACCATGGGGACAAACTCTTTCATGATGCTGTTGCCATAGAGCCTATTGTGATGCTGCGTCTGTGCATGCGTTTCATTTTCTCCCTTTGATATCAAACAAACACTCACCTTGTGAAGACGTTTTTTCATTACAGACAGAATTCCTCAGTTTGACTAAAAAAACTGAGAATATTCCCGTCGGGCCATGTTGATGAAGGATTTAGTCGATGACGGCTGAGTATTTATGTTTTGAATTGTTTTTGTAAAACTTTTTGTGTATTATAGAGGCAGCTGACATGATGTTCGTGATGATATTTGGGGTCCCAGGCGTCAGGGGCCCTCAACTCCAGTCCAGAATGAACTGGTTGGTTGGTCTGTTGGGGGGCGTGGGGGGTGCTGGAGTGCCCCATTATGCTGTGGATTACCCCCTCCTCTCCACGGCAACTGTTAAACTGTTATCCCCCCTTTTGTGGGGCTAAGCCCAACTGTGTGGAGCGGGACGGGCGGGGGGCACACTGGAACCCGCTGGCGTGGGTAGTTTTCAGCCCCCTCCGCCCAGAGTGCTGACACGGACACAATTT
>CAEMYA010000044.1:9015201-9036220 GCA_903131615.1 Diplodus sargus | reverse complement strand
ATCTTCGTGTCCTCCCTTCTCTTCATTCTTGCCTAAATAATAACCATCAGCAACACAATCAGAAGAGGCTGTCAACAGCCAAACAGCTCAACAATTATTTACAAAGAAAAAATGTACATTGCAAACTGACCGACTGACATACCTTTCTCTTCATTTTCTTTTTGATTTTTGCAAGTTTCTCCTTTTCCTCCTCAGTCAGAGCTTCTATTAAAAAAATCATTAAAAAAAAATCAAACAAACATTAGTTCAAGCTACATGTGCCAAACGTCATCTGGACTTAAGACTCTGTATGCCAAGTCGATGCAGTCTACACCCACTCACCCTTAGCCTCAAGTCGCTTCAAGAGCTTGGCGTCAACTTTGCTAAGGAGGTCAATCATCTTGGGTTTGGGAGGTCTACCAGGACGGCGAGCCGGCGCTCCCCTCACACCACGAGCCCTGCGGGGTTTCTCTTTATCAGGGTTTGGAGGTCGCCCTCGCCGGCCAGTGATGGCCATGATCATTGATGGAACCTCCTCGTTGGCCAAGAGCACCCACTTCATACCCTGCAACATATTGTGGAAAATGATCAGTCCCCAAAATGTCTCCTACAGATTTCCCCCCCCCCCCCAAATCCTTGACTGTGAATAAAAAAATGAAGTGAACAGAAGACAGAAAAAAAGTAGACAGACCTCAGGACTTTCTCTTTCTTCATAAAAATCTCCAACAGGCATGCGTGGGCTGAAGCTGAAGTGTTCTCTGGTGACCACGCTGTCTGAGTGTTTCTTCAAGTACTGGATGAAACAACAAGAAAAAGAAAATCTTGGTCAATGTTTGGACATCATTAGATATTCTCTGTCATATTTGCCTTGAAATGTTTTGATTTTAACTTCAACATCTTTTATTGTTTTGTTTTATAAAAGTAAAATGCACCTTGATTATTTCTGGGAACTGCTTCATCCTCCTTCCACAGGGTGTGTAATACCAGGTTTCGCCCTTCATGCGGTTCTCCATTTTCCTTACACGAATCTCCCTCCTCCATCTACAGTGAGAATTCATAATTACATTCCTTTCACACAGCTTCCTTTTAGACACAGCAGAGTGGCAAACAAACTAGAAATTACATTACAATATATGAAAACCTTTCAAAGTGAAATAAAAGCACAGATCTTTGACACAATTTACCATTATCAAAATGTTCTTCTCTAAATCAACTAAAAGATGACATCACACCAGGATCTCAACATGGATAACTTGAAGCAAAATTATCATTTATTGAGTAATCTGGGGGGTAATCAGGGCAGTTATAGCCGACTTAAGGCAGAGCATATTTTGTTGAGCATATTTTGGTTGATTGTATCAAATTTATCCAATTTTAAACAATTTCTTTAACTGATAATCAGCAGTCTTAACAATCAATTATCGGTCAATCATTATTAATGCAGGAAATATGTTTGACGTTTTCCCCATTACAGAAGTGCTTTAACCACTGATTTGATCACCATCTACATTAGGAGTTCAAAGAGCAAATAGTAAACACCAATGATCCAAATGAAATTAGTTGAATGATCAACTAATGAAGACAAAATAATGACCTCATTACAATTTTTATCAAGAACTGGCCGAACAAAATCCAACCCATATCGCGGCTACTAAATGGCTAAATAATGGCTACAGTAATACACGTGTGCATAGAATCTCTTTTTGTATTTTTTTTAAATTACCAATTTACTTTTAATCAAATATGTTTTCTCATTTAAGTATTTTTGTTTTTGATTTTGATATATCTGATAAGCAAGTATTTGTGCCTATGTCTGATTGTAAATTACATTTTCAATCACTTAAATTCTCAAGAGCAATTAAAGGATGAATTGATTTTGAAGAAAAAAAATTACTCAACTGGCCAGATACTAACATTTTTGGTTTATGATGATAATCTGATATATCAGCTTGCACAAAATTTGCTTGATAAATGTTTTAATATCTTCAGCTAATAGTGATTGTGATCTATAGTGTTAAAGCATAGTCTAGTCTTATAGATAGTCTTCTGTAAACAAGCAATGTGTAATACTGATGTGATTAACCAAAACCCCACAAGGGAACATTACCCATGCTGCAGTGGGAACTGGACCTGCTCCTCAGTCGCAACCCTCCGTCTGTTTGATTCACCTGTTTGAGAAAATGTGCACAAATGCGTTATTAAACTGTAATAAAACGTCTCAACCAAACGTCATGACACAATGTCTGAAAACTCTTCTTTATTACCTGCAGTGGAGTCATCATCATCATTTTCATCAACATCATCAGCAGTTTTGTCGGCACCTTTGTTTGGTGTTTTTGCAGTTCCTTCTTGTTGTTTCTTCGTCCTTCTCGCCTTCTTGGGCTTTGGGGTATCAATAGATGAAGCATTGGCCAGAACAGCTTCAATAGTGGCTGTGATAGAGTCGACCTCTCCTGTCACCGGCCCAGCCTCTCCGCAGGCATCTGATGTTTCTTGAACATCCTCCTTCACAGGCTTCTTCCTCTTTCTACCCTTGGTCACCGCCTCTTTATTGCCTGCCTCTTCATTGGTCTTCTCCACTTTAGGGGTTCGTGCCCGAGGCTTCCGCTGGCTCCCCTCAGGAGCTTAAAATGAATAGGAAAGACAAAAAAGTGTTTACTACAATCGAACCTTTTCAAAATAAACATTGCTGTTAAAATCATAATGTTGAATACCTGGAGATTTCATCCATATTGCCTTTGGAGTTCGAGGTTTGCGTTGTTTCCCTGGGGTTTTCAGATGCCCTCCGATAGCTGACACAGTCTGATCAGTCACTGGCTGGAGTGGGTGGACAGCAGGGCCCTCTGCTGGGGTACTGAAGGCGATGAAGTTCTCATCTCTCATCTTGAAACTTGGGGGAGTCATCGTCTCACTAACAGTGGTCTTTATGCTAATGCGTCCAGCAGAGTCTGGTGCATCATGTCCTGTCTGCTCCCACTCTGCCTCCGGTCCTGAGAAGAAACAACATAAAATGGTCAAATTCAGAATGACAGGATGAGGACATAAACATCTGCATTCTCCATTTTAAATGAAAGCAATGTCCAAAGAAAATTAACTCATGTGATGTTAGTTCCCATGATTGTGAGCTTTAAGAATTTACCTTGACGGCTTGGCTGAGATGACACATCGCTTGGGTCTTCCATCTGAGAGGTGTTGTTAAGAGAAGACTCCAGCATGGATTCTCCTGTGATCTGGGAGCCGTCCTTGGTCTCTTCTGCCTCTGATGTTTCCCCTTCCCTGGTGGAGTCCAGCGTCTCATCTCTGGAGTCTTCCACAGAGAAGCTGCTGTCTTTAGTGGTGTCAAAGGCAGTCGAGGTGTCCCCTTCTGCAAAGGAAGTGTCTTTTCTCAGGGGAAAGCTACTATCATGGTGTATGGAGTCATCTACGCGTGACCTTTCATCATCTGCAAGAGACGACTTATCCATGAAAGAGCTGGCCTTGATTCTAGAGGGCGTGTCAAATAGAGACGAGTCATCAAAAATGTCATCATCGGTCAGATCTTCTACCTTCGTGCTGTGCAGATGTGAAGACTTTCTGAGTGGAGCCTGCTCCTCTGACTCAAAGAGGACACCGCTTTGATGCTTCTCAGAATCTGCCTGTTTATTCTTGGACTTGGACTGATCAGGAGCAACTGTGGTCTGCAAGGGTTTGTAAGGAAGATCGCTGAGGATTTCGGGCGTGCGAATTTCTGATTCATTTGTCTCAGTAGCTTCCACCTTCTGTGGTGTCCTTCTCGTGCCTGAATCAAGCTGAGGGAAGTGTTCTTCTGGTTTCCCATTTCTTTCTTTAGCTTTCTTATCCTCACTGTGACCATGGTGCTCTGGCTTGGGAGACGCCTGCTTCAGCGCCTGAGAAGGAGTGGCGTTGGGAGAATGCTGCTCAGAGTCTGAACTTTTGACCACTCCAGAAGACGTACCCATTGCAGGAGGCACAGACACCAAGGCAGGAGGGGCGGACACGGGTGCAGTCCTGGAGGCTTGAGTGGTTAGAAGAGGTAGGGTGGATAGAGGTCGGACTGTAGGACTTTCATGGGCTGCTGGGGAAGGTGGGCTCGCTGCTCCAGGTAGTAATGATGCTGCAGAGGCAGCGGAAAGACCAGAGTTAGCAGCTAGAGGAGTGTACATCTGATGCTGGGTTGTGGGCGCTGGGTCACAAGGTTTACCGCCAACTAAAGGAGGCGCAGACATGGGAGATGCAGATGTTGATAAACATGAGCCAGTCGGTGCTGAGGTTGAAGACATAAGAGGTGGAGCCACACCAGCGGGTGAGGACTTTGCACCCACTGATAAGAAGTCAGGCATTAGTTTTGGGGGTCCTGGCTTTTCATGCTGGGCTCCAGATGTCACCAGAGGTGTCCTGGACCCTTGAACCATCTGTTGAAGAGATGAGATGGCTGCAGACGCAGAGTAAGAGGACGTGGACACCAGGGCAGGAGGGGAAAGCATTGTGGGAGGCAGTGAAGACTTGGTTTGATGAGACTCAAATGAAGGTGAAGAGACTGGAGGGACTGAAGAAATTGGTCTGGACACACCATCAGTCGAAGCAAGAGGTGTAGACAATTTTGGAGGCGAGGCAGGCAGGGAGGAGGAAGAGGCCCCTACAGACAGATGCTTGGATCCAACAGGGGACATCTCTCGCCTGAAGCCTTGCATCATTCGAGGTGGTGAGGAAAGTCTGGGAGGAGCAGCTGGAGATGGAACACAGGACACATTGGGAGGTGTTGAGGTTTGTGGCAGAGAAGACTCTATATCAGGAGATGACACTACAGGGGGCCGAGGGGCAGATGTGGGAGACTCAGAGACAGCAGTAGCTGAGACCCGAGGACATGTTGAGTCCTTGTTTAGAGACGCTGACACTGCTGCAGGAGATGCAGATGCAGAGAGCTTAGACGACGCAAACTGCGGAGGTGTATTCATTTCTGGACGTTGAGCTGCTGGCTGTTCAGAATGCGGACGATAATCACTCGAAGGTCCCACAGGTTTGGGTTGGAAACTGTCAGTTTTGGGCAGCCTCTGGGCAGCAGATGCCCTTTCCATGCCATTATAGCTCGAGTCTGTCTCCTTGACAGCTTCTCTCGCGTGTCCTGAAAGGGAAGACAATAAAAGAGCTTATAACAAGAAAAAGCGTATTTTTTGCAGAATAAAGTGTTTTTTATGATGAATTCAAAGTGAGTTGTTTCACTGACGAATACGATCTTCAAACTGATACATTTTGATACTGTTACCATGAAGAGACAAAAGACATTTCAAGCGCTTCAGTAAGTGATTCATCACAGCCTCACTGACAGACAGTTCAGACAGCTTTACCTAATCAAGCAGTGCCCCCTGTTGGTTGAATCTTGGCACTGTCCAAACACTGTGCACCAGCAGTGAGACTGATCCTTTATAAGACATTAATGTGCAAGAAATAACCAGCAGGACTTTTTTTTGTATAACTATTTTTTAAATTAATGGATGTGTCTACAAATATAGTTCAAAGTGTACATCTTAATTTCCCAGACCTATTTAAATGTTTTGCTTTTGTCTGACCAAAAGTGCAAAACACACAGTTAACCGTCATGTCAGACCAAATAAATAATAAAATAATAATAGTAATAACAAACAAAAAAAAGTAATTATCAAAATGGTCAGTGATTAGCTGTTTAACCTAAACAATAACAACAATAACAAATACAGATTTTATGAAGGGTGCCCTGGCCACTGTAACGCAACCAGGGAGTGTCACATCATAATAAGATCAGCAGCTGGAGTGGTTAGGTCAAGTGTGACCAAAGAGGAAGAGGACAGTTTCATTATTTGCACATTTCTAAACTGGCAGCATTAAATGAGGAAATGTAAAGTAGAAAACAGATTAAATCATGGGGAAATAAAACTTAATCAATGACCAGAATTATAGTATTACAGTGGTCAAAATGTAGAGCCAACACATTCCAATCACAACAGGAGGAATAAAGTGAAGCACAGAATAAAATGAGCCAACAAAAGCTTCACAAAAACATCTGTTGAGTAGTCACCTTGAATGGCAGTAGGTATTCCCACATTGATAGCATGGGGGCTCCGTTCCCTGCTGTGGTCCTTGGGTGATCCACTCTCCTGCACGGTCGACGGTGACATCATTGTTGCTGAGGACATCCCCACAGGGAGAGGGCTCCCCGTGGACCCTCTGCCTAAATTGTGATGCTGTGGGCTGCCACGTGGAGGAGTAAAATTCTGCGCAGCTGGGGGCATCATCTGAGCCTGGCCTTGGGCCTGAGACTGCTGTGGTGGCGGCTGCTGCTGTTGCTGCTGGGGAGACGGCAGGGACGGGTGCTGGGGCTGATGCTGGTAGTAGGGCATCCCATTGGGCATCATACCATAATGCTGTGGTTGTTGCTGGTGCTGCTGGTGGTGCTGCTGCGGTGGGTGACGATGGGATTGGAGGTGCTGCTGTGATGGTTGATGCGATGGTGGCTGTAAGGACTGCTGCTGGTGATGCTGTGACGGTGTAATTCCAGGATGTGCCTGACTCTGGTAGGTCCCGTACATACTGTGGGAGTTATAACTTATTTGTTGTGGGCCAGGGTTACTCCTGTTCCAGTACTGACTCCCGCTGAGAGGCATGTTCGCCGGGCCTGCCACAGGGGGCTGGTGAGGGCTTTCAATACCCCCGTTCAACTGGTACTGTCCGTGACCCTGGAAGTGGTGCTGTGACTGAGGCTGCACCATCCCGGGTGCCGGCTGCTTCTGGTGCATCCCGTGCCCAGGAGAAGCGCCCATGCCTGGGCCATACTGAGGGTGCCCTCCCCACAAGTAGTCATAGCCCATGCTGCTCTGGTGGTGGTTGCTCATGTGTGGGTAGGGAGCTGTTGGCGGGTGGGAACCAGGCACAGCGGACCCGAGTACAGTAGTGACGCCATTCACATTCATTTCGCCATTCATATCTGTCGGGCAGGAGAGCAACAGTCAAGTTGAAGAGACAGTATTAGAGAACCGGTAAGTTCTATAAAGTACACAGAGCTAAACAAGTACTCACTCTTCCCCTGCTGAGGAAAACTCATGGAGGACCCGTTAGTATAAAGAGAATCCCCTGAGGAGAGTTTCAGTCCTGAGTTTGCTGAGGAGTGGGTGTAGTTGAAATGATTATTTGACTCCATCTGAAAACAAAAAAAAGAACACAAATGCGTAAATACAAACATCTGAGTTCTAATAACCGATCAAATGTAAAGCAGTAAGGCAGCCGCTCAACAAGGCCAAGATGCATGCTCGCTGTATGCATCATGCTGTGAATCACCGATTTATTTATTTATTTCATTGTCGTTTATTTCCGTGCAGTTATGAGACGCTACGTAATACGCACATTTTCCTCTCCAAAAATGTCAATCCTGAATTATTTTGGCAAACCGCCGCTTGTGACAGCACCGATCCGATTCCAACAACAACCGTTAAAATGTCGCAGCCAAGCGACGGCAGATGCCAGGCCCGAGCGAGCCGTAATGGACAATCGGCATATTACGATAGGAGCTCATCATTACCGCTGATGAGGCGCTGCTAACATGAGCACATCCTCCTCAATCTGCCATGATAAATGTACGGCCCAGGCAGCCATAGCCACACCAACATTACCCAAGACCCGGCGGCCTCGGCCAACTAACAATGGAGGGATTAACTTAGCGGAAATATTTTACAGTCACTCCGAGGCCCAGAGGACTGCTACCGCACCACTCGCTGTTTAGCACGTCCATACGCTCGTAATACAAAAGTAGCCCTCTATGGATACTTCATTAATTCAACAAGGCCGTTGCAAAAGCAGGCGCCGCGCTAGCTACGTCGCGCTAGCTGTGTTCTTAAACGAACAATTCACTTTAAAGCGCCGCTAGTCAGCTGGGCTAACAACTGATACTGTTAGCTGGGTATGAATTCAACAAATGAACACGTTGTACAAACCTTTTACTTTAGTGTAAAACACCGGACAAATAGATTCCCCGCTCCAGTTCCAAGGTTATTTAGCTAAATCATCACAATAGAAACAAGCTAACGCACGCTAGCTAGATAGCTAACCGATAGCATCCTTAACGTTTACCCGGAGAACGCCACTTAAGCAGCGATGTTAGCTAACAGCCAGGTAGCAGGTACCGCAACCACGCTGGTCTGGATCCATGGTGCCCATCAGCGGTAGAGATCAACGCGGATGAAAATAAATATCAGCCGGTGTGTTGTTAATGGATAACGATATCCCACTCAGCCTCGCTTGTTAACAGATGGAGGCGTGCTCCCCTTTTGTTCACGGGCTAACGTAAGCTAGCAGCCAGATGAAGTTACATTGTTTACGCTGCACGCACACAGACATTTTTTTTGCAGAGCATCATCTTCCCACACTGCCACCATCAAAAGTTTCGCTGATATTGTCAGTGAAAGCTATCCAACCTTTCAGTCCTTGGATTTCGAAGGCGCAGATGCCTCTAACCCTTCGTCTAAACGGGTGTGCGGGTGAAGATGGCACAGCGGTAAATAATAAACAACTATTCCCTAACCTTTGGGTTTTAAATTAGCAAACATGGCTGGTGTGGTCCAGTGCAGCCATGATCACAGTCAGAACAGAGCGAACAGTTGCAGTGTGAACGTCCCAACGGCAAGACGTACACATCCGGTTTCACGAAACTTCACAACAAAACCAACAATAAAAAAAACAAACAAAAAAAAAACAATAAGAAAAATAATCTTCGGATTTACTGTATTTTTTATTCATTATTCATTCATAATAAAAAAAAAACCCTACATTAATATTTAATGTGTGTCCGGTCACATGTAGTCACGAAACTTTACAACAACAACAACTATAATTCTGAGATCTCACTGTATTTTTTTTCCTCATTATTATTAATAACAATTAACTTACTATTTAATGCAAGTTAAAATATTAAGTATTCCTTAAATCAAATGTCAGAATTGAAAGTAATAGTCAGTTTTACTACTTTTTATTATTGAGTTATTACACATATATTGTGTATACAAATTATGAGTTAGCTATTCGTGAAGTGGAGAAAGGGTAGGATTAAAGAAGTGTATTGTATACTTTCGGCAACTTAAGTCTGAGAATTTCCTCATGAAATCTGTATTCCTCCATTGTCATTTTGTTGATCTCGACTTGTTGCATTAAAGTAAAAAAAAAAACTTTACTTTTTTAGTAAAAATGTATCAAATGGAATGAAAGCAGCAACTTGTAGATACATTTGCTTTATAATGACGAATCCTAATTTATTGTTTGTTTTATTTTATTTTGTAAGAAACAGCTGTAAAGTACAATATCAAATGAGTACCAACATTGAGCTACTCAAGTAAAGGAGCCTAAAGCAACTGTGCATACCTACTTAAGTAAAGTACCTTCTATTTACTTTTCACGACTTTCACTAACCAAATAAAGTCGTTAATTAAAAAAAAACACTGATGTGAGTTTATAGATAGTAAACTTAGGTCATGTATTTGGTGAAACTTTTATAATAAATGACTTTGCAATTTGTTGTTCGATTAGGTCATATTATCCTTAAGAAAGCAGGTTTTAATTTAAAATATCAAGAGAAAATCCAAGACAGATTAATGACACCAGTTATAAAACGATTGTCTAATTTATGCTATTATTTTAATGTGCCTCAGCGTTAAAACAGGAAACTAGTAGAGCACATTACAGTCACCTTCTCAGATATGACAGTGAGGAAATCAGGCCTGAAGAGGAAGTATGCTAATAATCTGGGCCGAGGAGCATGGAGGAGTCTGGGTCCTAGCGCCGAAGTGTAGCCTACAGGTCGTAGTTACAGAACCATTGTCTTACTAAAGTGTAAATACTATATTAAAAATAAAATTGAATTTATTAAAAACGGGCTTTGACTTGTTTAGAAAATTATTTAGGAGTTTTTACAACACAAAAGGGTCAGAATTGAAAAAAGATAATGTCACCACACCAAACCTTAGCTTTACAATCCAGTGATGCTCGGCAACCTTAGAAAATTAAATTCTCAAATATTATGAGAACAAGATTCATACTCGTGTCGTTACAGCACAACTGAAAAAAAAAACGTATTTCAGTGATAATAGTAGTCGTGTATTTTGTCCACAATTATCAATTTTACAATATTAAATCTTCTATTAACTTTTGAAAAAATGGTACCATTTCTGTAATAAAAAGGAGCAATATATAAGAATTCGAGTTGGAAACACTAAAAATATTATCAATAATATCAGTTTTGTCATTATAGCATCTATGTATTATGTTATAGATATTTCCTGAAGTAAGAATGCTAGCCCTGCCCATTAAAGTCCATAGCCTCAAGCTTATCATATGGGATGCTCGCTGCACAGCTAACAGAGCTAAGTGCAGCTACAGTCAGCAAATATTAGCAATTAACATAACTCTGGTCCCAATTTGTTTTGAGTATGAACTTGCCATGTCGCCAATTTTTACATATTGCCCCTTTAAGAAGAAACATGAAGAACACACAAGTCAACTGTTAAGAAAAAGGCATTTAAAATGATTCTTGAACAGTTTATTAGAAAGATGTAGACAATAAAAAAAGAATTTCCACTGTAATTCAACATCATTTGTCTCCCCGTACATTTTATTGACAGTGCAAATATAATTTGGTCGTTACACGTCGCCTTACGTTCCGACACTCCCTCACCAACAAGGGAGGATCATTCTAGATGAAACAAACTGAAAGAACCTGGAGGATAGCAACAAAACCACATAATGCTGAGGCCCAGCCGAGCTTCCAGCCTCGTCAACAGCTGCAAAACAATTCGGCTTGCTTCTGCAGTCTAACATGAGTGTCGCATGTTAGGTGGGTATGGAGAGAAGAACTGTTAAGATACTAAAGATGTGGAATTCAGTCAGATTACCAAACTAGGTGATAACTGGGAAGATGCAAATACTTCTGCAAATATTTCAGAATATTCCAATTTTACAAACATTAAACAAGAAGTTAGGGGAGACATGTAAGCTGGAAGGTTAAGCCACAGAAACAAAGACTGGCTTCCTGGATATCTAATTCACGGCACATGGAAGGCTTTAGAGGAATCCAATCAGTAAATGCATCCAATTTATCTGATGTACATAGCTAGTGTTTTCTTCTGTCATAAAATAAACTACACTGGTCAACTTACTCAAAACCACAACATTGGGAATGGGTGGGCCTAATAATTTTAAACCACAGTTTATTTGAAAACAAATTGTAAATCTTGTTAACATGTATTGCTCATTTGAGGACCACTATACAGCTTTTTCAAGAAATAATGTGTGCTTACTTGTAATATTTAACAGTAAAACAAGATACCCAAAAGGTGCAGTACAGCAAATGGAAGTGGAGATAGCTGCTCTGTACAATACCATGCATATCAACCTTCAGTGGACTGATCGGTCAAGAGTTTGGAGCTGAGGCTATGGATTTAAATATGGCTGACTCATATGTACAGTTGTCTGTCACTGCCTTCAATGTCAAGATATACATTTGTTATGATTCCTCTTGCCCTCTGTTCTTCCATTTTCTTCCCAGAGTCTTACAAACTTCTATTCCAAATCTGGCATTTCTGAAAAGGGAAAAGAAAGAACATTAAACCTCACATCACAACAGTCGTAAAATTATAAAGTTGTAGCAATTACTCAATCAAAATGTGTTGCTGTTTAGGGATATGGACTGTTTTTTAAGCCAATACAGATAAAAGACAACTGGGTGCTTCCTCCAGCTGAGACCGATAAGATACCTGATAATTTCACGTCTTTGTGTTTCAAAAATAAGTTCCTAACCTGTTATTTATTCACACCTCTTGGTAAAAAAGATGGATGATTTAATATTCATGTTCTGCCCTCTCCTGTGACCTTGACTTCGTATCATCAGTTCTTCTCGCTGGCTAAAAATTCTGATGAAGATACTGATAAAAAGCTGATAATATACATTTCCCAATATAGGGAATGTATCACATTTTCTGATGTATTGTCCTTATTATGATGAGTTAAGAATACCTGTCTGTAAAACATCTAGAAATGTTGGTGTTGGTGCACGGACGATGACAGAATTCAAATGTGTTACATTTCTAAATAAATACTTACTCTCATCATCGCTATCTGCAGAATCATCCTAAAAAAGACAGAAAAAAAAAACATGGTAAGATGACAGCCTCTGCTGGATATGGAGTTTTTGTTAATAACTATATGCTTAATGCTTTTAACTGTAAGAAACAAATTACACTTACATCATCTGCACCGTCTAGATCAGGTAGGTCTTCATCACCTCCGATGTTGTTCATCATCTGTAATATTAAACCACAGCGAAATCATTTACTCTTGTTACAGTGCTGCTACTTCACTTAAACCCAATACATAATCCTGAGCACTAAAAGTAGGACAAAAGTGGAAATTATCTGTTAATACGAGAGATGAGAAGCTGACTATGGTGGCTCATGTTTCCTCTTCCCAAAAGTGTATGGTTCAGCACTAAATAATTATAGATTTTAGAAATGTACTTATTTCACTTTTTGCATCCCAGAACAGACACTACCTTCAGGACACCAATTTAACTCAACTGCCACATTCTCATCTCTGATTTTTTTTTAAAAATGATTTAATGCCTCCATTAGATGGCGACAGTGGACAGAAGAAAACAAAAATCAAGGTGAGGGCGTTGGGGAATGGCATGAAACCAAGGTTCCTAGATGCACTTGTGCGGTTCCATTTGTGGTTAGTTTCCCAACCCTTACACCACCCTGGTCATATACCAAGTGTGCAACATTGATATGGTGGTATGACCCTATTCAACAATACTCATACATATTTAACTGGGACCATCAGATTGTACAGTATGAATAATTCAGGGTTCCTACACCTTCTTAGACATATTATAAAAAGGTCTTTCCAAGCTCAATTCCGTCAAATTCTAGGCCCCATTAAGGTTAATTACTGCTACAACACTGAGATGTTGTTTTTGTTTTGTTTTTGTTTTACTTTGAGTGAAGGCATTATAAATAAATATGAACTATTTCACCCAAACTAATCGTCATGATCTGATATCACCATGTTGGTGTTTTTCCTTGAACATCATAATAAATGCTGCTCCAGGATCATTCACAACCAACTATTCATATTTTTGTAACATCATAACTTCATGACTCGGGTAAAGACCGGGGGAAAAGAGATGTTATCCTCTCAAAAATATTTAACAAATATGAAACTTTCTACTTGAACCCAAACCAAGTCTTGCTAAACCTCACTCAAGATACAGTCCCTGGTCTTATAGGTTAGAGTCCCATACTTAACCTAATGCAGCAACAACAGCCCGTTCTATGTGTAAACTCTTATCTCCTTTTCACAAGTTGAAATGATAGTCTTGAAGTGAACTTAATGTTGTAGTAACAACACCAATTCAGTGTTATCTGGTACAGCATACTCATAGCTCTTACATCTGAGAGTTGATCAAAGTTGCCCATCTCCTCTTCTGAGTCGTCCTCCCAGTCTTTCCAGTTGTTGAAGTCAACACTGAGCCAACTCAGCTGTGAAAACATCATTCATGATACTATGACGTTGTGCATCAATTAACAGTATTGTATTCTAGAATTAAAAAGGTAAAATACACTGTTCTTTGCAATAAGTGAGTGTTTGTTTGTATTAAACTCACCTTAGCCTTCTCTTTTGTTAGCCTTGGCCACGCCTTTCCTGGCTGTGCTTTCCGTAAATAGCACAACACCGAGCGATCTGTGCGTTTATGTTTGCATTCCTGTCATGAGGTGGAGAGAAAAAAAAGAGGAAATATTTGGTCAATTACAGTGCAATCTGTGATACAGGAGAAATGTTCTCAAGCAATATTAGACAATGCAACAATTCAGACAGTCAATGTAACTTACATTTTCATCAATAGCTTCAAAAAGGTCTATTTCATTCTCATGTTTGACACTGTCTGTTCCTCCAAGACAACTGTGGGGAAAAAAAGAACAACAATTCACTGATTACTGTGAAAAAATACAGGTTACTCACCAGAAATAGACAATAAAAGGGGAACCAATAATAGTATACCTAACAGGATATTCATTTTTAAATATAACTTGAGATCTGAGGGAAACATACCTGAAACCGAACTTTGCTTTATCAAAAGTCACTTTAACATCTTTGCTGTCGGCTACATAGAACTCTATAAAAACGGAGTCCCTCCTGTCGTACCACTTGGCTGTTGCGGGATGCCTGTGAAGACAGAGGACAACAAAACATCAACACATGTAAATAGATGTAAAGGCACGGATAGTTTTCTAGACAAAGTGAGTAGCAGGTTGTGATTCAACATGCCCATTCAAAGTAAAGCTTATTTTGCCAGAGCTTTAAACAAGATGTCAGGATCTGACCAAATTAAATGACTCTGAACACGTTCATGTTTGATATAGGATATTGATATTTTACGAACGGTAAAGCTCATCAGACCCACAACTTGCATAAAAAATACATGACACAGGTAACCAGCACTCATGACAGGTGGGTAAGTCTTCAGACACAACAGCCTGCCATCAAAAACCCTTGTATCAGGTGACCACACAGCATCCAGTTACACAGTGTGCTCCTGTATCAAGAGGCCTCAGAAGTGAAACATCTGCTCATATGAAAGGTCAAATTAACGAGAGGTTTTGGAGAGGTTCAGCTCAGGTTTCATAATATACATGACTCAAAGTTAGTTAGGGATATTTCAATAATTCACATGTTTATCCTGTGACATGTGAATTTGTATTTTGTGAAATTTTTGGTCCCCCCCCAAAATAATGCAACACATGTCCATGCACATGTGCACTGATATCCTAACATCCCTAACTCATTGATAAGTGTATGATGAAGATTATTGTATTACTTAACTTGTAAATGCAAATGTTATAACCTTGTACACTTTACTAGCTTATATCCAGAAAAATCCGCCAAATATTAGTGATGCTAAATTCACTGTTACTAATCGGTATAGTTGTTCAAAAATGTAGTAGATGTATTTAAGAGATAATGGAGGAACATTGTTTTTTAACCCCAAAAGAAATGTATTGTATGGTGTATGATTGTTCTCCCATCATTCCAAATATACCTTTACCTACACCAATGAGTGTTATTAACTGTGGTTACAACTGATCAATAACGACTCACTGACCTCTGCTTATTTATAAGATGTATTTAAAACATTTTATTTATTTATTTATTTTTTACATGCAAACTACAAGGGTGGTAACAATTTCTTTAATCTGAATGCTTGGTTGCAAACCCTAATTTTCTTTGCATTGTGCTCATGGCCTCAGCAACCAAATCCTCTTAACAAATGATCGCGGACCAACCACAAGGCAGTGCATGTAACGTTAAGCTAGCGTTAAATACACGTTTCGACTAGTTCAATGTTTTAAACTTTACGATCTTGTGAAGCTTTGTATTAAAAACATACAGGTCCAGGATTTTTCTTAATGATGCCGCAATCATGACTTGTGACTCAGACCTCATGCTAATCTAGTGATAGCTTTAAGGGCGAAGACGTTCAATGAAGTGCTAACCATGCTAACAACGCTGACGTTAGCCACTACGTTAGTTAAGCCATGCGGTGCGCCGTGGCCACCCCACCGGCAGAAGTAGCCGTGTTTTCAGCTAATGCTAGCACACAGGGCCTGCTATGATAACTTTAACTGAATACTAGATTATTTTCCCTGAATATAAGGCTAGAGCTGGTAAGCGAGTAGCTGTTAGCATACAGTTCACTGAGGCAAGGCCAACCCTCCCGCCTTTGAAAAAGCATGTTGTCACACGGCCACTGTTAGCTAGCTAAACAGGTTCTACTATCGTTTTTACTTTCCCTCCGTTGCAACCTCGTGTGAACTTTACACAACTTACATGTCTCGGCGTGAAGTGAGCTTCTTTTTCCGCAGATAAAACAGCCCGGTGAAAAGAAGAGTAATGCCTGCAAAAAGAGGGTATGCTTCCCACAAACAAGCAGTGCAGTCGCCTCTACCCTGTGGACTCTACTCCGGATACGCTTGCGTATCCCAGGATGAAGAATGACGGTACTGACGCAGTTGGGAGCGTAAAAGCGGCGCTAGACGTTTCTAGAGCTTTCAGCTACAGCTGCGGGTGATGTGGAGGAGGGAGCGGATAATCGTTTGTGGATTAAATCCGATGTGATTTGCTATGGTCTTCTTTACCACCCAGTATGATCCCCTTCAATCACCTCATCCAAACAGTTTATTGATGATACTGGGAGGTTTTCTGGTTGGAGGGGTCTGAAGTAAAAACACGTAGCGTCACACGGAAATGGAGTAGCGCCCGTTCTCTAATAATAATGATAATGAAAATAAAAAGCCTGACCTGTAATATTGTTAGCCACTAACCTATGGTACTAGAAAGTAATGAGCAGTTTAATTCATCTCCACGTTAATCTACAAATAATTTGCTCGATCATCTGGTCTATAAATGTACTACAGTTGTGAAAACTGCCCTGCGTAGCAATAATTAAATGACGATTCCACCAATGTTACATACTGATGTGTGTTTACAGGTCTTCTGAGTATTATTATATATGAAAAAAGTAACATAAAGCCCTTTGTGGCTCCAGAGGCAGCACGTGATCCGATAAACTGCCTCCATTGATGCCACTCTGTAGCAAAGTTGCATTGTGGGTAATGTAGGCACCGGGTTTTGCAAAGCAGTCCACTGGTCGAGAATTACACCCCTAAAATTTATTATAGGGAGTTTAAAAGCACATACACAAAACCAAAGATATCACATTATTCTATTCAATGCATTTTTCTTACTTTTCAAAACCTGGTGCCAACATTACCCACAATGCAATTAAGCCACTGAGAGACATCGCCTGGTAGAAATTTATCAGATTAGATGCAGCTTCATCTTGAGCCACAAAAGGCTTAATACTGCTTTTTAAACATGCAGCAACTAAAACACACTTTTAATGGAATCAACCCTCAAATATTCTGATTCATGAACACAACAAGCATTTAACATACTCTTTCTTTGTTGCCTTTAAGTTGTTTTGAAAGAGACTTTTTGAGAAATAATAAACTTTACATCTCCTACCTCACTAATGAGGTTCATTCTTAGAGAATGTGGAATGGAAATTGCACATTGCAGCCTGATTGACTTTCAGACTAGTTGTAATATCAGAAATTCATTTTTATACTGTAAATACACACCACTCCATATACTATCATTCTGCACAATGAAAGTCGAACATCCAAGTAAAGTAACAATGAAAACACATTAAGTGGAGCAGGGCTTTCAATTTGTCCTCACACTGCCAGTTTTGCCAGCTGATGCTGTTAATGCCCTACATTTCTACCATCAGATGTGGTCACATTGTTGTTAGTCGACTGACTTTTTCTCTTCCCGATGTTGCGGCTTTGGCATCATGACTCATCTGTCTAAAAACACGAGGGATGCCACAATCATGTTTGCCTTATTTGAGTTACTCTATTAAAATTAAAGTTGCCTTTCTTCCTCAGCTGCCGCCAATGTCAGTGTGAAAGCCCATCCAGGCATGTTACCTGAACCATTTCCACAAAGGACAGGCTTTGTGTAGGTGTTTAAGAAGCAGTCCCAGGTCCCTGTACACCAGCACGTGTTCTCACCTTATCATTCACTTTGGATTATAGTTGAATGGTGCTATTCTTTAAGTTTGATGACAAGAATTATTAACCCACTCACACAAGTACTACTACACACTGAGATGTAACCAGCCTCAACAGCCTAAATCGCTTCTGTGGCTGTGTAATGGGTGTGTAGACATAAGTGGCTGATCTTGAACATCAAACTCCATAATTTTGGCTTTATTGACAGAATAGCTGAAGATATGACAGGAAACAGGTTGAGAGAGGGGGAGTGACATGGAGCAAAGGGCCCCAGGGATTCCAACCCAGGGCCGCTGCAGCAAGGACAAAGCCTCTGTACATGGGACGCCCGCTCTACCCACTGAGCTAAACGACGCCCCAACTTCAGATAATTTTTATACAAAAGATTAAGAGTATTCTTTCAAACTGCAGTCGGCTTATAATACAGCTAAAGATTAAAATGGCTATCCATGCTCATCCATTTAACTACCTTTGAAGTGAGCCTTGGCATTTATTTGAATCTCGACAGATTAGTCATTACATTTTTAAATATAATTAATTTTCAATAGGCTGGTTCACAGCGGTGAAAGTCAAAACATACATTTACTCGAATGCTAACCTGAACTTTCAGTACGAAGTATTTCTGTACATTTCTATACTGTACTTATACTTAACTACAACTGACCAACAGCTGAAGTTAGTTCATTTTTAGATCAGGTTTTTCTATGTGTTGTTGCTGCTCCTTGGCATATTATGACGTATCGGATGCCTATGAATTTTTACATGGTTTCAAATAAATGCTTGTTTGAATTCAAATTTCATGGTTGGGGTTTAAAGCTCCGTTTAAGGATATCCCACATTAGCCCTACCTTGATCAGACCAACACTCCATCCTGAAACCAAACCTCAACAAAAAAATCCCACCCTACTTCCCAATGAAGTACAAAGACATCAAATTTCATTTTATCAAGCCACAACTTTATTTCCATCTTGGGTATAAATTGTATAAACGAGCTTAAATCAGCAACCTGTCTTCAACCCTTTGTTACCAGGGTCCCATTACATCGTCAACTCCTGCAAAGAGAACAAAAAAAGTTTTTAAACATTTCTGTTGAGATATTTCCCTCCACCTCCTCAATTAAATTCTCTCTTCTCAGGACAGAAATGTTGGCTTCATGAAACTCAGAAGAACGAAAGTCACTGTATTATTCATCACTGAAGAGGTCTATAATTTATGCTTGCTGACAATTTTTTTTTAATTTTAGATCACTAAACATTTTAGTAAACCTTTAGAAATCTTACCATAATAGCATTGACAATGTCGTTGTTGTTGT
The DNA here is from genome assembly GCA_903131615.1 of Diplodus sargus. NCBI lineage: Eukaryota > Metazoa > Chordata > Actinopteri > Spariformes > Sparidae > Diplodus > Diplodus sargus. The sequence continues at coordinate 9,017,284 of CAEMYA010000044.1, read as the reverse complement.
TTTTCAGAGCGCGTACAGCCTTCGCCCGCGACACGTTGGCTTGTGACATGACGAGTTCGATGTCCTTAACCTCAACTCCAGTCTCATCAACCTAGAAATTTAAAGAGGATTTGTTAAATATAATACAACTCGAGTGTTTAGTCCTCTTACCCATCTTTATTTGAACAAAACCACAACTTACCTCTTCTTCTTCGCTCTCCTCCTGTACTGTTGGCGTCTGTGTGTTTTCCTGGATGTTTGATACAGCTTCTCCCTGTACCTTGAATTTTTCTGCGGCAGCCAGCTGGGCTTGCTGGGAAAGATCTTCGATCTAGGGTATAAGCAGGGTAAAATGAAATTCAATGCAACATCTACGTGGAATCATTATGTGAATATTTGAGTTAGCATTCTGCTTCCTTATTAAAATTTTAAAAAAAGCAGCTAGGATTGGATAAAACAGGAAAAACAAAGATGAAGGTGGCTTGTATCATTGTTTGCTGAATACCTTAGCTTCACCGAAGACGATGTATGTGTCTGATGCAGGGCTCTTGTAGACGTCTGGTTTGGTGATGACAAAGAGGATGTTCTTTGATTTACGAATGGTGACCCTGGTGACCCCCGTTACTTGCCTGAGACCAAGCTTTGACATTGCCTGCAAGAAGTACAAGTCATTTAGAAAGTGGCCAAATCTGACCATTACAATGATGGCAAAATTGCTGGTTACAAAGGAACAAAGATCATTACCTTTCGCGCCTTCTTTTCACTGCGGCTCTGTTTGGCTTTGCTGACGGGTTCCTCATCAATTTCAGCAGCTGCTGCAAGCTGTAAGAGGCAAAGTATGCATCCGCATATCATTGCAATGCATTATTATAAACCAAGGCATTGGGGCTCAGTTTAAATATACACAGATACAAAAATGTTATGCTTGTCTCTTCTCAGAACAGAAAGGCTGGCTTCAGTAGATTCAGAAGAACGAAAGTCACTGTGTTAATCATCACAGAAGAGTAAAAGGCAGACAACATCTGCTGGTTTACATAAGCAGTGGATGTTATCTGTTCTGTATCAGTTCAATTCAACAGGGAACACAAGATGCAAGACAAGGCTGAACTCTCACCTGAGCTTGCTGTGTCTGTGTCTGTGCAGAGTCCTGTTCCTCCAGATCAGGGACTGAGTCATCGCTGTCCGACTCAGTGCCGGATCCTACAAAAACCACCAACAGGAAAATTGTCACGACATGCCATTTATTAGATTATGAAAATTTGCTGCATCAATCCTGGGGAATGAAAACAGGTAGATTAATAGTGTTTTTAAAATACAAGGCATATTTGTTGTTACCCGAGATGAATTACATCCACCTCAAATGTAAACATTAAGTACAAATAGGTTAACAAAAAACAAAATCAACTTGTTGATGGAAAACACTGAAAATGAAACCTTCCTATTCGATAACACATTTACTGGACTGACAGTGCTCCCCTTCATTAACTTAAAAAAAACAAACCCTGAACATTAGAAATCATATGATCGAACCAATGAGACTGCATAATATAGCCGACTATGCAACAGAACCAACAGGAGCATCAAAGTCAGCAACTACGTAGCATCTTGGACAGTGTGAAGTCTAAAAGGAAAGCTAAAGTACTTGACAACTTTGACTTTTCAATGACATCTCTAAGCATCCAAATAGTTCCCAGAAAGCCATGACAGCTGGAAAAACAGATGAAGACAAATAGAGAAAGGAGGAAATACCCTTGTCGTTCTTGATCACAGGCTCCACTTTGGCTGGTGTTTTAGCAGGTTTGGGTGATTGGACAGGTTGAGAAGGAGCTGTACTGATAACTTCGACATCAGGTGTAACTGGGACAGGTTTTGCAACTGCCTCAGCAAATGTGAGTTTACGGGCAGGGACAGTGGGCTCAACCAACGGCTCAGCTGCTGGTTTGGAAGGCTTGGCAACCTCAGCAGGTGCCACCTTATTAAGATCTGCAGCTGGCTTGGGGGCCTCATCTGGAGCTGGTTTAGCCTCCGCGACTGGCTTGGGGGCCTCAACGGGAGCGGGTTTAGCCTCCGCGACTGGCTTGGGGGCCTCAACGGGAGCGGGTTT
>CAEMYA010000044.1:8983760-9010737 GCA_903131615.1 Diplodus sargus | reverse complement strand
AATTAATGATTCACAACTGTATAGACTCCTTAGCATAACACTAACTCACACATCAAATCTTCAACTATGATGGACACTAGACAGATCCATTGTTCACTTATATACACTAGTACCAAATTTGTTGTGAAAATGGCACCAAATTTCATATACTGTCCACAATAAGTAAATTGTAAAATTACTGTACGTGTTTAATACATTTTGTCCCCTTAAAAACAGAAACAAAGGCTTTTGTTGAAACCAGTAGCTCAAAAAGGAAACAACCATGTTCGGGACCGATTTTGAGTGTGGGCGAAAAATAAATTTGCAACACAGTGATCGGTGGAACCGCTAACAAGGCTACTACTCTAAACAAGGTGGCTTTTCAAGGCATTTCCAGCGCACAGGGATAACCACACTCAGCATCATGCATTGTGCACTAATCCAGTTGTCAGTGTAAGTCACCACACACCATTGTGAGTTTGTGTAAATACAAATCAGGGGTCCTGGATGACTCTTTTCGAACCAAGACCAGACATACCACCACTTCAGTTCCCTGTTAAAAATGTCCCAACACATGGCAGTCAAAAAACACTGTCACCTGTTATGTCAACTCAGTGTCCAGCCAGCTGAGTCAACTCCCTGAACCACATACTTATACATTCGTGCAACAAATTACCCTCCGTAGACCGTTTGTTGGACATTCACACGGTCTTTTGAGTTCCAGGACCCCCATTGTTTATTATGCAGTGTTACATGCACGTTTTAGAAAAAATTATATATACGAACCAGTCTCCACTTGAGGCTGCTGCATCTCCTGCTCGGTGACTGGGACCGTTTCTGTGGCTTCACCAGGCATGGTTGCTGAAGAGAGACAATAAAAGCGTGACAGTTCATTAGCTCAAGTATATCTTATCAACTTACAGGGTTGAAAAACAAACATCGGCTAGTACTTTGGGATGACTTCGGAGTCATTCATCAGACCACTAAAGTCAGCTAAATTTCAGTTGACATAACTGGTTGAACAGGTGACGGAGCCCATGCTTTATCTCGTTAGCTCAGCCTCTGGGCTGTATTGAAGAGACATTCAGCTAACGTTAGCTTCGGTTGGCTAACTGCTTCTGTCAGGTTCAGCAGGGGGAAGCTAACGGCAGGTAACTCACGTCTACAGCCATATCTCACACTTGTTTTAACTTATTATAAAGTGTCCCGCTGACTGTCACACAAATCGACCACATATCACTTGTCACACAGTTCTCTGCGGCCCTGACAGGCTGCTAGCAGACTGTTAGTCATCATGTTCCCCCATTTTGAGCAGGTAATCGGCGCTAAAAAAGGCACATATCTCTGGACAGAAAGGCGAAAGTGGATAAATAGCAGTACAGGACGGATGGCCATACTCTATCTTAACACATGAAACCCTTGGAACAGACGGGAATAAATGAAAAACGGTTGGATGATATTAGATTATCAGCGGAGACACTCACCGACTTGGGACGTTATATCCAAGATGGCTGTAAGAGAGAACTTCTGACCTCAGTTTCACGGTAATATCCGGTTTAAAGCAGTGACATCTACTTCCGGGTTAATTAAAGGGACAATCAGTCATTTTTCATGAGATTACAAAAACATTTACTTGTACTATAAATATAGATGTCTGAATTCTATATTTGTATATATGTATATATAGATATCTATATATATAGATATCTATATATATAAACTACATTTAAAGGCACAATCAGTGATTTTTAACAAGAAATTATACAATTATTCACTAACATTATAACTATAGTTAAGTTAGAGTTATATTTAAAGCTACATTTGAAAAGGACAGTCATCTGTATTTGTCTTTTTTCATTGTATTCTACTAATTGTCCAGCATTGAACCTCTACTCAAATTAATCTCCAAAGTTGGGTGATTGTGAATTTATTCAGCTTTTTATAATCATCAATTATTCTTCTTTCACTAAATTTCACAGGCAGTTGTTGAAAGTACCCAAAAGTCATACTTATATCATACTATTAGTCATACTATTCAGTCATACTATTTTGGTAAAAGTTAAAGTCACCCATGCGTACTTGAGTAAACGTACTTAATGATATGTAATCGCTGTTCACAGGGAAATATTGTACTTTTCACTCCACTACACTACTCCTCTGGTAGCTGTTGTTACTAGATATTTTACTAATATTTAAATTACTCATACAATACATATGATCATTACCTTACTGTGCTCAAATCACCTGTAATAACAGTCCAACTGTCCAATAAATTACAATAAGTCACTCACAGGTTTTCTTTTTCATAATTAATGATTTTACTTTAGATGCTGAAAGTGTTTTGTATGTAATAATTCTGTCTTTTTACTGAAGATACATGTTGAAGTAAGAATTTAAATTCTTAAATTAAGTATTTCATACTATACTAATTTCTTGTCACTGAACTTATGAACTTGCCTACTGCATATCTATGGTTTCAGTTTTCCCTTTTTAACATCTTTACTGACATAAAAGTTATGATTTATGTACAACAATAAAAAATACACCAGTTCAAGTAAAAGTCTGGAAGACAAGATTTTGTCTTTTTATTTATTTTCACAAATGACTGTACAAAAACAAGATGTGGGCCACAAGCGGACAAACAAGATACAACTTCAGTAAGGAGATGGTTTATTTATGTTGATGAATGTATTATTACTGCGTCTCTAGAGTGTAACAAAATAGATTTGGAAGAAGTCATTATTTATAAGAAAACAACAGGACAGATTGCATCCATCACCCAGATTAACTGACACCGTCTCTTCTCTGTCATTTCAATTGTTGATCCACTAGAATTCCTTCTGAAGATCTGAAGAGAAAGAAAGAAAAAAAGATATTACATGAAAAAGTAAACTTGTTCAAAGATGCTCCCCCTCATTTCACCTACTAAGAATAAAACGTACCACTTTTTCTGAGGAGGTCTCCTTTCCATGAACGAGCCATTCCATCCAGAAACTGATCCAAGTGCTTCACATACTTTGCCAGACTTGTTCTCTTGTAATCTGGAAAGAAAAGTAATCAGTAAACTGAGCAAAAAATTCAGAATAAACTAAACTTAATCAATTGTCACTGATGGTTATAGTAAGTCAATATGTTAAAAATCCTCCTGCTCCTATTGATAATCATTTTAAAAATCTAAGAACAAAAAATTCAGTGAGGCCACTCACATTTGCTCTGTACCTTCCCTCTGTTCAAATATATTTTCATATTAAAGAAAAATAAATTCAGTTTTTCATTGTCATGATTGATGTACCACATTTGCCTCATTTCAATCCAGGAAAAAAGAAGACAAATAAAGGTAATGTTCTTGCCGGTGATAAAGTAAACCTAAAATTCTGATTTTAGAATTTCACCTCTGATCTTTCGTCTCTCTGTTGCATCCTTCTCATTTTCATTGGTGTCCGCTGACTTCTCTTCCTCGTCCCCTTCCCTGGGTCGGTCCAGCTCCTCACAGATCAGACTAAACAAAAGAATAGTTTAACATCAGCTCTGACAGGTGTCAAACACTGCAAACAACAGAACACGAGACATTAAGCTACCCGACCTTACCTGATTGTTGGCACGGCAAAAGGATCAAACGTGTCTAATTCTTTGAGGTCAATGGGAACTGAAATGCGTCCTGGGCAGAGTTCAAAGCAAATAGGCCACAGTCAGACTCTGTCAACCATGTATTCACTTTACTGTCTCGTTTAAATATTAGACCTCTGCTCACCTGTTTTGGGGTGGACGCTGAAGGGGCTCTTCAGCAAGTGGTTCACCCCTTTACTGACATTCACATCAAGCCGAGGGTAACAATACTGCAGCATGATTTCTTTCTCAAAGTGTTGGCCCTTTTTCGCAGTGCTCTGGAGGAAAAAAAGATTATGTCATTTTGCAGGAGTTTATTAAAAGCCCTCTCACTGTAGTGTTTAGAAATCAATTAATATATTCAACACAAACCTGTTTCCTAAGCGCTTGGTCCCGGATCAACTTCCAACGGCTCTCTGGTTTCTTCTCGTTTTGGAAGTCCTGCTGTAAGTCTTTTCTCACATGTAAGCGCTGAGTTAAGGTCCAGTTCAGTTCATTCTGAAGATGTTTTCTACATCTTGAAAATACATTTTTTTGTTTCAAAACATTGAAAATACTTTTGATATCTGTATCATATCTGAGAATAATAATGTTCAGCATATTGTGAGAAGGATATCTTCAGGCACGAGTGCCAGCACTTTGTCTACAGATTCCTTGCGGCCAAGTATGTCCTGGTCCTGTAGAGCATACCGGGGAAAGTATCGCTCCACCACCGTCAAAGACTCTCTGTTGAGATGCAGGAACAGACTTTTAAACAGTTGAAGCAGCAACATCTGTCAGAGGCCACAAACTCAACACAAGTTAAAACACAAAGAGTACTATCAGTTAAAGCTTTAAACTGACAAAGATCATGATCTGATTCTTACCTGATAAAAGGATGAATTGGATCTGAGAGCACAACTTTCTTCATCATCTCTTCACCTCCCTGAAAAACAGCAGTAAATAGAAAATCACATCAACAATGTTGATAAGGAGTGCCTGATAAAACCTGTCAATACTCTGTGGAGGAGAAGTTTTGTTACAGAAACACGGTTTCAAAATTACATTAAAAGTATCTTTGCAAGCTTTTTTGTTTTGCGATTTAGTTTTACTTATCAGCTGCCAACACCAATATGTCAATATAAATATAAAACCGATGATTTAATGGTTGGGTAATAGCCTGGATTATGTGCGAGAGGGACACACTGGTACACAGAAACTCAATATATAAATTACAGAATAAAGACTAAAATGCTATTACCTTAACAAGGCTGAGGTATTCTGCCACTGCAGAGCGTGCTGCTACAGAGAGCTTCCTGGCAGCTTCGTCACACACCCAGCAATGCACTCCTCTTCTGCCAGAGTAAACCCACAGCAGGTACTGGAAACCAAAGTCATCTGGAATATCACATGAATTAAAAATGCTTTATCAATAAGTAAAGATAACACGAGTAGACCCCCTAACACAAAATCAGTGACAAACCTCGAAGAGCTCGGTCCAGGATTCGAATGGCGATGGTCATCAGGGTCCAGCACTTGGGGCAAATGTCTGCAGCGCTTCAATAAGAGTTTGTGTTACCTCAGAGAATTGAGTGTCATGATATGCTGAATTACTCAGATGTGGAATATACTTCACATTTACCTGCAACAGCTCCTGACATCATCGTAATCTGTCATATCTATATCAAACACCAGCTCCTTCTCCAGGGCCTGGAAGGTCCCTGACTTCACTGTGTTGTGTTGACTTGGCTGTGGGTGACAAACATGACACTATATCCACATGCCTTCAGTGACAGAAAAAATCCTGGGAAAGCAAAACTAGAGATATGAATCTCACCCTATGACTGTATACTGCTCCAACATCAATCTTGTAAGGGTTCATCTTCTGCATTTCCTTCTCCAGCTCGCTCTGTGTGCTGAACGACTGGTAGCGGACGTAGATGTCATCTTTGAGTGTGAAGGAGAACTCTCGATTCTGGAAGTAGTTCTTCTGTACTGTAAGTGAAGAAGGAAAAACAACACATAAAGTCTGCTATAGTAATGCTGGCTCTTTCACGAAGGCATTGAAGGGAACACAGGCCGCCGAACAAGACAGGACTCCAGCTTCACTTGCTATCATGACTTTAAGCTAGCTTCCTAGCCTGTTTAATCGGGATACTCACCTCCTCCGTAGTTCAGCCAGCGATAGTACTGTGAGAAGGGGAACAGCCGCCGGTAGTACAGCGGTAATAAGTCCGGCAGACAGGCCGAGTCATAATCTGAGGACGGCATTACCTTACAATAGTGTACCAGTTGTTAAAGTGTGTAAGATTGTAACCAAAACGCTAGCTTGCTAGTGCTACAGGCTGACAGCTCGCTGTGTTGTTTTACACCAAAGGCAGCGCGGGAAAACTCTTAAGCAGAGCAATGAACCAATGACACCAGGTTGAGACAGTTACGTCACTGAAACCCGGAAATGCGTTCATTACTAAATATTTACCCACAAATTAACTCTTAGTAAACTCACCTAGAAACTAAAAGTAACAGGAAAATAGAAATAAGATAGTTCGTGAACGATTGTTGCGCTCTATTGTTTGACGTCCTCAAAGCTTTACCTAACCTTGTCATATTCGTCCTACAACGGACAGGAAGGCGAAAGTGTCACCGGGAGAAGAGAGGATCATGGGACGTGTAGTTATCTGCTGTAAGTTTTTTTTTCTCCATCAAACAACGAATTGAATGCAGCAATTAAAAGCAAACAAACACAAGGACAATGAACAAACAAAACTAGATTAAATAATATAGCAAAAAGAGAGAAAGAAAGGAATAGAGATTTCTCATGTCGTTTTAAAAAGATAAATACATACAAGTATGCATTTTGAATTTTGTTATAATCACGGTACATAGATTTTTTTTTTATGCAAAAAATAAATGCATCTTTATATATCCCCCAGAAGATCTGGGTGACAGTTTTAATATCTTTCTAATAAAAATGTACCTTTAATGTACCTTTATTTGGCCAGTCATGACATGCATTGTGCTACAAATGACATGAGCCGCTTACTTCCCCTTGCAAAGTGACAGTAGTGTATATCAAACTCTGTTAAAGGGCGTGCATAATGTCCTCAAGCAAATATAGGAGCAGTGTAATAGTACCAAAAGTACCAAAAGTAAAATACAAATGTCATTAATATAGGTACAAATAATTAATATATTGATTATAATAAATTAATACAGTATGTAAAGTAAAACTGAGTAATACTTACAACATACGCTTTATTACAATAATAGAATGCAAGCAGTACATTATTGTGTCACAAAAAGGTGATGTATGTGATTTAAACCCATGCAGACCTGTTGTGTTAAGTTGGTGGAAACCTCAACGACTCTAGCTTTATCTTTGAAATTCAAAGTTCTTGGAATCTGATCCTGTTCCCAAAACTACTGCTGCTCATTTCTGGCAACACTGAGCTCTTTTCTTTGGACTTTGTCGTTTCAGAGTAGCATTCTCCTCTCACTCCACAGAAGATCACTGGGTCATGTTAGAATGAGATTTTGTTTAGGCTGTAATTTCTTTCCTTCACCTTTAGAGGGCAGTCCAGTTTAATGGGAATGTTTACAGCGCTGCTGCCACACTGAGCCCCATTTCAGGACACACAATGTTGATTTTCATCATAGCAGTTACATTTTTCTGAAACATTAGGGGCTACGAGAAAACAGATAAATACAAGTCAAGATCTCAGCGATAATGTGCACAAATGCTCTCTGGAAAGAAAAGAAAAACCAAAGGGTCTCTTCTGTAGAGATGGCCTGGGCTGCAGAGTCCAGATATACTTGCATTAATCAGAACTGTCCGGTTTTGTTTCCTTCTTGTGAGGTTGGTCAGATTTATGCCATTCCCTCTTCAGTCAGACACTGTTTAAGATCAGGTGAAGTCAAGGACAACCTTTGCTTTGACATTTGAAAAGGGCACTTGTGCTTTCAAGACAAAAAGGGGCACTAGCCACCCGTCTAGGTGGTTCGCATTGTCTGGTGGCAACAATGATTGTTTAATGATGCAGCCTTAATGTTGTTTGTCCAGGCAGAGTCTCAAACCTCAACTCAAGTGGCGCCGTTCTTGTCTGCTATCGTTATTCTGATAGAAAAGATCAGTCCCTGCACTGCGGACTGTACATCAAATATAAACACACTGGCTCTAGAATTGTATTCATTCTTTTTTCATCGCCAAGAAGCTTTCTCTCTAATTTCTTTCCATGCCTTTGTCATTCTGTCTTCATTTCACACAAAATGGAACTTTGACGGAATGTAAATGTCAAGACGCTCTGCATGCAAACCTTTTTAAATATACCGAGGCCGCCATCAGATGTGTTCAATCAAAAATCATCCTCCCTGAGCTTGCAGTATGCAAAATTTAAATGTGTGAAGCTTTTAAGAGACAGAATAATTTAATCCACGGCAGCGTGTCAATATTGTTTTCGTACAGCTGAATAAACCAAGACACCTGATTCTTACGCACTCCATTTAATCCATTTAGTTTTGAAACGGTTGTCAGGCTGGTGGACCCTGAGACTGACCACTTCCCTCGGCCATTACAGTTACCCAGCTGTTAGCATAAGATCCCACAATATGTCAAATACCTGTGTGCTAGATTAATATAAACAAACAGGTTTATTCTCTGCATCATCTCTGAACTGTGCCACATGCGAGGGCAATTAATAGACAAGCATTGCCAGTACATTTCCGCTTCATGATTGCACTTGTATTTATGGTAATATTCTTTAATCACACCCTGATTTACATAATGCAAAAGCTCTCAACCACATCTTACTTGAATTATGTAAATTATTTTGCTGCGAGCCAAAGGGGATGTGATGGAGTTTGTTCCGGAGTCCTGTCTTAGAAATGATTTGAAATGGACTTGTGATTAACACCCCTCTGTCTGTCTCGCTACCTGCAATGTATGTTAACAATTTTAGTGCAACACAGTATCTTCAGATGTAAAGCACTGCTGCCCATCTGTGCATTGTTATTCTTGGGCTGTCACGTGTAGTAAGATAGCCTCCTTACAACTTACAAACATCTACTGACACACACACATACACACATACACACATACACAACTCTAAATGTCAGTGGGGCGGGTTAGGTAATGTGAAACACGGGGTGAAAAGGTAAATTCGATAAATCTAGGTCAGACGGTCGCGAGGTGCCCAGGGAACACGTTGGCCAGCTCTATAGGTCACTATGTTGGCTGCGCGCAAGGAGCCGTAATTTTGGGAGGATGTTGAAGTCACTGCGTCTTCAGATGACGAAAGTGCTCCGCCACCTCACAGCCGCTGTCAGCTTTCATCAGGAAAACGATGGTAACTGAAGGGTCGACCACAGTCTGCAGTGATGCTGATCACATGATTCAAAAGGCCCAAAACATGCCAACCTTTCTTAACCCCAACGTTAGGAAAACACATTTGGGCTAAAATGATGACGATGGATGCCACTGTCATCCCTGTGCATTAACTTTGGAGCTGGAGCCAAAGTCACTTCACTTCGGTTGGCTTCAAAATCGGAAGTGGGGGGAAACAGCGAGCCTAGTTCACTTTAAATTTCAAAAATATTCCCAACAGCACTCTTAAACGTACTAATTGACATGTATTTAATTTGCCTAAGTACATAATGTAACAAGACCATAGCTCTGGGAGCACTACCGTGCTTTGAGGTATTAAATCAAATAATAAATCAGTAAATCAAATAACTTGTTGCAGTGACACAAGAACATGCTGATGTTTCATGTGTTGGTAATTAGAAGAGCACTACAGCTAAGACTAAGACTCTCCTCAATTAAAGGTTTCAAAAGCCTCAACCCTCTGGCTTCAAGGTGGAAGTTTCAAATGACAAATGTTCTATTTACAGAAAAGAAAAGGAAATCTGAAAAATGCTAACTAAAATCTGGAGGGAGGCGGCAGCATCTGTGTAAGACTGGTTAGCATACTGTTCGAAAAGTCGCACAAAAAGATAAAGTAAGACCACTTAACAGGGAGAAATGGAGCATGTTGTGAGTGAAGCATTAAGTACCATTAGGTTAAGTGTTAGCGTGTTATTAGTGTGTCATGTACATACGTGTGAGGTGATGGAATTGAGCACGAAGATAAACATTTCAGTGAAGCAAGACGGAGAGTGAGACCACGTTTCTCTCTGTGCACCAGGCAGCAGGTGCAATTAATGTCCCGAGTCAGGATTTCACGCTATACATTAATGGCATCAAAGAGCCGTCTGTGACAGCCGAGCAGTTGTTTCCATTTATGTTCTGCGCAACTAGCCATGCTCCACTTCCTCTACGAGTGGCTGAAACTCTCTGTCGTACTTCAGATTGATGAAGCCATCTGTCATGTGTTTGAGGCTGGGAGCACTTGGCCGTGTACACTACATGCTATGTGCTATGTGATCAAACACAAATGATATATACACACATACAGTCAGCCTTCTGTTTTACGTAAAAATATCATTGATGCATCCTCACATCGCTGCATCACACAGTTGGTTGTGGAAGAATTTACCGAAAAAACACACAGAAACAGATATTAGAGACACGTTTAAGGTCTGATTTGCTGGATCTCTGTGTGATCCTTTGAACCCTTTCGTAGACGCTGTCGTTTTTAACCATTATATCATTTGACCAAAGTTCATGTAGCTGAAGTCTTGAACTCTAACCTCAGATATGACAAACACACAAAGCTCACAGTGCTGTTGACACAAGTCAGATAACAGATGATTTGGTTTATACACAAGAAGACACACTTCAAGTTTTCCATGGCAAGGGCAGAAATCCCCCCTTTTTTTTAAAGTGTTCACTGTCATCAGTCAGTTTTTACCTAGTTTGGGAATAGTTTAATCATTTGGGAAAAAAAGCTTGTTCACTTTCTGTTTCCAGTATTAGGTGAGAAGATCAGAATTCTTGGAGTTGCCACTGACTCACTGGCCAGGAATACAGTGTGGCGCACAGCTGCTCATAAAACCACTTTTACTTTTGTACAGACGCGACGTAACTTGTTATTTACTGAGTTGTGAAGCCCTTTGGACAGAGCCGTTTCTTTAATATTTGGCCCACACAGCCACCATGAGGCCTGATCCTTGTTTTTTATCTATCTATCTATCTATCTATCTATCTATCTATCTATCTATCTATCTATCTATCTATCTGTGTATATACAAGCTTCAATAGATTCTTGTTTCAATTTGAATACTTTTATGCCAAAAAGTAAAGAATATCTTAAGGCCTTGTGTATTCCATTGAATTGTATTGCTGTCAGTGTGGACATGGCTTTGACACATAATTTAGACTTTTTATATCATGGAACATTATTTACATAAAGTATAATTGAATAGTTAAATTAATCCAGTAAATATGAACAACACAAATAGTTAAAACTAGCATGTCATATTGGAAAACAAAGCCATCAAATAATTGGAGACAAACAAGGAGCGCGTGCCTCAATATTTCCCTCTGGAATATAAGCAGGAAGTAAACATGGAAATACTCGAGTGAGTTCATTTGTATTCAATCATGCCAGAAGTATTTCAGTAAAAATCCTTAGTTAGATGGCACCGCTGGAAATACCCCGGGTTCGTCCCTGCACCATCACCAACATGATGATGAGACCTCGTGCGCTGACTGCCCTCCACCTCCCTCCTCCTCCGGCTCGCGCGCTGCGCAGCGCTCATTGGTTGGCGCGACAATATAAAGTTCCGCAGTGATCCCCTCATTGACTGTTGCTCTGCCTCACTCACTGACTCACTGACTGACTGAACCCCATCAGGGACACGGCGTGCAGAGAGGATATTACAGTAACTTCATCACCGCCACCTCTCGTTCCTCCTCCACCCTCCGCTCCGTCACCTCAGCTCCACCATGAAGGAAAGGAGACTCACGCAGCCGTGTGTAGCGAGGTGTAAGCTGGTGCTGGTCGGGGACGTCCAATGCGGTAAAACTGCGATGTTACAAGTCCTGGCAAAGGACTGCTATCCAGAGGTAAGAGATCCGTGCGCGGCGCTGGATACTGAGGGCTGATCGGAACACATATTGATCATTTAGATTACAGGTCATGTTTGTTTAATCCATTTCCCCCCTAGAGGCAGAATAAATATACTTTAACACTCCCTGAAGGAATACTTTCATGTGTTTACAAGACATACAGCAAATCAGTGGTGCCTAATTGAATTAATAGTGATTATCATAAGATCTGATGCCACATATCAAATAGTATCAACAGCACTGACATACATGTGTCTTAAAGGATATTAGAGAGTAAGATCATTTATCATACTGCAATATCTTTGAGATGAACCTTTGTATTTGATTAAAAGAAAAGTTCATCACCATTTTAAAACAGGGGTGTCTAAAGTGTGGCCTGGGGCCCGATGTTGGCCCACCACAGGGTTCGAGCTGGCCCCCAAATGTAAAAGTTTGTTTAAAGGGGCACTTTGTAGTTTTTGGAGGAAAATATTTTAACTCAAATGTTCAATATGTTTAACATTAATACAGTAATAATACAAAACTCAAATATTTTTTTTCCCATAATTGAATAAACAAGCTGTTCCCAGAGGAAAATAAGGTCCCCAGAGCACTGTTTGAGGCTAGAAAGGTGGCAGGGTCCGCCACATATAAACAAAGTAAAACAGTATGAAACTGTGTTGTCCTTTAAGATCAGTTTGTTTATGAGAAAGAAAAGCGCTTTGTTTATTTAGTTTGTTTTGACATTTTTAAAGACTCAATCAATGAAGCTCTTTTCTGACCCAAAACTACATAGTGCACCTTTTTTTAAGTGCATTTTAACAATACAATAGGTGTTTGTTTTCTGTTTTTATCATTTGACCACTACATTTCCTTGTCAGCCCTCCAAGGGAGAAAGTTTGGCAATGTGGATGGATTGATATGTCTTTCTATATATATTTATACTGTATATTAACACTTTTTGCTGTTGCTCCATGACTTGTAATGGGCACTTGCTCTTGTCCTCTACATGACGATCAGTCAAAGACAGGTTGTTTGCCTCCTAAGCCCTTTTCCTTTGTTCTTCATTTCTAGACTTACGTCCCCACTGTGTTCGAGAACTACACAGCCTGTCTGGAGCTCGAGGAGCAGCGTGTCGAGCTCAGCCTTTGGGACACATCAGGTGAGGATTATACTCTGATATTCTTTACAGAATTGACTCTTGTGCAAAGCTGTTATCTCCCCTCCCCTCGATCTATCTGACTCACTGCCAATTTAAAATTCTCCCCCCCTGCTCCGACGGTCAATGTTTGTGTTTGAGTAATGAGTGAGGTAGTTTCACTACTGTATTCATGGGTCGTTCTGTGGAACTTGTTTACCCTCCCAACACTGAAGTGAGCCTGCATGGAGACGGGTAAATTGAGCTCCGTCTCAGTCATTGTTTTTGCAAAGTGTTGTTGCTGTTTACTCAGTCTTCACTATCTGCCAATCCTGTTTTGATGCAGTTAAGCAGCTTTTCACTGGTGTGAAATCTACTGAGAGATCTTCCTTGGTGGATTGGTACAGGCCTGAGCAGCGAGGCTGTCTGGATTAAGCCTGCCAAAATCCACAGTTCAGCATGGAAAATCATGCAAAATTAATGAGAAATGATACAGGCACGCAATTTTCAGAAAAGACCTTGCAATCAAGGACAAACAGGGGCCCAAATATGAGAACTACAACTGAGCTTTTAACAGGAAAATACTGTAAAATCCCCAGGTTACAGTATGTACGCACACATGCATTACATCACAGCTAAATTTCAGCCAGATGGGTAGATTAATCCTCAATTTGCGCAGTCTGATCTGTAAGATTTTGAAAATAAAATGTTTTAGGGAGTACAACTGCATCTGTGGAAAAAATTGTTTAAAGTCTTTTGTGGCTCCAGAGTAAGCTGTACGTAATCTGATAAATTACCTCCAGTGATGCCGTTCAGTGGCTAAGTGGGCATTGTGGGTAAAGTAGGCATCAGATTTTATAAAGTAGTCCACTGGTCTAGTATTGCACCCCATTACTGCTTGACTCATTACAATTTAAAAACAAATGATCAAAAATAAATGCAGTAGAAGTAGAAATAATGCTTTTTTAAATCACACATTATTTGTTCCGACATTCCTACATCACCCACAATGCAATTTAGTCCCTGTGTGACATCACTGGAAGCAGTTTCTGAGATTACATGCAACTTTCTCCAAAGACGCAAAAGGCTTCATACTCCGTTTCCTCACATACGCAGCAGTACATTCCAAGAACTGTAAACACACTTTGTTTTAATGTGTAAAACTGATGGAGTTGCTCCTTGATAGGGATCAGCCAATATAATGTTTCCAGAATTGATACTTATTATTAATAATCAAGGAGACCAATTGCCAATATTTCTGACAGATACACAGACATACAAATATCTAGGTGTCAAAATGTACAATAACCAGTGACAAAATGTAACTAACTACAACCTACTTTGAGGTTTACAATTTTGAGGTACTTTACTTGAGTATTTTTCACTCACTGCTACATTATTCTTCCACTCCACTACATTTATTTGATAATTATAGTTGCTAGTTCCTTCACAGATTTTAAAATATTCAGTGTTAATAGGCTGTTACTTGTGATTTGTATCAGATAGTGCTGTGGGCAGTACACAGAGTGGTTACTACAGAGAAAGAGCCATTGTAGAGGATTTTTAAATTAATGTTCATACGAGAAGGAAAAACCAAGACATATTTTAATTAACGCATATTTTCTTGCTTGATTGCTGTTTATTAGTCTTGTCTGCGGATCAGTTGATTAATCAATTCACCGTTCAAGTCCATGTGAGGGTGCGTGAACTGATCTCTATGCTGTTTTCAATGGGAAAGAGTTCAGCTACATGTTAGTTTGTCTTGTATTCTTGTATTTGGAGTTGATCTTTTGTGTAGGTAAAGTGTTGATTCAGTGGATTGAAGCCTCTTGAGCCTGTCGCTGTAGTGTCCATGATTTCACCCATTTAGTGCATTCTCTCTATACTCTCTGCTTCACCTGGCCAACAGGGCCATTTGTAACATTTTTCATCAGACAAACTATTGATTAGAGTTGGATATCAGCAAGAGTGGTGTCAGAAAACTCTGCTTTATCATAACTATTGTTTGTATATCAGCTGTCTTTAGTCTTCTAGTTTCCCTTTTTTGAATGACAAATACAGACTATCGTTACCTGGTGCTACTGAGAGTTATTTCATCTCGCGCAGCTGTGAGAGGCCAGTTTGTAGTTGGCTGTAGTCTTTGCGGTGTGTTCACATGTGACTTTTTCACTGAGACACAGGTGGCGTGAGGCGACCCAATGGTAAGCTAAAGGTCAGTTCTGTAGGTTTGGTGTGTCGGGGCTCTGAGAAGAGGAAGTCAAGTTATCAAAAAGTAATCCATTTGATCCAAGAAATTTGGTTTTAATTATCTGCAAACCTGTTTCATAACTAGGATTAAAACTAAATGTATCGTGAAAAAAAAGTTTATCATAAACACATTTGAGAACAGCGACTATAAGTTGATTAATCAATTAGTTAATCAACAGAAAATTAATTGTCAGTTATTTTGACGATTGAATAATCATTTGATTTGCTACCAAACACAATTACCAACAGGTATCTGGTAACAGTTCCCTTAATGTGAGGATTTGTTGCTTTTCTGTGTTTTATGTAAGAGCCTGCTATTGATAACTCACATCGTGTAGCTGTATATATATTGCATAAATGAAATCTTTTTTAAAAAAAAGGTTTTGTTGTTTTGGATCCAAAACGTCTTAAATGTTTGTGGGTCATGTTTATAGGTTAATTGACATGATGACTTTAAACCTACAGAAAATACATTATGTAAATAGGATCAATAAGAGGAGCCAACCGCTCATGTATGGATTGATTTCATAACAGCACTGGCTGAGGCATTGTGCTCAGAGGAAGTCGAGCAGTGCCAGTTGGCCTGCAGAGGGGTTGTTTCACAGGGGAGAGGGGGATGCCTCGTCCATGCAGGGGGTGGAAGTCTCTGAGAGTGTGGGCAAGCATGTGCGTGTTTGTGTGTGTGTGTGTGTGTGTGTGTGTGTGTGTGTCCTGTCTTACTATGTGTGTGTGTGTGGCTGTGAACAGAAGGCACAAGTGAGGGATACTGAGAGAAAAGATATGCATGACCTCCTCACTGCCTTATGGTGTGTGCCGCCTAAAAAAAAAAAAAGAAAAAAAAAAAAAGGTCTTATGTAACTGAAACCAGCAGTGAACCAATGTAGGTTTGTGTGTTTGTCTCCCACGGAGTAAAACTTTCTGGACAGTCACCCTTTCCAGAGGAAACATTGCATAACACCTATTTACATTTGCAATACACACAAACAGACAGTTCCTGTCGCTCTTAATGTTTCTTTCCATTCTCAGTCTTTGTTATGTTTATTTATAAAGATTATTCTTCCCCGATCAAAGTTTCCTGAGGCCAAAGTTGACATCTTTGTCTGACCAACCGTCTGAAAGCCAAACATGTTCAGTTTAAAATCACATGAGATAAAGAAAAGCTGCAAATACATAGAAATTAAGGTGATGCTTTGGCAAATAAATAATAAGGCCCTTATAAGATTCTTGTTAACATCAATACGACTATGTCAGTGTTAATGATAGCACCATAATCACATTTATTGTTCGATCATTAGACATTTATAAGCACTTATATAAAAAATTACGAACAGTTTATAGATGCTTAAGAATATTAAAGGGGCACTATGTAGTTTTGCGGAAAAAATTCAATTAAGAATTTAAATATTTGTAATGTTATAGAGGTAATAATACAAACTCATGAATATGTATTTTTCCAAAACTGAATAAACAAGCTGTTCTCAGAGGACAATAAGGTCCCCAGATCATTGAAGCTAGAAAGGTGGCAGGGTCCGCCACCTATAAACAAAGTAAAACAGTTTGAAACTGTCTTGTTCTTTAAGGTCAATTTGTTTCTTCAGTTTATTCAGTCTGAGTTTGTATTATTACCTCATTAATATTGTAAATATCAACATTCTGAGTCTTAATTTCTTTTCCCGAAACTATATAGTGCTCCTTTAATGTAAAGTAATAACAAATTGGCTCAAACTAGAGAATGTTAATCTGCATCAGATAATGTTCGCTCAGATGACAGGGTGGTTTATGTGCACGAGTACGAGTTGACATCTTCAGATATCTTGTTTTGTCTGTACAACAGTCTGAAAACTAAAGATGTTCAGCTTGAAATCACATGAGATAAAGAAGAGAATTAGATAACTGGCAAATCGTTTCAGCTTTAGTAACATTGTTCCGGCAGTCTTTCCCTAATGTTATATCATCTTTCACACAGAAAACAGGTACGTACAACCAAACATTTCCCCACAGCGATAATTTTATCTTAATACAAACATCTCAAACGCGTATTTTTCCAGTCTACAGGACTTCTGGAGGAAGGCTCAATCTCCTTCCATTTTCTGTCTATCTGTACGAGTAGAGACGGCAGTTTCCATGCATCAGCTAATGTTCACTCAACTGAAAGGGCTGTTTATGTGCCTGTGTTTGTTTGTGTGTCCAGGCGGGGGGCTGCTAATGTGTGGGAGGTGGTGGGTGCTAGAAGTTGTGTCCTCTTTAGATCTCTCTGCCTCCTCTTTCTCAAGCCTTACATCACCCTGGATAGTTATGTGACGGGCGCTTTTGATTCCCACCCAAAAAAAATATGTTATTGATAGGTTGCCGTTGTATAAGTTTAGCTGTCCTACTTTGCAGATTTAAGTTAAAGATTCAGACAGAAGGGCCTTAATGTCATCAAGACAACATGATTGTTAGTTAGTTCCTGTGGAAGCTTATTAGAAGTATCTATTCCAGATATAATTACACCCTCTTATACTCACAAGGAAATCCTCTAGTGCACATTTGGCCCCTGAGGATGGGAGTAGGAAATTAAATCTTGGTGCTGCTGTGTGGGGAGTGATTAGGTGGCAGAGGGAACACAATAGAAAGCGGACATCCTGTCAGTCTGTTTTTAGCACAGAAGCCTTCCTGACAGTTAAAATATATATAGATGGCTGTGCCGTTTATGGAAAGATGAGGAAAATATGTTTCTTTCACACCATAATTCACATTCTCATAGCTGAAGTGTCGTATTTATGAGGCCGCAATCGTATTTGAGTGAGCTGATGACTAGTGAATGTTGCCATTTTAATCTATCTATCTATCTATCTATCTATCTATCTATCTATCTATCTATCTACACAAATAAGATAGAAGTGCTATTAAACAGTAAATTCTACAGCTTTCACAGCCACTGATGAGCAGAACAGCCATCATCTTGGATATTAGCTCCGTGTTTGATGACCTTACATGTCACAAATGGGACTGCCAGTTGAAATTGCCGTCTGGGAGCTCAGAAAATCAGCTCTAAACGGAGCACACCGTTAGATCACAATTGAAAGTTCAGGAGTGATCGGTCGCCGGGGAGCGCTGCAAATGGAATTCAAATGTTTGACTTTTAAAACTATGGACGTTATG
Source organism: Diplodus sargus (assembly GCA_903131615.1). Lineage (NCBI taxonomy): Eukaryota > Metazoa > Chordata > Actinopteri > Spariformes > Sparidae > Diplodus > Diplodus sargus. The sequence continues at coordinate 8,992,660 of CAEMYA010000044.1, read as the reverse complement.
TTAATATTAAAGCGTTATGTTGTGAATTAGCCTTATTAAGAATAGTTCAACATTTCGGAAAAAAAGCTGGAAGTGAATAAGAGAGCAAATAAATGTGTTTCTCATGACGTCAAATTTTTGTCTTCAAGAGGGATACCTTTCAATGACCTAAATATCCTTCCTTATCCTTATTTTTGGATACAAACACAGGCATTTTTTTAACCGATTAAATTGCATAATTTGTCTCATTTGGCCTCTGATGCTGAACATTCAAGCCAAAAAAACAAACAAAAAAACCTAAGCACAATATTCTGTGATGATAATTTGGCCTCACAGGACATCTGGTAGTTTTTTTTTTCCCTCAGACAAAAGTTTGGTAAAAATTTAAGTTTGCTGTTGACTAATAACGGAAAGACGTGATTGGTGCACAGTTGCACAGCCTGTGACTCAGTCAGTGAGTTTACTTTACTGGAAATATTCCTCTCAGTGGGAAGGTATCAAGCTTGAAGAAATAATCTGCTCTCTTATCGGTTTGGCAGGGGACTACGTGACTGTTTGTGTGTGTACTGTGTGAAAGTGAGGAGGATGATTGTGATAGAACATTATAATATCGTCAGCTGGATTCAAATCATAGAAAGAGACATTTTTTTGTCCATTCTGCGTGCTGACACGTCAAAAACTTTAGCCAGACTTTACATTTTTAGAGGGCCCACGTTCCCAAACCACGTTAATGACATTGTACGTTCTTCTTGTCCCTGAGCTACATAACATATTTCTAAGTGTGTGTGTCCTGACTGTCCTCTGTCTCTCCAGGTTCTCCGTATTACGACAACGTCAGACCCCTCTGCTACAGCGACTCAGACGCAGTGCTTTTATGCTTCGACATCAGCCGACCAGACACAGTAGACAGTGCGCTGAAGAAGGTACTTCTTTTTCTTTTCATCAGGATCCATTTATTATTCCCAGAAACTAAACAAAAATTCCCGGATCCACACCAAATGTTCATGTGCTCTGTTCCGGACCAAGACCCATCCTCCATCCAACTTTCCATGGAAATTATTTTTGATGTAATCCTGCCGGCAAACTACCCAACCAATAAACTGACATGGGCAAAAAAAAAAAAAAAGCAATGTTAAAAACACAAGCAGCACTTTTTCCTGAAGAAAGTAGAAATGTCAGGAATGTCATTCTTTTTCTTTCTTCATGTACATAAAAAAATTTGACCATACTTCCGGTTACATTTAGGGAGCGAAAATACTTTGTTAGGTTTAGGAAAACAAACTCTTTTACAGCTTTAAAAAAGTGTTTGATCATTTGCGTCTTTATCCCCAAGTTGCAAAGATATGAGATTACAAAAACATGATTGGTCAGTTTTAGTGATGTTCCCGGAGCAACATCATCAATAATCTGCCCCGTATTCGTTCTTCATATGTTTTTAGATGTAAAAATATGTGACACCAGTTTGTCTTCTCCTTGCAGTGGAAAGCAGAGATCCAGGACTTCTGTCCCAGCACGCGGATCCTGCTAATAGGCTGTAAGACAGACCTCCGCACAGACGTATGCACGCGCATGGAGCTGTCCAATCAGAAACAGACTCCCATCTCCTATGAGCAGGTTTGTTCCATGACTACCTTTTCCTGTGTATCAAGTCTTCCATCTAGACTCATAGAAATCCCCCTTTTGTTTTAATCTCTTACTCAGTTTCACATGTTTTCCTTCCTGAAGGGTTCGTCCATGGCCAAGCAGCTCGGAGCGGAGACTTACCTCGAGTGCTCTGCCTTCACGTCAGAAAAGAGCATCCACAGCGTTTTCCGTACTGCGGCTCTGGCCTGCATGAACAAACTCCAGCCTGCCAACAAACCCAGCCCCGTCCGCCGCCTCTCCAAGAGACTCCTACACCTGCCCAGCAAGACAGAGCTGCTCTCCTCCACCTTCAGCAAGGACAAGTCCAAGAGCTGCTCCATCATGTGAATACTGCTGAGATCATGCTGGGGGAAAAAAAAAAGAAAGAAGGAGAGCGAGGACGAGGAATTTGATGCCAGGGTGTGCAAGGGAAAGAGAGCAACGACCTCTCTCTCCTTCGCAGCATCCTCCCCAAAACCGTCCTGTGAACCACCTCGGCTGCTTCGACACCCTCTTTATTCAACTCTGACTCTTCGATCATGAACCGTCACCAGCACACAGTCCAAGAGACAGAGTTAAAAAAATGTTTGATGTTGAAAATGTTTCTGATCGTTTAATTATACTTGTCGAAAAGAGAGCAAACAGGCACTCTGACGTCTGTTAGATTCGTCGCATATAGAGACGCAGCCTGAATAACGTTCCTCTCCTCTACGAGGAAGTGGTTGTAAACGCTGACTGCATTAACCTGATGAGACCCATTTGAAATTCTCATAGCGGCGCCCTCTCCCATCCATCTACCTATCTGAATGTCTCCTTAAGGTCACGGTATCAACTGAGTGACGAGATGAAATGTAAGAATTTAACAGTGACAGGAAGCGGTATCTACAGAAATGCGGCTCAGGGAATTTAAACCAGCGCTCCTTGAAGACATTACCCCCCACCACCACCACCACCACCACCACCACCCCCCCGCCGAACCCTTGCAGGGTTTCATTTGGAAATTAAAGCTGACAGTGGAGAAAAAGGGGGGAGAGAAGGGAGGGATTTGGCAAGCGAGAGTGTTTATTTGCAAAGGCAGTGGGAGGACGAAGTGAGTGCAACATCGAAAGGAGCGCAATGTGACTCAGCACTCACATGAGCCGCAAAACGGTCCATCGTGAACGTGTTGTGACAAAAAACCAACACAAAAGCCCCGAGCCTTGTAAAGACTCTCTTGAGCATGATTTTGTCAGATCCCCTTTCATCACCCGTCACCACAGCAGTCTTAATTGTTCAATGTTATTAACCGTAAAAAAAGGCTTGATTTTAGTGACGCATCGTCTCATTGTTCCCGGCTACTTCACCGGCCACTTAATGGGTCCCAGTTTTCGATATATGTTCCAGAACAAAGATTTCTTTTTTACACAAGCCAAACCAGACTGATTTTTTTAAAGGAGTCATAGAAATCTTTGTTTTTGAATTCTCTGTCTCACGAATATTGCAAGATAAATAGTCCTCAACTCTAAACTTGGACTGTAAATGTGTTGTGTGGGCCTGCTTCAGCGAGCTCCAGGTGCTGGTTCAGGATGAATTTCTCATTGTTAACAGTTATCTAAGATTCCCCTGCTGACATTTCCAGCCTGGATAGCAGCATTAACACTAAATGTCCCTGAAATGATCAGTGGGAAGGTTGAGTTGAATAACACAATTACACAGGCTGGACCTGTTTGGAGAAAGAGTTTTCTTTTTATGCTTTATAGATATTCTGATTTTATTTTTGCAACTTCCCAGAAATTTTTTCTTGACCTTGTCCATTTGTTAAAGGGTAGCTGCACCAATTTTACACATTAGCGTGTGTTTTCAGGTCTTGAGAAATACTCCTGCTAAAAAGTTGTATAAAGCCTTCGAGGCAGCAGAACCAGAGATATTACCTTTTCTCTTATTTCTTGTTGGGGTGTCGCAATACGACGTTATTCACAAAAAACGTGATATTAAAAAATGAAATATTGATATCGTGTTTATAATACACATGTGCGTCTTTGTTTATGAGTTCATACGGTTGCCTTTTCACTAGTAATTGAGTAGTCTATAGTAATTGTACTTTTTGACTCTTATTTTAGTAACTGGTTACAGACGCCCTCTCCACCTCCCTACACTTGTATTATGAGGGTAATTTACTTGCCAAAAAAAGTAAAGGATTGATTTGATTGCGAGCATCTTCAAGTTTCTATAGATATCGTGATAATAACGTTATCGTGAATTAGTTTGGCCATGATGATTGTGTAGTTAAAGATCTGATGTTGTGACAGCCCTAATTTCTAATTTAATGGTGCCTACATTACCCACAATGCAACTAAGCGACTGAATGACGTCACTGGAGTCAATTTATCAGATTACATTCAGCGTCCTTTAGAGCAACATGAAGGCTTTCTACTACTTTTTTCACACGTGCAGTAGTACTCAGTAGTTACACACTTTAATGTGTAAAATTGGTGATGTTGTCCTTTAAGTAGCTTTTTTTTAATGTTTCTATTTGCGGATCGTGGATCTCTTTCAATGTTTTTTGTAGCTGTTGATGCTGTTCACTTGAGTCTTCTGGCATTAGCAGCTGTTGACAGCTCGGCTAATGGAGAACTTGATGATTAGTAGGTCTGCACCAAGAAGCCCGGAGATCTCTGGATGTACAGAACACTGGGATTTCACGTGTTGCTTAGCAACAGTGTGAGCTGGGCTCCTGCCTCACGGAGAGAGGGAGGGATGGTTCTCCGAGAGGGCGCCTCACCTTTTATTTGTAGCATTAGACAGAAGCCACTGCGAAGGTGACGGCTGGACATTTTCAGGGAGCAGCGGACTGCTCATGATCTCGACATGGTTTTAAAGACCGCACGCTGGTCGCAGCCACGAGTGGGTTGTTGGAAAAACAGCATGACATCTAAAACATGTCTTCTGTAGCTCTGCTTCAGTCTTTATTTTTTCACTTCTTACTCCTATCTGGTGCATTATGCTTTTCTTAACAAACACCATTTGGTTCCATACGGAGCCACCATTTTACAGTTTCTCTCTTGCTCGTTTTGTTGTACATATCTTCCTCATAAAACTGTTTATTAGAAATCCCTAAAAAGAATGTTACTGAAGCAAAAGAAAATGTTTATGTCAAGTTGCCTGTTGTGGCTTAAATTATTGACTGAATTCTGTATTTGTTATTGTCATATGTTTCTTTCCTTAAATCTTTATTTAAATAAATATGTCTGGAGTTAATTTACAGTCAGTGTTTTTTCTGTGTTAAACTTCAAAGCAAACTGTACCTTAGAGCTTAATAGATGTATCGATCACTGGTTATGAAGAAATAAACATTGTGGGTAAATACTAGGACTGAACAGTTAAAGGAGACATATCATACTGCTTTCTTTTCCTTCAGTGTTGTATATATATTCTTGTGCATGTAAAAGATCTTGAAAGTAAAAAAAAAGGAGGCAACGTCCACACGAACAGAAGCTCCTTTCTCTCAAAGAAAAACCTGCTCCTGCAATGCCTCGTCAGTAGTCCCACCTTAAAATTCAGTGACACTTTGTGACATCACACAACGTCACCATGTCACACATTTGCATTATTTAGCTAGTTTGGCACGTAAGAATCGATTTAGCACAGCTGTTAGCAGTGCCGGTTCAGGCGTGTGTGAGCTGAGCAATTAGAGCATTCTAGTAGTAACCCAGAATAAAGTTATGAACCTGAAAATTGGCAGGATATATCTCCTTTAATTTAAATATTATCAGAATTGCAATATGGCCAAGTACAATATCCAAATCACAGGAGCTGCAAGTTTTTGATGAAGGTAAAATGCGTCACAACATACAAACCCTAAACCAACCTATAAATCATATTCTCCAGACATGAGGGAACACGCTTGTTTGGTACAGACCCCAGCAAAAGTATTGAAATCATTGTTTATAATATTCCACTGAAAATGAATATCTGTACAAGACAGTATTGCAACATGATTTTTTGTGTGTAATTGTCAAACCTAGTAAATACTAAAAATATATGTTAAATAAACAGTTTAAAATTATCATATCAGCACTATATATTCACACTTTTACACATATGATATCAGACAATGACCATTTAAAGCAGTTTTTTGGATTTCTGCACTGTTTTATTCTCATCTAACAAACAGGACTTTGCAACTATATCAAATTACAAAAAAAGACTATTTTGGTAAATTAATCTTATTCAAGGCTCCCTGGGAGGAAGAAGGACTGATAGCTTGGCAGCACATAGTCTATTTTGTCTAAACAAAGAATGACAGACTTATTTCTCGGGTCAAGGGCACAGTGGTTGGCACCACATTCACAGTAATCAGTCCACGATGCAGATAAAACATATATGTCTTAATGAAAGTCCAACTGATTTAATCTACAATAGGCCCACGATTCCTGCAAACTCTCTACAAAAAAATTTATAACTGGCACCAGTTTTAGCCTCGCTCTAAAATCAAGCACAGTCATATTTGTATTCGAACAGATTTGCAGACATCAAACTGAACTTTTTAGTTCAGTCCCTCGGGACTCTGTGGCCTACAATTAGCTGATGACGGAAGCGACACAGTATGGTGTCAAAGCGAGCCTGTGGATGTTATACCACTGAAGCATGAACACAGCCTTAAGGAACCAGCCCTTCCCCCGCAACATGCTACACACACACACACACGTCTAATGCCTCATGCATGCATCATTTACATACATGATTAGTTGTGAAAACTTGCCACTTTCTATTGTTTTGTTTGTGGAAAAACGAAGATTTGCTGTTGGATACCATGTTGTCCTACTTAAGCAGCCCGGGATAGACTCGCATTAGTTTATAAGTCATTCACAGAGTTTATACGTGAAGTCCCCTCTAAGATATTTTATCGTGTGTAAGAAATGTCTGAGCTAAAGACACAAGTGTAGTAACGTTGTAAACAAGAAGACACTGTGGCACCACAAGCAATAACCTCCAAAATTACATTTTAAAGAGGATAGATTACATATTAAACTATATTCACTATATTACATGTGCTTCCAATTCATAGGTACGGCTTTAATGCTGTTATGTAACTAAGTTGTGATACTGGTGAGTCCTTTCTTTTCATGCCACTTTCAGCTTTACTACATTAAAGGAAAAAGGAGAAAGTATGATGAAAGTATAGATGAAAAACAATAAACAGTTCAGTCAATTCAGAGAAAATTAACTGGCCCCTATTTTCATGCAAAGATGTCGAACATTTTATGTTTCACGCTTGCCAAATGTGAAGATCCTTTTTTCTTGTTTTTTAACCGAGCGTCCTTCCTGACCTCCGTCACTATATTTGCTTTGTCTTTCCCTTGACTGATACCGGCTCTTATCAGGATCTCTGTGGCTGCGTCCTGCTGTCACACTCTGACCCCTGATAATACAACATGGAAGCAGAAGCTGAATGTTTGCCATTCCCGAACTATCACACACAGGATGCGGCAGCGGCTCATGACCTCCACATCCTTTAACTCTATACAGCAGCAGGTGATGAGGAAATTGTGAGAATTTTCCTCTGCAACACCAGCCTCAGTTATATTTAATCTCCTGTCTCCTCATCATTGATTTTCTACAGCTGGAAATAGTGGTTTGATGGTGTCTCGGATAAACAGGGCTGCCAGCCTGTCTGTCTGCAACACTCCTCTCTCTTATCTATTCCTGCAGTTTCTCTGTCTGCTTGACTGTCTTGCACAGATACATGCATAAATACACAGATGTATCAAAAATTGGCCCATGTGCATTACACATCCCTGTAAATCAGATAAACCTCTGACAAAAGCTCACTGAGCCTGTCATATGGCAGCAGGTTGCTCCGAGGCATGATTATACTGTACGACAGTAGAGGCTGAGGAGCTGGAGCACCGCTGGGGTTCTCTGACAGAAACTGCACATTCTTGGGTGAAGCTATTTCACTATTTGTTTTGGTTTTACTGCAGACTACATGTTTGAAGTGATTTTTAGAATACACGTGTTGGCAGAGAGAGGTCGAGAATGATACCATGTGTCATGTTCGTAGGGTAAATATGAGGCTAAAGCAAGCAGCTGCGCTAAGCTAGTTATTATTTTTAGTTTCTGGTACCTCAGCCCTGCTAAGCTATGTAAATAGCTGCAGCTGGCTGTAGTATATTTACCGGAAAGATTTGTACGGATTTTTTTCTTTTCTTTTGGTTTACCAGTTTTTAGTTTAGTTTTGTGAGTTCACTCATTACACTAAAAGCCAAGCGAACTTGTGAAACAGAGTGAGCTTGCCGTTGTCACGTAACTGAAATTGCTAGCATCAGGGCATTGGCTCTTGTGGTAGCATGCTAACTTCAGAAGACATCTTTGCAGCACGGAATATAAAGTCATCTCACTTAACATCAACACTGATGTTTCGTCTCATTCTTGATGATGTTTTTTTTTTATGTTTAAATACAAATTCTGGCCATATATTACAATGGCCACATTTAACTAAGGAACAAAAGATTGAAACTACTGTTCCTATGTGTGGCAGCTGGTTAGCATAGCTTGTCTTAGCATACAGACTGGAGAAATTTAGTCATGCTCCGTCTAAAAGTAGCAAAATTTGAATCTCTAAAGCTTACAAATTAACATTATATTTTTTGGTCATGGAGGGTTTGTTGGACTATTATCTTGGCCTGGCAGGTACTTACCTTCACTGTACGGCCCTCTTTACATAACGTTGTCCCAGTCTTAGAAATGAGATGCTGCTTGGTCTGTTTCTGGGGATGAGAGGTGTTCTATTATTGTTTTTGCTTTATTTTGTTTTTATTTGATTGGATAATGTCATTGCATTTGTATGCATTGCATTTTTCTTTTTACTCGACGGAGAAAATATAACAAGAAAGAAACAGGAGGCTGCATCCTGATTTATTGATAGAATTACCTCCCTGCCCGGCTCATTTTCTGAAAATTGGTCCGTGCTTGAAAAACTGATTTGTACAAGCCATCGATGACACATGTGTGGCACTGACATATTTGAGGCAAACTAATGAACAGGTCAGCAGCAAGTGATCTGTACGGTTCCAGACATGGGTCCCTTCGTCCCTGCATGGACAGGTGCCTGCAGCAGAGGCGGTGAGACTGTGGAGGATCAGGACGTTGAACCGGAGTGAGGATGATTTAGGGAAGAGTGCTGCCATCTGAAACCCTCTCGGGAAGTCAGGGAAAATGGTTGCAGTGCAGCGAGGCTCATTACCACATAAGCACATCATCTATCAGACATGGCAGCGCAGACACATATAAAAAAAAACACACACACACACACACAC
>CAEMYA010000044.1:8948694-8976757 GCA_903131615.1 Diplodus sargus | reverse complement strand
CAAATGAGCGATTGTTCTCTTGAAAGAAGTTGTTTATACCAGTTTAACATTAGTCTGTCTGTCCTTTTATAGAAGTCCCTCTCCCAGATCGAAGGATGGCAAAGGGAAGAGAGATAGGGATATAAAAACGGAAGAGGAAGAAGATGAAAAAAAGAAGAAAGAGAAGGTAAGAATCCAGTTTGGCTAAATCTGTCATAGCGTTACATCCGTTTCTCAAGTTGTTATTTGTGTGTTTGACCTATGTTGCTTTTGTTCAGGTCCAACCTTTGTCTTTGGAGGAGCTTCTTGCCAAGAAGAAGGCAGAAGAGGAAGCAGAGGCAAAGGTGAGAACTTTCCAGAGGTTCACATTTCCTTAAACATTTTAAGCCAGAGATTATTTGTTCCTGACTTCGTTTCTCATTTTCTCCTTTTCAGCCCAAGTTCCTTTCAAAGGAAGAGCGAGAGGCCGAAGCTCTGAAGCGGAGGGAGCTACAGACTGAGGACAGGAGGAGGATGTTGGAAGATGAGAGGAAGAAAAGAAGGATGTTCCAGGACATGGGCAGAAAAATGATGGGTGTGTATTATTCTCTTGTCAGTCACTTTCAAACAATCTGCATGCTGTTACAGAACCATAATGATCCTAACTGAGAGTGTGTGTCACAGAGGACCCCCAGGAGAGGGAGAGACGAGAGCGAAGAGAGCGAATGGAGCGAGAGAACAACGGGAATGAAGACGACGATGGACGACAGAAGCTCAGAGAGGAGAAGGATAAAAGCAAAGAGCTCCACGCTATCAAGGTCAGTTTTGAGAAGTTATCAAACTGAGTCAGTTATCAAACTGAGTCTTTAGCTATATTCTGACTGGTTTTATTTATCTTGTTGATTTTTACCTGCACTTGTAAGTGATTTTAGTCCCATCCAGATCAACATTTCCTCAGAAAATGCAGTAATGATCGTTAATGATTATAAATCTTCTGTTAATCTCTTAAAACTGAACTCATTTGTGAAAATAGAGGAAGCCAGAGATGTTTTTGCTGGTCAGCGAGATGGAAATGTGTTAACATCAACATCCAGACCTATTTGGGAACAAATACGATGGCTGAAAAGAAAATTTAAAGCCATCAGGGAATTGAGAACCACGAACCCTTCAATTTGATTTTTCTTTACAGGAACGTTACCTGGGTGGGCTCAAGAAACGTCGGAGAACTCGTCACTTGAATGACAGGAAGTTTGTGTTTGAGTGGGATGCTTCTGAAGACACGTCAGTCGACTACAACCCAATGTAAGTGAAGAAGAACACATTGTATCAGTAGAACGCATTCGAAGCGTGACTCTGTTTTGTCAGAATATGCACCAGTCTAAGCAACGTGATGTTCCCAATCTGTGTTCCAGTTACAAAGAAAAACATCACGTTCAGCTGTACGGACGAGGCTTCATCGCTGGTATCGACTTGAAGCAGCAGAAGAGAGAGCAGTCGCGGTTTTATGGCGACCTGATGGAAAAGAGGAGAACACTGGAGGAGAAGGAGCAGGAAGAGTGAGTGAAACAAAGCAAAACAAATTCAAAACATGAAACTTCAGTGTATATTAAATAAAACTGATCAGAAGGTTGTAAATACGTCTATATATTGACTTCAAACCCATCTGTTTTTTCCTCTCAGGGTAAGACTGAAGAAGATGCGCAAGAAGGAGGCAAAGCAGCGCTGGGACGACAGACATTGGTCTCAGAAGAAGCTGGAGGAGATGACGGACAGAGACTGGCGTATCTTCAGAGAGGACTACAGCATCACCACCAAGGGAGGAAAGATCCCGAACCCCATCAGGAACTGGAAGGAGTATTCTCTGCCCGCACACATCCTGGAGGTCATCGACAAATGTGGATACAAGGTCGGTTGAGTGTTTGATTTTTGTACCTTTGACCAGCAGAAACATGTTATTGTTTATTATATTTTAGATATTTTAGTTTCAGTTTTGCACAGATATAAAGGTGAAATGCTCATGATTAAATATCTCCTCAGACTATTTCAGATGTAATTACTAATAATTACTTTTTTTTTTAAATCCAGGATCCAACACCTATCCAGAGGCAGGCCATTCCTATTGGTTTACAGAACCGTGACATCATTGGTGTTGCTGAGACTGGTAGCGGTAAAACGGCTGCTTTCCTGATTCCACTGCTGGTCTGGATCACCACCCTGCCAAAAATTGATAGGTAAGTAAAATCACTTAAAATGCCCCCATATATTTTTTACCCACATAGTCGTCTGTTAATTTCTTTTCCTCTCTGAACGGCTGCAGGATTGAAGACTCTGATCAGGGTCCATATGCTGTGATCTTGGCCCCGACTCGTGAGTTGGCGCAGCAGATTGAAGAGGAGACCATTAAGTTTGGTAAACCGCTCGGCATCCGCACAGTGGCTGTGATTGGAGGAATCTCCAGAGAGGACCAGGGCTTCCGTCTCAGGATGGGCTGTGAGGTGAAACATTAAAACTAAATAATTGATCCAAGTGTCTAAAGTTCGCATCCAGCAAGCACCAACTTTTTCTAAAATTGTTTTTTAGATTGTAAAACATATAAAACAGTCTCATTTTGACACAGTTACGTATACAGAATATACTTTGTTCAAGAGTTCAAATGTGAAACTGTAGTGAAAGTTTCGGCATAAAAAGGAATCTGGTTGGTGAAAGTTATTCTTAGAAGCTTTCTTTTATCTATAAAAACACTATTTCAACATAAAGATGATGTCAAACACTCACCCTGCCACTATATTCATAAGCTAATGTTGCTATGTAAACAGAAAACACACATAGTCACCCACCGTGTGTGTTTTTTTTTTTTTAACAGATTGTGATCGCCACCCCCGGACGTCTGATCGATGTGCTGGAGAACCGCTACCTGGTCCTGGGTCGCTGCACGTATGTTGTCCTTGATGAGGCTGATCGTATGATTGACATGGGCTTCGAGCCCGACGTCCAAAAGATTCTGGAGTACATCCCGGTGACCAATCAGAAACCAGACACCGAGGAGGCGGAGGACCCTGAGAAGATGATGATGAACTTTGAATCTGGAAAACATAAATACAGACAAGTATGTTTATCTGTCAGACGTTTGCAAACATCAGACTGTTGTGTCGGAGCCAAGTGCTCTCACTGTGTGTTTGTGTTTTCAGTCTCAGTATTTTGTTTATTTGCACCTTTCAGACGGTCATGTTCACAGCTACTATGCCTCCAGCTGTGGAGAGGCTGGCAAGGAGCTACCTGAGACGTCCAGCTGTGGTTTACATCGGCTCTGCTGGTAAACCTCACGAGAGAGTCGAACAGAAGGTCCTGCTTATGTCAGAGGGAGAGAAGAGGTGAGACATATTACCGTAGAGATACAACATACTATTTATTTCTGTCAAAGTGCAGAACTGAGTGTTTTTGGATTCTGTGTTGCAGGAAGAAGCTGCTGGAGGTGCTGTCACATGGCTTCGAGCCTCCTATTATCATCTTCGTCAACCAGAAGAAGGGTTGTGACGTGCTGGCCAAGTCCCTGGAGAAAATGGGGGTGAGTCACTTTTTTCAAATGCTAATTTTCTCTTTATTCTATAAAATGTTCATGACTTAATAGGCAGCAATCAGTGTATAATTTTGAAGAAAATCATTTTTTAAGTATTTACTCTGAAAAACTCAGCTAATCTGCTTCATCAGGACGGTTTGCTTGATGACATTTGATCGGCCTAACAAAATAAACAGACTGGTTGGCACATTTTGAATTAAATTAGCTAAAGCAACGTGACAAGTGAGGACTGAAACACAAAATGTAAATCTATCATATTGAATAAGCAAGGTAACACTTCAGCATGCATGAGTTGAATTTATATGCTGGTCAATGAACTGGATGTTCAAAAATACTGTTATCATATAAACAAAATGTAACCTGTTGTTTGTTCTTCACACAGTACAATGCTTGTACGCTGCACGGTGGAAAAGGCCAGGAACAGAGAGAGTTTGCGCTCTCCAACCTCAAAGCAGGAGCCAAAGATATCCTGGTGGCCACAGACGTTGCTGGTCGTGGTATCGATATCCACGACGTCTCCATGGTACTTAACTACGACATGGCCAAGAACATCGAAGGTAAGAAGCCCCAGTTTGTGTGCAGTGTTTTTGTCTTTGTTGTCTTTTATTTTTATGACTGTAAGTGTCCCCAAGGCCATCGTGAGCTGTAGCATCACTTTTCCTCCTCTTCCCCCCCTTGTAGACTACATCCATCGTATCGGTCGTACGGGTCGTGCTGGTAAGAGCGGTGTGGCTATGACTTTCCTCACCAAAGAGGACTCGGCGGTGTTCTACGACCTGAAGCAGGCCATCCTCGAGAGCCCCGTCTCCACCTGCCCCCCGGAGCTGACGAACCACCCGGACGCTCAGCACAAACCCGGAACCATCCTGACCAAGAAGAGACGCGAGGAGACCATCTTTGCCTGATTTACTGGACAAACTGGACTGAACACGCACTCAAGTTTCGGACTGTTTTATCATGTTGCACCTCCACATTACATCCAGGATTGATCTGCAGATTACTTAAACCTATTTCTTTAGTTCTTTTTCCATATTGTGTCCTATTCTGTCAGTCTGTTTTTGTCTGTTGGTAGAAATGAATACAGACACTCTCGCCACACTGGTTTTAGGATTGTAACCTCAGTTCAAAGATGTGTAAACATGGACTCAGTGGTAGATGTTTGTTTGCTTCTATAAACTCCTGCCGGATGCTGATGATGTAACTGATCCGCACTGTATAAATGCTCCTCATCAGTTATCAGATGTGATGAATGCCAGCTAGGGTGCGAGTGTAGATGAGTAGTAAGTGCGATGTTGTGCATTTTTATTCATTTTCTGTCACCACATTTTGAGTTTACTGACTGTAAAAGAGACCAATGTCAGAAGTGACGACCATTTCTTTTGCTTCATGTGCAAACTCTAACTAAATCCAGTGTTTTAAATATAAACCTTTGTATGAAGTGAATACAGCAAATTTGACAACATCTGGCTCATAATTGTCTTTGTGGGTGAATCTTTTCGATGCAGAAAAAGAAAAAGTGTGAGAGAGCAAAGCTCGGGCACTCACACGTGGAGGAGGATTAATGTGCAGTTTTGATTTAGAAATGTCATGTTTCACAGGCTTCACTGCAAAAACTCATCTGTTTCATTTCTGGTCAAATTATTTTATTACACAAAATATAAGATGGTTAGAATTCCCTAGAAAGTAGCATATAAGTGAAATATAGTACACTTATTAGACAGTTTAACTTCTGGCATTAGCAGATTTTTTATATAGTTCTTTTTTTTACTCGTTTGTGAAATGTCATTCATAAGGAGAGGGAAGCCAACATGGTGCCTCTGAGCATCTATTAGCGTAGCAAAGAGCATACAAAACTTTAAACCTAGACTGTCTCCTGACACATGTAGTCCCTTAAAGGTGCATTATGTAAGAATTAACCACCTGTTGAATTAATTCTTCAAACAATAGAAGGCAGCATATAACCAGAGAAACCCCAACTGCTGCTAATTGAAGCTGCCATTAGTTAGTTAACTCCATCAATAGTATTTAGCGGTCCATGCGATGAGCTTGGAGCACCCGGGGGTGTCTGGGCTTACATCACTAACACGGGAGCTTTGGAGTTAATCTCGTTTTTGACAAAAAAAACCAGGAAGAAATAAAACCTGAGAATTTAGATTTTTGCTTATTCTGCCATGAATGTATAGAAATATTATGCCCCAGATGATCATGTTATCTCATAAATCCTGCTGTCTGACGAGGGAATTCGAAACATTAATATCTGAATGGGCTTTAAATTACCAGTGAGTATTCCCACTGTTCCCCCATGTGTGGCCCATGTTCTGGTCCTATATAAATACACTGGACCGAAACGCATGAAGAAGTTTGATATGGGACGTATTCAGAGTCGGTTGTGAACAGATAATAGATACAGATAGAGTCATCAAGCTCACTGCTCTGTGAGGCTGACATCATTACACTGACTTGTCAGTGTTTAGCAGCTTTAGTGATTACCATGTGCACTAGCTTAGTTTAATGTGTAAGAGCATGCTAAAATTAGCTGATTACCACACAAACAACAGCTGAGGCTGATGTGGATGTCATTCATTTTGCAGGCATTTTGTCATCAAACAGTGTGTTTGACAAATTTAAATTTTGACAACATTAACTGAAAACGGGTCACAAATGTTTTTAAACTTCATCCTAAAACGTAACATGGATGCATCAAGTTTAGTGGCAAGTCATCCATTTCATATAAAACCACAAATGTGAACCTCGAATCACCGAGGAAATTAGGATTTTACCTCGCCATCTTGAACGAAAAGTTCATGGCAAGTAAACATGGTGCATTACAGTGAAAGACAAAAACGACTCAAAACAATTAAAAGTACATAAAATGTCATGTTTATTTTGTTTGTCATATTTTTTTTTACTTAGCATTGTAAATCTATTTTCAAATAGAAAGCATTCTATACAGCATCAGGCAGGAAATGTCTCACTTTTTACACATTTGCTGTCTCTTTTGATAAATAGAGGGAAGAGGCGTGTTGGGTCACGCTAGCACGCTGTGGTAGTCTGGTGGATACACGGTTATATTTAGTGCAGTTATTGCATTACAAAGCAACCATCCCAAAAAAAAGTAGTGCAATTTTTTTTTTTTTTCTCTACTCACACAAAAAGAGGAAGTCCAGATGGTCTAAGGCGTTTTAAAGTTTTTCAATGTTAGGCTTAGTATTGCATACAGAATAAGACAGAGGAAACTAAATTATAACCCTTGTAAAAATTGTGCTTCATAAATTGAAAAAATCTCAACTGCTTTTTATCAGTTGCTAAATTGGTCCGCTTTGAAAAACATACTCTGCCAAAATATAATGAAAATAGCTAATTGGTGAACTAAGACATGCAGGGCTTTAATAATTCACTCGTTCCTTTTCATCACAAATTAAACAAATAAAAATAAAAATCTTAGGCCTGATCTGGGACAATTTGTAGTGAGTGACTTTTTAAAAGTGCATCGACCAGTGTCCAGCCAATATTGTGGAAGAAAATTCCCCAATATTAAAGTACATTGTGGATAAATAAACTGATGCATTCTGATTTCTTTTCTTTTTTTTTTTAAGTTATAGTGTTGTTAGTGGTGTGAGGAGTGAGTAGCCCCAAAGACAAGACTATCACTACAAGACATCGAGGAGAATCAAAATCAATGCATTACTAAAATACTTAACTGTAAAAAGAATCAGATTTTCATGCAACACTTGCATAGGTTTTTTTTCTTTTTCTTTTTTTTTCAAATCATGCTGATTTTTTTTTCTCTTCAAAATATACAGAACACTAGATAGAGAGAGAGAGAGAGAGAGAGAGAGAGAGAGAGAGAGAGAAAGATACCTGTGAGACATGGAAGCAGTAAACCAGTAAATTCCTAAAGCCGGCTGTTAACGGTATCGACACTGTGCGTGAACGAAAGCAGGTCGCTGCTCGTCAGCATCGCGTCCGAAACTCATCGTCGTCGTCGTCATTGGCTAGAAAACGGTGCAGGAACGGAATGACATCGTGTCACGGGTGCTACGAGTCCTTCAGGAGCACGACACATTCGTTAGATGGAGTTGAGCTGCGATGAGTGTGTAGGACTTTACACCTGAGGATCTGCCTTGGTTAAAAAAAAACGAATCGACCGTTAAAACTGCAGAACACAAAACAATGTTTGGCAAAAAGGACGCACAAAGGGGGGGGGCCGGGAGAAGTGTAGAAACTGTGGATGCTACAATCAATAACGTGCTACAATCGAATTACAGGGCGATCGGTTGGGGGTCGGAGACACCGGGTGGTGCTTTGGAGGTGCAAAAGGCATGCAAGCTTACATTCTCTGAAGCCTGGATTTGAAGAGGAGCTGCAGCTGTGCAGCGTGTGCTTGACAAAATGTGAATGATTCGATGTAAACAAGCAGGTTGGCAAATATTTCATCCATTGAAAGATAACATTCCCTTTTCTTTGTCGTGTTTACATTCTCTGTGCGAGTTTTTTCAGATTTTTAGAGGTGTTAAGAGAGTGATTGTGCAACAGCAAAGACAAGCGATGCCCAGAACGTACTGTACTGCACTGTGGGTGACACTGACGCCGCGCTGCTTACTTACATTGTGAGACTCAGTCTGATTAACTGCATGTGTCTCCCACCTTCCGCACGCCGCCTTCGGAGTACAAACTGACTCAACACATGGATGGCAACATTTCTCTGGAACAACAAACAAGTCCATATTAACAAAATCGAACAAATATAGTAGCAATGAAACAAAACCGGGTGCCCATTCAGTATATACATTGTAATCAAATGCATTACTATTTCCCATAAATGGATTCAACAGTAGACATTCCTACATTTTAGTTTATCCGTAAAGGTCATTCACTTCCTGTTCTGACGTAAATGTGCAAATAGTCTTAAAATAATTATACTCATACATGCAATAGTAAAGAGTTTAAAAGTCTTAGGAATTTTAAGGCCAGTATATGAGACATCCTACAATAGAGAAACCTTTAGGCAAAGCAGCTAAAGTTTGAGTTTGCGTACAGCTGGTAGCCTGAAACCTTTCCATTGCAGAGGTGAGTAGCCCTGTTGACTTTGATCTGAATGTGGCGAGGTCGTTACATCCCCTCGCTTTAGATAAACTGGGAGTCTGGAAGAGTGCGACTGGAAATTCTCTGAACTAGACACACACAGGTGTCTGCTTAATAAACTGGGCATCTGTTTTTTTTTCTGATTTAAGCTTTTTTGAGGGCGACTTTTGTCATCTCTAAATTGTTTGGGAAGGGTCGGAGGGCTTGGGGTGATCTCGGTGCTGATCTGGAGGCCAGACCGGTCCTCAGTAGGTGTCTCGGGGCCAGGGGCGGCTGCGCTGGCGGTTGTTCCTCTGGTTGTGACCTTGCTGAGCTTCGCGCTGGAGCAGCCTGTCCTGTGACTCGTGCCCGTTGGCGCTGTGGGCACTGCCTGTGTGCCCACGGTGAGGGGGGTACATGTCCCTGTAAGTGCGAGCGTGGCAGGGGGAGGCGTACTCATCCTCCTCCTCCTCCTCCTCCTCTTCTTCCTCCTCCTCCTCCTCTTCGTCCTCCTCGCCCCCCCTGTGGCACGGGCTCCCCCTCTGGCCGCGAGACAGGGAGTCGCTGGCCTCGTCAGACGGCATGAGACTGTCCTGCTCCAAGGGGGAGTGGGCCTCCTCGCCCGCCTCCTCCTCCTCGTCACCCTCCAAGCCCACCGCCTCACGAGGCTGCGGCTGGTTCTTGTTCTGGAGGAATTTGAGCGGTCATGGAGGAAAAAAAAGAAAGAAAGAAAGAGTCAGAAGTAAGCTCAACAATATCTCAAAGGAGCTTCACACTACATATATGTTCTATTCTATTTACAAATAGCACAGACAGTTTTTCATAGACAGCAAACACACACAGCGTAGACAAAATAATGCAAACACGACATGAAGAAGGACTTTAAAGGTTCAAATCCACCTTAAAACAACGCTCACGTGTGTTTGTGCATTGGCTGAATCATTTTGAACATTAACACCAAAGAATTACACTATTCACAATCCCAACTGAACCACATGCATGTTAGCACTCAACACGGGACCCTTGGCAGCCATGTTTCACATCTATCATTACTGAGGTATTACTGTCACATTTACATGTATGTTGTCGTGTTACACTGCAACTTGTCTTCTTTTTTTTAATCTTTACTTGGTTTAATCAACAATATCCAAATATTTACTGTGTTTTTCCCATTCAGGTTAGTTTAATATTCATGCAATAATCTCTCTAGCATGTGTTATGTGTTTTTTTTTTTTAAATGTCATTTTTCTATTAAAGGGGAATTATTTATATAACCATAAAAAAGAGGATATGAATAAATGGAATCACTTTTTTCAGTACAACCTGGAGAAAGAATCACAGCAACCAGAAACTTTTTCAGCTGAGATGTTGGCTTGTCGGTATTCTTTAAAGACAGCCTTAAAACATTAGATTATATTCCTCAACTTCCAAATAGCTGAGATAATTACAAACAATGCAACACAATGGCACTTACGATGACAGTTAGTAGCATTTCTCAGCTATAAATCAGATCTGACAATCAGCACCTGGTAGTAAATCACAAAAGGAATCACAGCTTCCTTTGATTTTACCAGCAATGTTTAGAGAACATTGGAGCAGTGGCCATAGCCTTCAAGTAAGCATCAGAAATAAGACAGAACAGTACAATATATACAGCATACTGGGTATGGCGATAAGCATGTTAATAATGGGCATGCAGCAGTGTTTTCAGTGTGACAAAGTCTCTTCAAAGTCCTTTTTCAGTAAAGGTGTCATTTCTAAGAAATGGCCAAAATTCAAAAGTGGCTCCAAATCTAAAGAGGGCAGCAAAACCGCTGACTGCTGCTTAATATACTGGACTTACTCTACTAGCTACTGTTTGCAAGCTAGTAAATGTAAACACACTGTAACGCACTGAACTGAACTGAACTGAACTCAAGTGGTCCTATCAGCTGACGAGAGTTACAGCATGCAACTGGGCTCAATGAACCAGCTCCCAAGTGGCCGTGGCCATTTTGTTTATATCGAGTTTGAATGAAGTAAATTTTACGATTAGCTAACAAGGGAGTCCGAGTTTGGTAATGGATAGAAACAAGCTAAAATTCAGAATTCTGTTTAGTATTTTCTGTCCTGACTTTTTCGGGGGTTTATTACTCACAATTGGCTATTCTATCGGACTGACGCCTCTTGCAGTGAAAAGTAGTTTATCGGGGCTAGCTGGTTAGCATGCTTACTTCATTAGACATCTCTGCAACCCAGTACAGACGTCCTTGACATAACATCACTACTGCTGTTTTCTTCACACTCTGTTTCAAATTCTGGCCATTTCTTACAAAAGACTGCTTTAAGCGTTCACATTGTTTTGTCTGTGTGTATTTAGATCGATACTACAGACAGCAAACAGAAGAAATGCCGGTGAAACAGTTGAATGGATGGTCAGGAGGTTACATTTGGACATAAAATGTTATTGCACTGATGTTATGGTCTCTGCTTATTGTGGTGTAAATTATGCACTGAGATCAGGTGAACACATTATTAAACCATTGGTCAGATGCCTTTCATTAGCATTCAAGATAGCATCATCTGCCACTGTGAGCCGGGGCACCATTCACAAAGCATGCTCGGGGAACAATCAACGCTGTTTGAAAAATAGAGAACAACGGTCAGATTCTGACATTTCACACAACCGTTTTTATTACTTTCAAACATGACGTGTGTATTTAAGGTGTTTATATAGAAGCTGCTTTGTGAACTTTCTCCCAGAAAGCTTGTGGAGCAGTGATTCACCTGAGACCATCAACTAAAGGAAAAGAAGGCAGGATGCAGTGGAAGAAAAACACGTCGTTTTTTTTTTTTTTCTGTGGTGAGATCTGAATGAATAAAATGCTGTTCATTCACTGTCTCAGCCGCTCTGTTGTGTTCAAGTGTCGGGAGGAGTGTCAGAGGGGGTCGTTGGGGTTGGGAGTGCAAATATATAAACCCTACTACTCACCCCATTTTGTAAGCGATCATTCAATTAATTCCTGTGTTTCAGAAAACTGCAAAGATGTTAAGCATGGATGAGTGAGAGGACAGACAAGACAACTGGAGACAATCAAACAAAAACAAAGGAGTGAGAATCTGAGATGAAGAGCTGGCAAAGACATTGACAACATACAAACGTGTTCAGAACATGATTCCTACTTAAGAGTCTTAAAACAGTATCAAAACAGTATTGCTTTCGTGCTCTCCTGCTTTTTTAAACGGATGAGGACTAACTCACCTGTAGGCTAGAGATGGCAGAAGGCGGGGTCATCAGACTCTGCTCCAGTAACGGGTTCAGAGGGGTGTTGCCTGGGAGGTGAGTGGCACGCCAGTAGACCTCCATGTATTCAGCCAAATGCTCACATGCGTCTTCCAGCTGGTTCTCATCCAAAATGACATCAAACATATCCTACAAGTCAATAAAAAGAAAGTAAACAGCAAGATTTACATAAGTTTACATCCAGCAGTTAAAAAAAAAATAGACAATAGACTTTTTTGCTTTAACTTATCATTCTGAAGTAAATACCGATTGCAGTGTGATGACTTTAGAAAAATGACTATCCACTTAACGATTGGTTCCCTATAAACCACACTTCTACTACGATTTTTCACGGAAAAATTACAGATTTTGGCTCAAAGGAAGCGCATCTGCCATTGCCCAACCGAAACAGGAAGGCTCACTATCCCCAGGTAATGGTCGAACAACGGGAATAACTGTGGAAACTCAACTCTGCTCAAGAAAAAGAATGTAGCTGATGGAGGAGGCAAAGAAGGTGAAGAGGTAGAGTGATAGAAACAAGAGTGATCCGATGGGTGTTTACACGATGGAGAGCGTCAGTGTTGTGCCAAAGTCTGTTCCCTAAAGTAACAAAACCATAACTGAGTGTTTCATAGCAGCATTAGAGGAAGAATCAGTAGGCTTCATCCTCTGGGCTTTAAAGTCACCCAATCCTTATCGAGACCAAGTGACAGACATTGCTTCCCTGGAGCCACGCTGCATGCACGACAAAGAAATAAACTACAGCTGTTTTTGGTAGGTGCTGCACACATTTCTCCCTCTTCTTTACCTTGTAAATTAAACTTCTTTATACACAATATTTATATTTTACAGGTTGATAGGGGTCAATGAAACATTACAGCAGTACAAAGAAACCAAGCCGCTTCCTCCACTCACAGGGGGGCACTGAGAGAGTTTGTCTGCAGCCATCATCTGCACATTCAGGTGCTTGCTCTGAGACTTCCCCCTGGATTTGACCAGCCTCTGGAGCACCTGACAGGAAGGAAGGTAAAACCAAAGTTAAAGGTCAAGGGAGATGAGGCAGCCTGAATCCAACGTTTGTGACTGAGGAAACCCGCTGTACCTTTGGTGAGGAAACTTTGACGTAGACAATGATGGGAGCGAGGGAGGTTTTGGCGAGCTGGGCGGGATGGTTGATGGTGTCCGCGTCCAGAATCACCAGCTGCAGGGTTTTGGCGAGCTCAAATATCCTCTCAATCTCACTCTGAACCTCCGCTGCACAGACAACACACATTGGATTTTGTGAGTTTTTATCTCATTGCTTCTATTTTACCAAAAGACTGTTTTCATGCTGACATAAGCGTGGTTACCTAGACTGGAGCGAGTGTTGGATCTCTCCATTATGGGTCTTTTGTTGAGGACGGATCTCTTGGCTAAAGACAGGTCGGCAGTTACACGGGTGATTGAGATTCTGCAAACAGTCGTAAAGAGGAAAAATATGCTGATCAGATTCATTGGAGTCCCGCCTTTCCACAGCTGCAGAGATTATTCTGTCATCTCTCCGTTTTTTACTGACCTTCCCTCAAATCTGTGTTTCAGGAAGTCAAAAAGAGCTTTCTGCATCATATCCGTCACCTGTTCGGGAGAATAATAAGAGAGAAACAGACGGTACAACGTCAAGACACCAAAACATCCAGACAGAAAAAACAGCTCCTTTCCACACAACATCACATTATGTCAAAGATTAATTTAAGTAGGCTGTATTACTGTACATTCCTAAATATACACAGTGATGGAATGTAACTAAGTACATTTACATCACTCCATTATGTATTTCCATTTCCTGGTACTTTATAATTCCACTTGACTACATTTTTAAGGGGAAAAATAGTAATTACTAGTTACTTTGCAGATTACATGCTGGATCAGAGCCAAAGTAGTACATCTTTGAATTATCGACATTCAGATAAATAAAATAAAAAAAACTTGATTACAATAATCCGAAAAATGCACAAATGTACATGTAAATATATGTGTATTTAGTCATTTAATTTAGCTGCATCAGTATTTTAAAAAATGATGAGTAAATAAATGTGGTGTGACAAACGTAGCATAGTTTGAAGTATTATTTGCCCAAAATGTACCTTAGAAAATATAAAAAGTACACGGTATTCAAACTACAGGTACAAGTACAAGTAACATCTAACATTCAACACACTAACATCTAAAACTCTGCCATCATTAGAACTTTACAGGTTGAATTTGAAGGTTAATGGGCAATCAGCTGAAGAGGGGCCAGAAGTAAAATGTCTCTGAGTCCCACCACAGAATCAGCGAAATGTTACAATAGTAAGCATGGCTGCAAACTTATAAACAGTTTGATTCTTTATCTCTGCAAATTATGTTTTTTTTCTCCTGTGTTCGCCTTGCTTGTTTGTTGGTTGGTTTGTCAGCAGGATTACACAAAAAGTATGTAACAGATTTCCATGAAACTTGGATGGAGGATGGAGTGCAATTCTCGTTAAAGACTGTTAACCATTCCATGCTGCTAATAGTTTCATGTATATATATCGAGAAAACTAGATACTGGACTCAAACAACAAAAACAGCAGTGCATGAACGGGTGAAAACACAGAAAAAACAGTGCAGTGTGAGGTAGTCACTCTCTGTCTGCTGGAGGTGAAATGGGGAGAGTCTGACCTCATAGCCCTTCAACGATGGTCCCACGAGGACCACCGGCCTCATAGAGGGCACCACGTCGTAGGGGGGGACGTGTTCCTGCCAGAAATAGGGGAGGACGAGGGGAGAGGGATGAAGAACAGAGAGCGCGGGTAAGAAACGATGGCCACCAGTTTTGTTGGTTGTGCTTCTCAGCTCGTCTGGCATGTAGTATTAATAATTATGATATTAACTTGTAATAATGCTGCAAAAACCTATGAAACCGCCTCCTACATGCACAATCCACAGTCACAGCTGTCTCAGTGGTGGTTTATTGATAAAGTGATAAAGTGATAAAAGCAGAATGTCTTCGGACAGCTTGTTTAAAAAATATTAAACTAATGTAACTGTCTACTTCAATCAATAACAAAAAATCATTTGTAAATTAAATATAAAAAATGTAAGGCTTTTTAGAGGAACCAAATTAAATGCTTTTTAAGACTTTTGAGCTTGCAGATATCCTTAAAGTCCCACATTACTTATTATGAGCACATGCACATCATAAAGTGCAGAAACCTACCTGTTTTTGCTTCTGTTTGGCTTGTGAAAACAAGAAAATAACAATCAATGAAAGGAAAAATAAAATACCAGAGAGCAAAGTTGTTTTTATTCCAGCGCAAACAGGGAAAGACTTGTAGTACTTACATTCACCTGCAGATGGTGGTGTGGTCCTCCATCCTCCAGTCACCATGTCGCCTAAACTAGAGGAGTTACCCCCTGTTTTCCTGCACCAACAACAACAACACCAAGTTACCAAACTTATTCTGTAGAAAAGAGTCCTCAGAGGAGCTTGATGTGATAACTGACCTTTGTTTCTGCTCCTGTTTGAGTCTCATGGCCTCCAGTCGTAGAGGGCTGGGGATGAAGGTGATGTCTGCTCCTTCTTTTACCAGCCGGCCGATCCACCAGTCATTGTTATATTTCTGTTGAGTTCAGAATGACAGCAGAACCTTGTCACGCATATCTGTTGTTTTAATGTCACAGATCGGTTCATTATCGGTATCAACAGATAATCACTCACTTCTTTGATGTGCAGGAAGTCTTTGGCATCAAAATTGACTGCAGCTCCTTGGACGGGACAGTCCTCATCCAGAGCTCCACAGTAACTCACATTTGTCTTTACTGCAAACGCTACAGGTTTGGACTACAGCCACAATATAAAAGAACAAGAGAAAAAAAAACACTTGTCAGTATGCAAACCGGCAGTGTATCATACAAAGGAATGAGCAGACTAGACTTGTGAGTATGGCCACTTGACTCGACTTTAACAGACTATTTACTGAGATTTCAATAAAAAAGTGTAGTTCTAAGCTAAATGAAGGTTATCGCAACATAGATATGTATGATTACAGTAAATAATTTCCGGTGCTGTCCACACTTAACTGAGACTACACTTAGTGTATAGTACAGAGGAGTACAGAGGACTGATAGAGAGCTTGGTGCAACATGGTGCCGTTTTATATCAGCAAAACCAAAGCATTTGTGTTGGACTGCTGCTCATGAGAAATAAATAACAGTCGAATTCCTTGTATGTGTTCACATGCTCCGTCAATAAAGCTGATTCTTTTAGAAGCTACAAATGATAAAACGTGGATGCTTCACATACATCTTAAAACCAACAGAACAGAAGATCCATACAATCACCACAGTTTCAAAGTGGACACCCATTAGTGTCAGTGATTCAGTATCTGATCTAATATAAAAACATGGTCACAATCTCCCCTCCTGTTCCTCAGTTATGATGTTGAATAATGAACAGAACAGTGCTTTTGCAGAACTCTATGATGTTACCGTGAAGATGACCTTTGTGTGAAATGTCATCAAACTGCATACAAATTCTTGGGTTATGGCCAAAAACATGTTTTGTGATGTCACTGAGACCTTGACCACTGACAACCAAATCTAATCAGTACATTCTTGAGTCCAAGTGGATGTTTGTGCCTGAAATTCCCTTCAGGCATTCCTAAGATATTGTGTTCACAAGAATGGGATGATAGCTTTCATGAGCAAATCAAATCCTTACTTTCCTGACAACACATACACTTTGATCTGGTTTGACAGCAACAAGTAAGGAAGCAGACAGGTGAGGAAAAGGTGCATTTGGCACGTGGGATATAAAGACAATTCTGTGGTCAACAGGGAACGGGCACAATAATACCAAACACGAGGCTCAAAACTGAAATGTTCAACTTTATGTGACATTTGAGGTAAGTGTTAAAGAGGCTTAAGCTCATGTTAATTCCGAGTTAGTGTTAACATTGTAATCGTGAAATCAATAACTGCCAATGTAGTCACAAGATGTCTTTGTTCACAAGAAGACATTGTAGCCCACATTTCGTATTTTAAAATCAATAACCAAATACAGAGCTTAGGACTTGGCCTTGACAGGAGACTGGTTGGTCTAGACATGGGACTTTATAGCCAAGATTTGAAATTGACTTTACTTGAGGTTTGCCATCAAAACAGCATTTTGGCTGCAGATCAACAGTAGATTTAACTAACTTTAGATTTAAAGTTTGGCCTTGTTTGGAGGATTCAGATCTCACCAAAAAGTTTGGCACACGCTGCTGAGTCCTATTCATCTTACACTGAACAGTGAGGCTTCCAGAAGATCTGAAGACTTCACTTATACATATGTTGACTTACAGAACTGTATGTGGCAATGTGAACCACTGTATGATGTACCTTAGCTCTGTCGAGCTGCAGTTGTGCCTGGCGCTCGGCTTCACGCCGATACGCCTCGCGGTCCTCCTCTGCTGACAGGTCTGAATCCGACGGTCTACTGGTGTACGAATCAGCCGACCCCTGTTAGGAGACATGGAATAAGACTATTATTAATATTTGCAGAATTTGAATCAAATATTTCATAACTTACATTCAGATCATCTAATCGTGCAGAGATTACCGAGGTGCATTACTATGAGGTTACATTGTTAGATCTACTGGTTCTGTTTATACTTCTGCTTTCATCTGTTTTTCTGTTCCACAGTCTTTGTGTGCAGGTGTGCATGCAAATGCGTGTCTGTATTCATGAACACATTCATGTGTGAGCCTGTGTGTATCTGCAACACAAAGCTTTGCTCTCCCACACCAGCCATCTTCTGGTAGACCAAATATAGCACAAAGGAGGCAACTGCTTCCTCTTCTCTCCTGCTTGGCCCCACTCCATTCCATCATCCCCCACAGTGCAGCACATATACATCCTTTATTTCCCTGTTTATTCTCCAAGGACATCTCCTCATTAGCAAAATATACGGTGGCTATCATTTTTCATTGTACGCGGTTTAAGGACGTGTCCCAGGGATGGCTAGGACAGTATGCTGCAAGCAACAGACAAAGCACACAGAGAGACATTTTACATAGTGGAAATGGTGATAGTAATAGGTGCTGTTGGCTTTTATGCAAAACCCTGTTAGGCTGTACTTCTTGTGGTTATTTTCTTAAATGTCCATATGTTGTAAACATTAAGTTGTTTACATGATCAGTAGAAGATTAATCAGCAACTATTCTAATAATCATTCAGATCTTTTATGAAGCAAAAATGGCTGAATCTAACTTCTAGTTTGTGAAACGTTAAGTTTTTCTTTTTTTGGTTGTCTCAACCTGAAAATATTTCGTACTTTGACTGCTGGTAGAAAAAAAACAAGACATTAAAAATGACACTGAGAGCTCTGTTTTTGCTTTTGCTGAAACGAATAATCGACTAATTGGGAAAATAATCAGTTAATTGATAATGAATAAAATTGCTAGTTGCAACTATAATACAGATATATGTGTATGCTAAAATAATCTTGTTTCCAATTCAGCTAGTAACCATCATTCTGTTTTCCAATGAGAAAAACATGAAAAAGAGAAGAAAATGAAGTGTTCTAGATGCAGTTTGAGTCCTGTATGTGTGTGTGTGTGAGTGTATGTGTGTGTCGCTCTCCTATATTTGGCATCTTTGGCAACTCAGTCCTGAATCTGTCAGTAAAGAAAACCGCTGCAGCAAAAACAAATCCAAGTCAGGCAAGCGAGAGGTGAGACAGGAGACAAACATAAAATAAAAAGATTAAAAGAAGTGACGAAGGAGACGGACAATAAAACGTAAATAAAATAACCCGTAAATAAAACCTGTCACAGGTATTTCCAGTATTCATAATTGCATTCATGTATACAAAGAAGATAAAGCAAGATGTAAAGAAACCAAAAAGAAAAAACAGCATATAGTACAGTTTTCACTTTGGTTTTCCTCTCCTCCAGAGTGCAGTGACTAAGTCCTGGTCATCCATCTTACCAACATATACAAACGAATCCTCGGGAGGACCAATTAGCAACAGCACAACAAAAGGAAAGTCAGGCTAAAAATACAAAAATAAAGTGCCCAGTTATGAAAAACCACCACCACCTTTGCTTTCCCTGCACTTCAGAATGCATATATTTAGTCCAAAATAAATTTGTATCCACAATACCACTTCAAGTCCCAGAGAAACGGCGAGCGGACACCTCTCCTCCTTTATTTTGTGTGTGTGTGTGTCTATGTTAGATAACTAGATCTGATTTCTAGCACTCACAAGCTCTGCAAGGCAACACTGCACCAGCGCCAGAGCAGCGCCGAGAGAGAGAAAAAGGAGGGTGAGGAAGAACGGGATAGATAGAAAGAGAGACAGAGAAGGAGGGGGTGAATATCTTTGACAAGATACACTGAAAAGAGAAGGATGTTTACGAGGACGTAGAGTGACTGAAGGATGGTTGGAGAGACGAGAGCGGTATAAACGATTTATACGACAAGATAAAGCAAGGCTATCTCAGAGAGAAGATGAGATTAGAACATAATAAAATGCCATGAAGGAGTGGAGAGAGACCTAGATATCTATCCTCATCGTAGATAGAGGAAAATAGGGGAAACACAGCAGGAGGGGGGGAGGAAGGAAAAGGACCGTGACCATGAGAGACAGAGACACACACGGATAGAGACGGACAGATAGAGTTGCATACCTGGCTGATTAGGAGGACGGCGCTAGAGCCTGATAAAGACATGAATCTGAATTTTCTCACTGTAACCACTTCCCTGTCTTCACTGGGAATGCACGCAAGCACACAGACATAAAAGTGGAATAAATATGGTGGTGGGCGCAGGGGAATGGCGTTATGTCAGAGAGCTGTTTAATGATGTTAGAACACAGAGAGCTGCCTCGGCTGTGATTGCTTTTAATTATTAATGTTTGGACAAGAGGCTGTGGACCTCTGTTGCACAATCTTTGTCCTGGATACTTGTTTTTAAAAAACAAAGTTACCACCATTGATGTAAAAAAAATCTACTGTTTTTATTTTGGCTGTGAAGCCAAGCTGCAATGCAGAGTGCAACAATGTGAGTACATCCTTATCATCTAGTCTGAGAATGTCTTGTTTTCTTTTTTTTCTTTTTTTTTTACTGCTAATGTCCCCGTCTGGGGGCTAAATTTAACTCTGCTCCTTCCTATTCAGCTTCTGTGATTATTCTTCACACACTGCAACACTGATGGCCTCAACTCCATAGGGACGGGCCAACGAGGAAGTGTGTCATCCAGCTAGTCGGTTTCACAAAAGAGAACAAGTCATCCTACAGTCTAGGGACAGTGGCAGGGAATTTCTGCATCTATTTTGATTTTACATCCAAATGTGTTCTCTTTGTTTTTTAGCAGGACGTGTAGACATGCCATCACCATTGGCTCTGTTGTATAATTGTGGGTGAATTAACTGGTCAACCATGGAAGAGTAATGTATAAGTCAACTTTAAAGCAACACTCCTTGATTGAAAATGAAAATTGAAAGGCAAATTGATTGGCAAGCCTTTCAACACAAGGACACAGGACAAGTTAACCTGTACATTTTCTGACGTTATTAAACCTCTGATAACCAATACATTTTTGACCCATTTTGGATGGAGATGGAGTCAGCATGGAGAACACGGTGTGGTTCGTCAGCTACAAAATGTTAACAAGTTGTTAACTTTGTCTGCTGTTTGGTGTAAGTTTATCCAGTTCTATCAGAAAACAGCTGCCTGTTGTGGTCGAATACAAGCTTAGAACGAACCAAAACAGTAAAGTTAGGGGTGGTAAACCAAAACAATGAGCTAAAAGAGGCATAAAGGCTCCGTAAAAACCTACAGAGTGGTGATAATTCTTGGTGATTTCATTACTACAGTTTGAGCACCTTTCATAGCACACATCATCGTGTTAATATACATACAATGAGCTACCACAGCGAACATTCTCGGCACTCATTACTCAGCCATTACATACATCCTAATTTCGCTCAGATAAGTTGGAATCTGACCCGGTGACAGTCAAACTTCTCGCTGATGGTCTTGTTTGCTTATGTAGGTCATACAGAGGCATCAGTATTAATTTGAAACTGTTTCATTATACATTGAACGTCTCTTGTTCATATCAATAATGTTTGTGAACCCCTTCAATTATACCCTAAACTCAAGTTAAATCTCTAGTAAAAAGTTAAGAAAATATTGGACCAATAAGGTGCTGATGTTTACCATCACCCCCACAGAGAGAGATCATGGTTGACATGTTGTCATTCACTCAGTTTGATCTGAGTTTTAAAATCTTTCCTGATAATGGTTTTATTAGAAAGAAATGAAAAAACTGCCTTTGCCTTTCCATTATAATCACTCTCAGTGAAAAAAAGTGGAGCAAACATTGGAGTCAAAGGACATGACTGTTACAACTTCTAGATAAGCCACTCGCACACTAATAAGCATCGACATGGAGACAGCTTCAGAGACATTTTTTGCTGCATAGCTGAGAGAAATTTAACATTTTAAGAGTCACTGACATGAATTTTGCAGTTTTAAGACCAACAAGCCCAGCTACAGTTGTTTTTGTTCAGCCAGTATTCATGTTTGAATAAATGAGAAAGGAGTTGTGTGTGTGTGTATTATTTACTGTGCGACCTACTTACTTAAAGACATTTTATCTACCTTTGACATGTTGGATGATGCCAATGATAACATGCTGATGTTTTCCATCAATAATGTTTATCATAATCATTATTTTAGTTAAGTCAGTTAACATGCTAATGATGGTATTCAATTAGGGTTATGTCACCTTAATTTACAGCAAGACAAAAAACCCAACATATGTTTAAGTACATTTGTCTACAACTTGTCTATAAGTTACATTTACCAACAGACACATCATGATGGATCACAGAGCAAAAAAGCTTCTGCGTAATTCAACATTTAATCAACTACTCTGGTTATTTAATCGCCTTCAAACAAGGCTTAACATTCAACCAGTATCACTTGACTGTCTCTTCATACTAAATACATTTGCATTGCTCCAGTGTGCTACAATAGACAAAAAATGGCAAAACTTAGTTTACAAGTTTGAACTTGTTAACAGCCTTTCTTTGAGATTGAGTTTTGAAGCACATTATGCTTTTTATGTTGCTGTCCCTTATCAAGAAAGCAGTTCGAAGTAAAATGGTAATCGCTGTTGGGGGGACATCCTCATGGAAAATTAAGTTAATCCACTGGGTTTTCACTTGGGAGAAAAGATGGTGGGAGAAGATGAAGACGATTCTTGCAGACGAAAGTTGGGTTGGGTTTGTGTTGGTGAAGTCGGTGTTCGCGGGGAAAACAGCAGTTACTGGATGTAACTTTGGTTCTTTGACTTTATGTTTAGCCCTATAGCTGCAAGTTAACACATCTACAGTAAAGCACACTATGTTTAATACGATAAAACATTTATGACTGCAAATCGAAATCCATGTCGTACCAGACTGTCACACCGGTGACAATTTACCCTCTGGGTATCTTGGATTACTACGCTTAACTGCATGGCAATGCATAAAACAGTTGTTGAGATATTGCAATCTGGACCAAAGTGGGGAACCAACAGCTTGACATACAGTAGCCATCCTAGAGCCACAACACAAGCATGGCCAAAAATGATGGGTACCTGGAGAGCAGAAGAAAACTCAAGAATCAAACAGCTGGTAGTGATGTCAAGTATCCATGGTTTTTAATAAATGGACTAAAAAATGGAGTACACTTTAAGCTCCTTTTGAAATAATATAATCTAAAAATGCAAGGAGTGCATGCTAAGGCTAAAATCAGATTTCTTTGCCTTTATTTGTAGGAAGAAGATTCTGCACAACAGCAGAATATATTATTCAGGAGGAACACCTTTCCCTCAGAGCAAAGAAAACCTAAAAAACTGCAAGCTCCAGCGATTTGGAAATCCAGCAGCCAAATATCCAATTTCAAAAAGTGTTCGATTAACTGTGCGGTCGTAATTCAATGTCAGCAAGTTACACATGCACGGAGCTCTCTGATACACAAAGCAATAAATCACTCCATGGTTACATCAATCTCAAAGTCAAGATCAGGCGTACTGTGTGTTAAATTGATCAATCACGAGGATCGGCGAGGAGCCGCGAAGAGCGAAACATGGGATGACGGTTGGTAATCAGAAAGTAAAGCAGGTGAAGGGATGAGAGAAACAAAAGCGTCTGTCGAAAGAGGGGAGGCGATGTGAGGGAGGAAGACAAAAGAGCACAGAGAGAGGAGCGACGACAACATGATGGAAAGAGAAGTTTCGGACAGGGAGAAGAAGAAGCTGACTGTGTTGTACTTACTCAGTTAATGTTGTGATGCTGCTGCTGATGGTCCCTCCCTCTCTACACACTACATGCTGTAAAACGCAGACTGACTGTACCGTGTCCCATCCCCTAACCAGGGACGACCTGCACTGGAGCAGACACCGGCAACACCTTCTTTTCTATTCTTACCCCACCTCATCCCACACACACACACACACACACACACACACACACACACACACACACACACACACACACACACACACACACTCACACAGACGCACACAACCAACGCAGCTTTTGCGTCACTTGATCAAATCACCTCTTTAAATTTACATCCCATTCTCAGTAATGTAAGTTCAACATGCACAGGTAAAAAGAGGAAACAGAGGAGAAACTGCTGGTTAAAACGACAACACAGCTCCAGATTTCTCCTCCTGCTTCTCATGTCCTACATACAACACATACATCTACACTTATGGCAGCATACTGCTTATTGTATCCTGCTGCAGAAATGAGTCATACTCCACTGCTCCTCCATAGACACCCCACCCCTATCACAGACAAGAAACTATCTGCTCCGTGTGTGAATTTCACTCCTTCTGCATTAAACACTTCGTATCACCTACGGTTGTTGTGCGTGCGGGGTGAAGGTAATGATTGAAAAGAAACTAAAGGTGCTCGTGTGAACAATGAACCCACATATCACATCGCCTGAGGCCCTCAAAATGAGCATCATGAATATTTTAAGACGTGCAATATTCTCAGGGAATCTGGAGATTGTCATTAAGCCCCCTGATCAGGATAACTAATGTCCCCCTCCTGAAGAAGATGTCTGCTCAGCCGTTTTTTTTCCCCTCCTTCCCACCAGCGTCTCGCAGTTGCACTGCTTCACATTCCCTCACACCAGTGGTGCTCTGCATGAAACAGAGGTATTTTAAATCTCATGTTTGCAGGTGTCCAACAAATGACTCATTGTGGAAAGAAAGGAGTATAATGCCTCTTATCCTTCAAAGGTTACGAACGGATTTTAATGTGAAACTTATTTTTACTATAACATTTCAATATCTTCATTTCAGCTATGATTAAAACTGCAAAAGCAATTTCACTGGCAACAGCTAAGAATGCCTAATATATGCTTGTTCCAGCTTCTTAAAGCTGATACAACAGGCCGCCCGGGCTGTCGGTGAGCGTCTGTGGTCCCGCGGTGTCTCGCACGGTTGGCACTAGTCAGCCCTTGTTGGCGGTTTTCGTGGCCAATTGAGCACCTACAATTGGCAGTAGAGCCCATTAATGAGCGAAATCACAGTGATTGGCTCTCCAGCTCAGCGAATCAGTGCATTAGAAGAAAAACAAACAAAAAAAGGGGCCGCTGTCGTAGCCATGATTTCACCATTAACTGCAAATGAACATATTCTCGAAGTGACTATCATATAAGCGAGAGTGGTGTGAAGGAACATTGTTTTAACGTAACAGGAATTTGTAAATCCACAGTATTCTGGTTTCCTCTTTTATGACAAATACAGACTGCCGCTACCTTTGCGGTATGGAGAGGTTTGTCCTCTGACGCTCTCGACTTAAGTCTTTGTGGTTTGTTTAAACTGCAGCTATTTGACATGCAGCAACTGAACAGTCAGGGTGTTCTTTTAACCAAGCATCGCCAACTTTGGTTGTTTGATAAAATAAACTCCCCTACAAAATCACACTAGTTATTCTATAACAATTATTTTCTTCCAAATAGAGTTTTCCATTTTTTTTTTTTCCTATCACAATTTATTTTGCAGAAAAGCATTTTTTCCCAGTAAGACGCAGCCATACCCCTACATTATATCTTATATCTGATTACTTATGAAATATCTACAATATTGTCATAATACTGTGTCCTAGTATTTATGATTATGAATTTTGAATTATGCAGATTTCAAAATGTCAAGACATATATCATACATTGCAATATAGCCTAAAGATATTATTTTAGGGCCATATCATCCAGCCCTATCAGCCAAGAATGATTTTTTTAAATTCTATTTAATGACCATTAATAAGTTTATCAAATTAGTTTCAGAGAATTTTTCTGTTCAACAACTAATTAATGAAATATTTCATCTCTAATTTGATTGTTGTAATGTACGTTTATTTGACATACAGCATGTCTGGATTCACAATTTAAAACGTATACAGAATTCTGTATAAATCCAATAATCGACCATTAGATGAGTAATTAAGTAGCTGAAAGAAAGCAGAATCATCTGCAACTAGTTATGGTTCTTGTGACAAGGATTTTTCACTATTTTATGCTGTTTTACAAACAAAAGTTTGCCAATGTGAGTTTACACTAAAAATGACAAGATACTAAGTAAAACTGTTGATTGTACAGAAAATCGGCGCGGCTCGGTTTGACCAAAGTGCTGAAGTGGAAAAACGGCATAAATGATTGATTTGAAAATGATTTTGCTAATGAGTTTACCTTTTCGTTTATAAAAAAACAGTTGTTACATTTCTTGTTACGAAAACTACACACTAAGTTTAAATGATTAAGTGATTGTCAGAAATCAGATTGGATTTTTGGACAATCAACTAATCAGTGGACAAAGTCTAAGCACCACTTTATTCTACTGAAGAGGGATTTCAAGTTCTTTCCAATCGACTCTGTTTTGAGATTTTCACCGCAGGATTTGGTTGATGAAGTCCAGGCAAAAGATGGTTTCACCTCAGGACTTCAACCAACGGCATCTATTAATCTGCAGAATACTAATTCATCCAGAATAGTCCATTTATTGATTAATTGTTCGATCTACAAATAGTCATAAAACAGAAGAAGATTCTGTTTTTCTTAAGCCCAACCTGACATGGTTAAATTGTTTGTTGGATTCTAATTCAAAACAGATTAGATTAGTTTATCATCATATACACCAAAGACTGTTTGTTATTTTTACTTGTATTATTACTCAAAATAATGAATTAATGATCAAAATACTTACTGAGGAGTAAGTACTCCTACTAATTGATTACTCAACTACTCAATGCAGTCAGTGTAATTATATGATGTGTGTGTATGTTTTGATGTTTAAATGAACTGTCTAATTGTACCCACTCTGGATGAATTAATCAGGACTAACTGGATATTTCAGATATATTCTCCGGACGCCTGTGCAAAAGCCTGCAGGAATAATGAGAGAGAGAGTCTTGTAGTTTCTGTCATTAGTACATCAGGCTCTTTGAGACGGGATATTTGAATCCTTCCCCACTCCTGACTTCCCCTCTTTGATGTATCGAGGCTCATGAACCTTGGGGATCTAGCGATTTGGGATGAGCTCTGCATGCACAGTCTGTCTGTGGCCCGGTTAAACCTCTTGACTCTTCACAACCTAACTGAACAGGGATCAAGTTCTCCCCTCTCCTGGACTCACTGTGAAACTACAGCCACCCAAATCAAATCCATCTTCATAAAAGCAGCGCATAGAGGTGAATCAAGACTGGTTTGATTATACACCATCAAATCAGACTGATCGAGATGAGAGGGTATGATTGCAACACACAGCCACGCAGTGACAGCGTGAGGGGAATCTGATGCTCAGAAATCCATTTCTCTGTTTCAGTTACAGATCTTCTGAAATAACACCGAATCGCCATCTGAGTCTTCGGCACGTGCTTGACCTGAAAACATTAATTAAAAAAACTAGGCTGTGTTGGGATTTTGATGTAACACACTCCCACTGACAAGCAGTCTGCTGCTCTCTAGTGGGCAAAACAACGACTGAAACTGAGGAGAAATCTCTGCGGATGGAGATGAAGAGCAGAAACATTCATGTGTTGGGTGCAAGGATGATAGATACAGAGCTAGAAATGTGTTTTTGTCGCTATTTCCAGTCCAAGAGAGGAACCTCCATTTCCCCAAAATATCTCAAACCTGAACAGTAATTTAGCTGTTGCACCAAAGCCAACACAGCAATGGGGACACCTGTTCTGTTGGAGAAAGCAACTTTAAACCCCTATAGCTCGATCCAGAGCACAACACGTCCTGCGCTTTCCATCGCAAGTTGCAGTCGTTTCCCTCTGTGTGATAATCTGCCTGACTGAGATGTGGCAGGGCACGATGTAGCCAACAATGCATGCATGCATAAGGAAAGAGCAGCCAACAAATGGCTCCCGGGGGCTTTTTTTTACCTGCCGTTTGATGAAGCTGGACGTTGTGTCAGAAGACGTGCTTCCATCAGAGCGTTTGAAGCGGCTCTTGCGTTTAGGCAACTTCCTGGGCAGCTGTGATGACAGAGACACGGAGATCAGATGAAACAGCTCACACTATGTGGGTTTTTAAGTATTTTTTCCTTATAAATCTGCTGAAATGTAACCCTACATTTAAGGGAAAAGTGGTGTAGAAGTGCTGCTCTGCACCAGACCAGCGACAACAAGGAGCAGCAGCTTCACAGAAAATTACAGGACCGACTTGATCTATCTGCACATACTGGTCTGTGTAATGCAGGAGACAGCTCTCCTCAGGCCTCTTGTAACACAGTCCATCAATAGGGAAAGCATGGATATTGCAGTGTGTGCTGACAGGCCCTGTAGATTCAGGCTACAGGTGAGTCAGAGTCATTGTCTGTGTGTGACTGCCTT
This sequence comes from Diplodus sargus, assembly GCA_903131615.1. NCBI lineage: Eukaryota > Metazoa > Chordata > Actinopteri > Spariformes > Sparidae > Diplodus > Diplodus sargus. Next base: position 8,949,002 of record CAEMYA010000044.1, on the reverse strand, counting down.
CACACCGATGCATTTCAGCATACAGCACCAGCCATGTTACTGGTTTCTCCCTTGCATTAGTGGATCGAAAAACAAAGCAGGAAGAGCGATTGACATGAAAACATTAATTCAGAATCCATTGAAGACCGGATCTCAGATGGAGATTTGATCCTGTTTGTGTGTATATATGAGTCTGTGTGTGTGTGTTTGTTGGGGGGAGATGAATAATAAGCATATGTGAGCCCACTTTATGATCGCACCCTCTGGCTTTTTCACCGATGAAGCATCTATCTGCAGTTTCAGTGAAGGCGGAGGTGAAAAAAAAAAAA
>CAEMYA010000044.1:8927852-8939994 GCA_903131615.1 Diplodus sargus | reverse complement strand
CTGGTCGACCTTGTGCAGGGGAGTGAGGGACGCAGCCGGGGAGGTGGAGGTGGAGGGGAGGCGGAGGTGGGTGTGTGTATGAGAGAGAGAGAGGGAGAGAGAGGGAGAGAGGGACGGGCTGGTTCTCCTTGAATCTCGTCGATCCGCTTGCCAGGGAGGAGGGTTACGGCTCGGACGTGCCAGAGAAAGCGCATGCAGGCGAGATATAGCGAGGAAATGCTATTTTTGCTTCAGCAGCACAGCAGCACGCCTCTCCGGTGAGAGTGCCGGTGTCGAGGAGCGGCAGGAGCGGCAGGAGCGGCCGCAGCAGAGGCAGCGGCGGCCGCGGCGCGTTTTGCGCGTCTCTCCACTCACGGTGGGGAGCTCAGGGCGTCTGGAGGCCTGGGAAAGATCAGCTGGTAGCATTTGCTCAGGCATATGTGGACGTTTTGTAATTCACCCACTACTATAATGTTGTTATAAGAATGCTGTAGGGGTTATTGCAGTAATGCTGGAGTTACAAATCCTATCAAAATGTGACCAGGTCAGCATAAACATCCAACTGAATTACAAAAGAAAAGACCATGCTCAGTCCCTCGAAACCTTTAGGGGAATGTCTTAGATGTGCTTTTGTCCATAGGACTACAACCACAGTGTGGCGTCATCACCTGATCTGACTTTTCCTCTCCTGATGCCATACCTCATCCTGCTCGTCTCCTGATGCTGATTCCCAATCCGACGTCTTCGCTCATTTGACATTTATCATTCTTCGACTCACTGGTGTCATTCTTTCGTAAGGTTAAACAGGAGGCAGGCAATCGCTGTGGCAATAACACCAGAGTCATAAAACTGACTGATAACAGAAACATGACAAAACTGTATTTTTGTCAGCAGTATATGCAACTGAAGAAAGATAAGCCCCCTCTCTCCATTTTGACTGCACCCAGAGCCTCTCACCGATTTTACCCACACAAATCTGCCAAATGACTTGAAACATGTCATCTGGCAGATTTTAGGGCTGTTGTATAAACTGCAGATTGTCTTTCCGAAGAGTATATTCGGATCAATATGGAGAGCGTCCCCTCTCTCGCGGACTGACTGAGGGGCATTTCACCAAAGTGATCAAGCCCAAAATGTTCTCAGAGACATATTTTTGTGTACTTTTTTTTTCCTGTTTCAACAGAGACTAATTGTACGTTCATGTCCTGTAAGACTGGGAGAATTCACGCTCATTCATTTCTCAGTGTTCTCTGGTCACGTAGTGCTAATTTTCCAAATACTATAATGTCTTTTCTACCGCACAGACAGCCTAGTTTTATGCAAGGGCCGTCTTTCCAGCAGTGAACTGCTTCTTTAATGTCGATCGGTCACGTTTGGTCTACACCCAGTCCACGTAAGGACACTTTGTACTGCTCGTACGTGAAAGAGTGGATGCCATACATCCAAATGTGCCCAGCCGTCATTGCACACAATGGTGGGCTGGAGATTACAAGCAATATCCATATGCCATATCAGACGCAACATTTTAATTCGTTGATGGCACACTTTTAACACAATCTGACGTCAAACACTTTATATTTAATCTTGCTACCTTATATGTCATGTGTAACAGACAAGATATATTATAGATTATGCTAAAATGGTCATTTTCTGGTGCTTACAGCGTATCTATGTATATTTCTGTTGGCAACACCAGACTGATATAATTACATGCATGTCTGTGATGTGTATGTATGTTATATAATGCTAAAAGTGAAGTATTGGTGACTTGATTTTCTTTCTAAGCAACGTCTAGTTCAGTGCTGCAGGGCCCGCAGATCCTGACATGCTGTGTCTCCCATTACTGTCCCGATATTTGTCTTGACAGTGTCCTGTTGTCCAGTGGAGTTTATCTGTATTTATTACCCATCTTTTATCATTGATTATGATTATGAACAGAGCTCAAAGGAGTCGTTCTTTATCTCCAGTCTAACTGACTCCAAAATGCTGTTTGCTATGTTTATACCAGAGGGTGTTTTTTTTTTCTTTTTTTGCACGGGGGGTCAAATTGAGCCAGTTCTGGTTCACCTCAAAAAAAACGAGCTATCAAGCTATTTTGAATCCTATCCTCCACCTCGGGCCCCCTCCTCCTCCACAGTTTTCAAAGTAGCTTGTTCCTCTTCTATGAATCTGTCTCAGTTTTTAAACATTAGAGAAAAATCCCAACCGTGTTTATCTAGGAAGTGCATTTTATTTCCTGGCAAAAAATGGGGATGAAGGAAGATCTTTGCTAACACGGTATTAAAAGAGCTCAATACGAGTCAGGACTGTTCGTTAGCATCAACTAAACACCACATTACCATCATGATCTGATGCATCTCACCTGATCTACTCACTTCTTACGTTTCAGACGCGACACTGTCACTGATCAATCTGTGCACTGGCTCTCCTGTTTGTCACTCTGCAGTCTGACTGTGTCTGATCTTTCCTGTAGACCCAGCAGAAGCCGTGGAGATAGGCCTGGCAGCAGAGACTGGCCTCCTCGTTAACCTTGGTCTCTGATCACTCGCTCTGGCACAAACATCTGGAGCTTTTGCGAAGCGACCGGTGCGCCTTTTGACCCGGTCCAGTCCTGTGGCCCTGCAGTGTGGCCTCTACAATACCCCTCCTCACTTCTACAAAATTTTGTCCACGGGGATAAATGAGTGAACCGGCTGCAAGGGAAAGGGCTGGGACATGTACCAGAACCCCAACAGGTAAATGTGCAACTCCGACAGGTGGATATAGGAGGAAGTGGTCCTCCCACATGTTATCCGAGCTGTGGCTGTTATCTGTCTTTCACCTGCTCCTGTGCTGAATGTTCCTCTCTCTGCTCACACAGAATGTCCTGGTTCAGTGGTTTCCTAGTTGCCAGAGTGGACGACCGCAAGACTGCGTGGGGAGAGCGCAATGGCAAGAAGTGCAAACGGAAGGGAGGCTCATCTCTCTGCAACCCGCGTTACATGAGCTGTCTGCGGGACCCAGATGCTATGGAGCCCCCCTCTGGAGCCCCCCTCCATCAGCACCACCGCGGAGGGGTGGCAGGGGCCATGGGAGGCGGGGGCAACTTCGGCGTCCGTTGCGGATGGCAGGAGGACCACTATGGCAAAAGGGGAGGGGCTCCCGGGGAAGGGGTGGGGCTGAAATCCGTCGATTTGGGTTTCGAGGATGGGGATTTGAAAGGGAGGAAAGGGGGATGTAATGGAGGAAGCGGGGACATGGGCGATGAAGGTCCCAACGGCGCAGCAGGGGTGGTGACGGCTGCAGACTGCTGGCTCAGGGTGGTGCGGGTGTTCCAGTCAAAAAAATTCCAGTCCCGCAAACTGGAGCGCCTATACCAGCGTTACTTCTTTAGGCTGAACCAGAGCTCCTTGACCATGCTCATGGGGGTACTTGTGATCGTGTGCGGCATCATGCTGACCTTCCACTGTGTCCACGCCGCCCCTCACGTGGCCTACTCGTCAGCACTGTCAGTGGCGATGGCGCTCTTCATGGCTCTAATGGTAGTTTGCAACCGCAATGGCTTCCACCAGGACTACATGTGGATGGTCAGTTACCTGGTGATCGGAGTCTTGGTGTCGGTACAGGTGTTCGGGGTGCTCATGGTCGCACCCAGGAGCGCTTCAGAAGGCATCTGGTGGTCGGTGTTCTTCATCTATATCATCTACACTCTTCTGCCTGTGAGGATGAGAGCGGCGGTGTTGAGCGGAGCAGTGCTGTCCATCATACATGTGGTCACCACCTGGCAGATAAACCAGGAAGACAAGTTCCTCTGGAAACAGGTAAGAGAGGCTTGATGACTGAATGTTTGACTCTTTGCTCCTCATGGTTGACCCTGAGCTGACACTGACGGTGAACAGGACGGAAACAACTTTGACAGTTCTACATTCATTTTCTCTTTGTTATCTTATTTCTCAGACAGCGCATGGGCAGTTCTGATTAACTCACAGACTCTTTGCGGGATCCGCCTGCACGTATGTGCGTTCTGTAGCGAAGCATTGTTCAAATACAGATAAGTTATTGAGGATCTGCAGTGACGAGACCTAGAGCAAACTCTTAGTTGGAGATTTTGATACGGTGTAGCACCTGTCGTTTCAACACAAAGAGTGTCTTCATGAGAGTAAGAAGAGGCAGTGGCTGTCTATCAGAGTTATGTCTAGCTGAAGTCATTTTGCAAATAAACATGATAAAAAAATCTATATATTCATGTATCCATCTAGTTCAGCTATGAAAATTCCTGTGGACTCAAAGCAGATTTAGCTTTTGTTTGAGGTCATGTTTCTGGCCACCTGATGAATGTAGCGCCAATATTTTTTGTCTTTTAAGCTCTGTTTTTGTTCTCCACCAACTCCTGAGGGGAAACATCTGCCTCTTGTGCAAAACCATTGATTATCTCTCGCAATGCTGAAGTTGAACACATCAGTTTCCCTGATATTTACCATTTACTCATGTCTGAAGTCCCCCCTCCCATATTACCGGTCTTCTCTGATTTGATTAGCTTACACATTCCTGATCCAGCACCACTAACACCAACAGAGCATTTATTCTGGTGATAGGCATTTGTGACTTCATGACATAGTGTGATGTCACAAAGTCATGGAAATAAAGGTGAGACTACTGACAAGGCATTCAGGAGCAATGTTTTGTGTGGGAGAGCGGAGCGTCTGTTGGTGAGGACTTTTATCTTTTTACTCTCAGCTTCCTCTCTGACTTGCACAAGAGCCTATATAGAAAACAGAAGGAAAGGGGGGAAAAATAAAAGGTCTCCTTTAAAGAAAGTGAGAAAAAAATCCCGGATTCCTCCTTTTCGTTAAGTTAAGTCAGTGGGGTCTATTCTGGGCTGAAACTCATCCTCCGTCCAAGTTTTGGGGAAATCAGTTTAGTAGGTTTGTGTAATCCTGCTGAAGTAAGTCAAAAAACAACCAAAGACATAAATGAACATGGGTGAAAATATATCCTTTGTGGCGGAGGTAAAAATTGTTTGTTGCCCTCCCAAAAATGTTTGATGCTACTACAAGTGTATTATTGTTGATGAGTAATTAAATACATCAGTAAAATGAATATTGTGATATATATTGATAAGTTACCACTGTAATTTGACAGATTGGTTGCGACACTACATGTTTGTGGACATTTAAAATGTCTCCTCTGTCAGGATGTTTATGACGGGGTGGTGTTATACCGTGTGAACTGGCAACGAAGCTGAAGCCGCGTATTTGCTTCTCTACTGTGTTTTGTCACCATGTCGTATCTGCGTATTCACATGTACTTGGGGGCTCGTGGGTCTTGTTGTACAGTGTGTTGTTTGTGCGTCATGCCAAGGACCAAGGGGCTCGCTGAAGGTCAGTGGGCTGAATGAACCGGCCTGGCTGGACGGCTGTGTGTATGAGTGTACGCCGTTGTGTGACAGTGGGAGAAGACCATGATATAAAGCAGTATCACTCAGGTCTCTGTGCTCTCACACAAGGGACGCTTTGTACTTTTCTCCAAGGGTGGGGTGACGGGGGTGAGGCCAAAGCGGGGGGGGCAACAGTATGGTGGCTGCTTGCTTTCTGTACTGTCATAGCTGTTTTACAACTGTTGTGTCCTTGGGGGAAAGTAATGGGAAACATAATGGGGAGACCATAACGTGAAAACAATAGGGGGATATAGGACTTAATTATGACTCACTGATTGTCACTGTAATGTCTCTACCATTGCTGTCAGGAATGCATTCAGGATTCCCTTCACGTGTTTATGGCAGAGTTTTTTCTCAGAAAACACAACAAATAAGTCCCTTTGTCATCAGCGAATTTGTCACAATGCTGTAATTGTTTATTATAAATTACACACGAAAGTACAGGACTAGATTTGGGGTCCGTGGGAACTCAGTAACCGCTGTATGCTCTCTAACATCATACATGATATACCATAGTGCTATCCATCATGGGCTCCAACACTGTTTGCAGTCGTTAAGTGAATGAATGTCGTGAGATAGCCACAGCCCAGCAATGCTGTTTATTCCTAAGGTCGTCCATGTACTATGTGACACAGTAAAACAGCATCATCAATCACTGCTTCACGCTTGTGTGCCAGTATTTCCTCTTTCTCCAATAACTCATTAACCACACCTGGTTTCTGTTGGTGTTGGTAGGTACAGGATCAGATAATAAAGATAAAGATGGAAATGCAGATCCTCTTTTCATCGCTGCAGATTCAAACAGCGAATTGAGAAGGAATCAGTACAGTGGAGTCGGGCGGTTAATATATCGGGACAGGAAGTATTTGCTGGATGGCTCTAGTTTCTGTTTCATTCTAAAGCATGTCAGGGCTCCAGGTCGTGACTGTTTCGGTCGCAAATTTGCACAAAAAAAGTATCCTATAAAAATATTTCTTCAGTAACCATCAGCATGTAGACAGTCGCTTTCAAACAAATATCAGCCTATGAAAATATTTCCTGTAGAACAAGAGAGATTGTGGCCATCACAACCTTAAAAGGTCATTTTGAATTGAACTACTGATTATTTTGTGTCATGAAAAACCCTCTGGTGCCTGTTCCACATAATGCATAAAGGACTTACATTCAGATGTGTTATGTGGTGCACCTAAATGAAATGTTTAGGCACATCATTGCAACCCACCTCTGTAAAAAGTAGTTTAACACTTTGTCTGTGTTAAACGTTTTATGTATTTATCCGAGTGTTCAATGGCAAACTTCCGTTCTGACTGTTGTTAATAAAGTCATAAGTATATTTGTCTTACAATGTAAAATATGTAATATTTATAACCAGACTGTCAGGGGCTTTAAAAGATGAAAGGCCCTCGTATTATCTACACTTGTGTTCTAGTCTTCAGTTTAGTTGTAGTTCAGTGTAGTTACTTTTTAATAACGTGTTTGATTGTATTCTAAGTTTGACAACGTGCTTGAAAAAACTCTCTCTCTCTCTCGCTCTCTCTCACACACACACACACACACACACACACATTACTGTATAATAGCATACTTTTAGACTACACATGACATTTATTCATTAACGTGAAAAGAAAGAAAACCACAACATAACATTAACAGAACAGTAGTAAAAAATAGCTTGTTTAATTTAGCTAAAAACAAACAATTATCATAATTTCTTGGCCAAACATGCCACAATATAATCACAAAAATCTCATTACGACAGTTGAATGTGATTACTGTATGTCTGTGTATGACAGTGAGCATGAGTAATGGCATTATTTTCAGGGTATTTATCCTGTTTTTACTCTCTGTCGTGGCCAACGTAATCTTTCATGTAAGCCCAGAGGAAACTGGGGCCCTCGCAGACATCTTGATGGTGTCTGTTTGCTATATGAGAAGTCTGTCTTGAAATTTATGGCCCTTAATCCCTTCAAACCTTTCAAAACACATGCAGTCCATCTGGTTGTTTCCAAAGCTGTATTGCTCTTGGCGTTGGTCGGTATGTGTGTTTTTGCAGCTGCATACAGTAGAGCGAAGAGTCTGTTCTTCACTTTGAGCCTCTTATTGTACGCACTCACTCCATAAACCATAAACTACAGTATATATATATATATATATACTGGTTTCAAAACATCGCCAGTATATTGAAGCTTTAATGTGTAAAAGTTTTTTTTAAACGAGACGTTCTGTTACGTGTGAGCTTCACTTTCTTATGTTTTTTGTGGCGCCACGTCTGTGATCCTCCTCAGCTGAAATCAATTAGCCATACACATGTCCCACCCATCAGTACACACACGTACACACACACACACACACACACACACACACACACACACACACACACACACACACACACACACACACACACACACACATGCTTTGTTATGGTTGTCACCTTTTCTTTTCTTCTCCATTGAATGTTTGTCAGAAACGCTGCTGTTTGTTTTTCTTCTGGAAGCAACATCCCAAAACCATTGTCCCGCCTGTGTGTGTGGGTGTCTGTTTGAGTGTGAATACTGACATGTACAGTACGTGCTTCTGTCCAGGATTTAATCAGAAAAATGCGCCGAAAAGCATGTTGTAGACACGTCATTCCTCTGGTTTGTCAATGAAATATTTGGATTTTGTCACTGAAACTTCTCATTGTTCTACATTCTTCACCTCAGCTTTATTTGCTTTATGCCCCCCCCCCTTCCCCGACAATGGCTTTAGCATCGTTGTGTGGATGTTGTTGACACAAGTGCTGTGAGAGGTCAAAGACTGGTTCCTAAAAATACCCAGCCTTTGGCGTTTCTGCTAACTGTTGCGTCACATGGAACAGTCTTATCAGAGCCTGCGTCAGAGCAACAGGCAGGTCACTCTAACCCCATTTTCTCTGCATACACATGGGGCTGCGGTTTGTTCACATACCCTGAAACACTGCACTGGTGTAGAGGTGGATACGGTGTATTCACAGATACTCAAACGGTTTATTAATCTTTTTCTGTACTTTAATGAAGCATAATGCATCTTTGACCGCAGCAGAGATGGTGGGTTAAGCCCCTAAAAGCCCATTAAACGGCACACAGAGGGTAAATCAAATGCCTAGACTTTAGGTCAGGGGACAGTCGATATGTTTCAGTAGTCTCCTTGTTGAGCTCCCACTAAGTGCTTAAAGTGTGTTTTTTTTTTCAGTTCAGTTGATAAGATAAGGCATTAGAGTTTAAATAATAAAATGCTGCCCGTGCAATATTGCTCTGAATTTATACGCAAGCCCACTATGGTCTCACGTCAAACTTTCCAAATGGCTGTTTGCTTAATTTTCAAATTTCCTGGATGTTGGGCAGAGAATAAATGCATGCTAGTCAGAGCAGATCTCACGCCGTATCAGCTGTTCGCAGTTTCACAGCAGCTCCCGGTGCCGCTGTAATAACCTTGTGTGCATCACACATTGAGATGGAAAGACTCGTATCCCAGTGGAGGAAGTGTCAGCTCGTGACAGTCACCTGTGCGGCGCTACAGCTATAGAATAAGACACCCCCTGTATGAGCGAGGGAGGAGGCAGCGAGGCGGTGTGATCGGAGGAGAATCCGATATTCTCCCCACGCAGTCCTTCTACAGCCTCCTTGATAAATAATTTGTGTGTTTAACGCGGCAGCAGCATTTTAACGAGGATACCTGTCACATGTATGCTTTGCTCACGACCAGGATGGGTGCCGACTGATGGGATCCACCACACACACACACACACACACACTTGCACACACACACACACACACTAATGCACACACACATACACACACACCACAGCTTCACTCGAAGAATCCACTGTAGGCTGCAGTGTATCAAAAATTCAAGCATTGATACACCTGAATGTGATATGATCCCTCATTATGTAATTGTTTCTCTTTGTAAATACATTTCACTTGTTTGTATTTGCCTGTTTCTACTTGTATGAGGATTCAACAGCACACACACACACACACACACACTCAGCCACACATACCACTGCCGCCAATCAGCCAGTCTGTGGACCAATAAGAGCGCTGGAAAATCAGTTTAGCATCACTTCTGAGAATGATGGGGAATAAACAGCATTGCTAAGTGTCTCCCTCAGTGCTCGTGTTCAGTCGGTCCAGCGGTTGCCATGGAAACAACTACGACTCAAGCTGCCGAGACCCAGTTCAGCTTGCCTGGTGTACAGTGTGGTAACCGTTGCTTCAAGTAAAGACATAAAAAAAAGAAGAAGAAGAAAAAGAAGGAAAAAAAATCAGGTCAAAATGGATTTCTGCTGTTCACTTCTCCTTCTGAGAATCTGAAAGCTGGACGGGCGGTTGTTGTTGGAGGGGTCCAATCTTTGCAGACACTCTGCTGTGTGAGCCGCGCGGACAGATTGTTGCTTTGTTTTCCTCCCCCCTGCTGTCGAAATGAGACAGTCCATAATTAAACATGGCGATGACAGAGAAGAGGTCATATGAGTGGAGGTGGCGGGGAGTCGAGAGGCAGGGATGCACAGGATGTTGTTTGCCCGTTGTCTGATTCAGGGAAGCTTATCTCTGCTCAGCTTGCTATGACTCTGCATGTTTGGGGCCCCAATAATGTCGAGACAGTGCCGGATGTGTTTTCTTTTTTAGCTTTTTAAGGAAAGCTTGCTGTCTTCAACGATTGACCTTGTATGGTTCTGTTATTTATGAGTTTTCTTTCTGCCAGGGATAATTTTTTTTGTGTGTGTGTTAATTACAACTCCTTAACATTCCTCTAATATTGACACAACTCATCCAGGCTCACAGCAGTTGTCCTTGATCCCGTCTGAGAGAGCCTAGCGTCCTTGCAGGGGTCTCAAGCGTTCCGGAAAATCTTGGTATTATTGCGGAGAAGGTTTTTAATTCTCTCAAACTTCCTTTTTTTCCATGCAGATTGTGTTCTTTAAATAAGAACAGAATGCCAGAATACTTTAATAGTCACACTCTCTCCACAGTTGTCACACCTGCCTGTTTGCCAGCAGAAATGTGTGTGGTGTGTAGTTTTTTCATTGTTACCCTTGCACGTCCCTGTCCATGTTAGCCGAAACACGAGGATTAAGGAGTTTGAACATGGCCAGTATGTACAGATCTGTTCACAACTGGGCTGTACATTATTTATGTAACGTGGTTGGTCTTGCGTTTCAGTGCAGGGCCTCTAAAATACTCAACGATCTCTCAAGCCACTGAAGGAACTGCAGAAAAGCCAACAGAACTATTAATAGACATGTATGTGTCATCAGTCATACTTTTATGTTAAAAGATAAGAAAAATTGTTTCTTCACTTACCCAAAACCAAATGGCAGTGGCGATAGAGGAGCAAGAGCTTTTTGGGTTGAATGTTTGCTGTAGTGAAATGTATTGTGACAGGCTTTCTGAATACACTTTGGGGAGCAGAAACAATCGCCACACATCTGCACCATTTCCTGTTTTTAAAAGAACACCGATTTATCAGCTAACCACCCTCTGCTCTTTTGTAGTTTATCTAATGCATCACACATTTGTTTAGATTTGTATATTTCACTTAAATACACAAAAACATACACCACTTCCTACATAGATTACAAGATTAAAGCCGCTAATGCAGTCCACAGCAAACTGTGTCATAAATCGGACTGAGTTAGTTGACTAGAGGGAAAAATCTAGATGTTTTATCATCCACTGTTGGAACAGATCTCATGTAAATCATTTTTGGATCTACTTTAAGTGAAAGGCTCCAGTCTGTATTTTCTGTAAATGACTTTTAAGCCAAACTACTTTGCGTTTATCACCAGGAACAATCTGATCTGAGCAATGTTATGAAAAGATTTACATGTTAACCTTCAGTTTAATTTGTCATTTTTTTGTTTGTTTCTTTGCTATAAATAGATAAGTCTTTCCTTGTGAAAAAGGATATTTGTCCATATATCCATGATATTTATCCTAGTCAACAGTTTCCGCAGTATTTTTCTTCCTTTGGTATATGTGTACGTAAAGATCTGTGTCGGGAATCTAGAGACTGTCTGAGTAAATGAAATATAAAACAAATGTCTACACTGCGATGAAAACACCTTTGAAAGTGAGAAATATATAATTGCAATTGAAACAAATGGAAATTAAAGGAACTAAAGAACTAGTAAATTCAAACATTAGAGCAAAATTCTTTCATTTTGTGCCTTCACGTCACAATGGTGCAGTCTTGTTTGGTTTAAATGACACAGCTTCATGTCAGTCATAATGATGACAGATTCTCGAAACTAAGAATACCTTTAAACAGTTTGATTGATGTTGTCCTGGAAATGTCCTGGAAAACGATTTCCTGAGAAAAGGGAAAAAAACTGCTCTGCTGTTCATCACAAATTACAGACATGAGAAGACTAGACAGCTGATTGTGCTCTGAAATATTTTTAAAAGATTGATTTTCACGTGAAGTTTTTCCTCTCTGAGACACATTATGTCTGTGTGTAGTGTGTCTCAGTTAGACGCTCACCTCCAGACAGTGTATGGACCTCAGTGAGGGAGCAGAGTGAGCAGGCGGGGCCTGACTCTTTATCTGTTGATGTGGTTCTGGTCATTTCAGATAAGGGCAGTGCGAGCTGTGTGTAGACATGAGGCTCAGGCTGAGTACACAAACCCAGCAGCTGCCTGGCACCGCACACATACACACAGACTCTTTCACAAAGGCTGAGAGTGACAGTGAGTGCGAGGCAGAGCGGGCGGGGGGGGGGGGGGG
>CAEMYA010000044.1:8908178-8927820 GCA_903131615.1 Diplodus sargus | reverse complement strand
AAAGTATATGGAAATAAATAACCAACGCTCTCAAGGAAAGATAAGGGGCAAAACCTACCGGGGAGACTCTTATGGTTTGTCACGAGTGAAGCTCTGTCATTGTGTTTGGGGGTGCTAGAGTGTGTTTTACAGAGCTTGATCTAACACAGATGCTCTAAGGAGTTCCAGATGCTCCTCAAAGGCCGATGAGCTCTGACTCGCACTTTCGCTGGCCCCGGTTCAACAAAAATATCCCATCAGTCACTGCTCCCTCTGGGAAAAAGGTCTTATGAATTCAGTGTCTTGTTCCTCACGCAGTTCCCTGGACCGTATTGTCCAGCTAAATTGTTTTTTTCCATGTCAGCATGAAATATTCTTCCCAGTGTATTTAAAAGACCTCAGTGGGCTGTGACATTTGAAGTTAAGCAGTGCTGAAAGGATTAGTCGATTAATTGACAGGTCCCCCCACCAGTCATGGCTTAGCAACCGTAACCAGGCACAGTAGACATGTCAAGTTATTTCCACTTGTTGAGGCGGTGTACATGTGGCTGATCGTAGTATTCGAGTGCTACTAATAGAATAAAGGCTCATTTATGCTTCAACGTGAACGTCACTGCCCTCATACAACCATGCGGCCTTCGCGTTGACATGAATGTTAAGCAATACAACCACTAGAGGGAGGCGCTCAGGCTCAAATCGGTCTCGCATGGAAATCCACTTTTCCTTCGCCACCGTCCAACTCACATTTATCTCCCATCCAGCCTCCTCCCAGCAGAGTAGTCTACTCTGATTTTGCATCTTATGTAGATCAAGTTCCTGGTTAAAACAAGGCATTGCTACTTCGTGATTGACAAGTCGTTACCACAGGGCGTCCTCGGGTCCTCAGTCAGATCGTCTTAATTTCAATCACTTTTGGCTCCGAAGAACCAAGATGGTGACGGCTGTGATGCAAAACGTGGGTATTCAGAACAATAGTCCATAAACCAATTGGTGGCATCACGGTGGCTCTGTCCACTATTTATTTTACACTCTGTAGTGCTACTTCCAGAGCAAGAGTTAACATATCATTAACTCACTACAGTTTATTGCGTCCTTCCTTATTACAAGCACAAGCACTGTGTGGAAGCAGCTGCTCCTGGATGCTATCAAGGTCCTGGCTAATAACAGTGGGTTTGGTGAAGTTTAAACTCCAGCAATAACTGAGAAAGCGCTGCTGGTTAGCTCTCGCCCTCGTAGGCTTTTCAGCTGGTGAGGATCCTGACTTTTAACCCGAGACACGCAGTCTTTTGCGTGTAGCTAAGAGGTAGCTAAGAGGCGGAGTCTTGTGTATTTGACATTGTATATCGCTAAAAATTGATGTATGAAATAAGAAAATAGAATTAATGGTAGTGCGAACAATGAGGTGGCAAGAGTCAGAACATGCTGAGAATACAGTATGTTCTGACAGTGGTATGTCGGTGTAACAGGCCTATAAGACAAACTCATCTGCCCACCCGTCAGCTGGTCCCCACGCTGCACCTTCCTTGAACCTGGGTGGGGGACTGCAGGTCTTTGGAGGGAGGCTGAGGAATGTGGGTGATAGTTGCTAAGTGAACGCTGCGCTGCCATCTCTGATAATTCACAGTCTCCGTGGGTGTGAATCTCGGTACAACACTAAGCAGAACCTTTCACAAGACTGAGAAAGAAGCGCGCACGCACACACACGCACACACACACGCACACACGCACACACAAACACAGAGAGAGTCTTTTCAATAACACTGAGTTATATATAAAATCACCCCCATCATCACATCTCCATCTTCCACGCATAAGAGGTGTATAATGACTGCTGGCTTCAAAATGAGCTCTCTGACGGCAATATTAAGTCGGGAAAGTGAACATAATACCTGCATGCACGTTATAACAAAGCATGTTTTTGCATATCAACAACATTTAATCTGACTGATTGACAATAAGAAAAGTGTGTCTGGGGAAAATGTAGCCGATTGATTTTTTTCTGTCGTACAGCTGAAATAAAGGGGTTTAAGGTGTGGATTACATGTCCTCGGTCATTCTGTTTTTCATTCACTGGACTTTACATTCTGTCAATTACTTAAACAGGTGCAGTGTCGGGTTTCTAGGGAAAATCCTACCTGGCCTGCTCATTTTGTGCATTTGCATGTACATGCACGCACAGAGACATAAACACACCTTCCTGTGATCAGTGTCAGCTGATGGCTGAGTATTGAGCCACATAACAATGCTGAGAAAAAAAGGAAAGCGATACCTGGCTGAAATTCTGCACTGTACGGAAACCTCAGACAGTTTGATTAAGATTGTTTGGTTTGAAATGGAATTGGCTTGTGAGTGCTGACTATTAGTCACATCCGACTGTCTGCTTTGGATTGTTTGGTTACTTCCTTGCACAGACAGACTAGCTTTCTTTTTATACAATATTCAAATTGCAGAAGCTGAAATGTTTTGACAGCGGTATTGTCTTCTTCTTGTTCTTCTTTTTCTTCTTGTTCTTCTTCTTGTTCTTCTTCTTCTCCTGCTTGGCTTTGTATTATCATCTCTATTAATCACCTATAATTTCATTATAAGCTAATAATCGATAATACTAATGTCCCATTATTGGGCCGATAATTTATATTTACTGTGTATGTTATAAATATTGTGCATCTCTACACATTTAATAACAGATTTTGTTGCTGACATTTTACCAACTTTTCCGATGGTTTGCTGTTAGCAAACAGTTGCCTATTCACACATCCGTTACGGAACAAAATGCCTTTTATTTTATTTTTCTGGCCTTTCATTGAATTTAAATCCAATATTGACTATTTTTTTAGCTCTGTTTTTCATCCTTCTCCTTGAAATATCTGCCTTTATAGCAGCTAAATGCTCCGCTGTGTTCATTAATCGCTAACTCTGTCTGCCTGCCATGTGGTGCTGAGTAGGCAGCATAGCAGTGTTGATCCTAGAACATCATAATTAATGTTGTTCCAGGATCATCATTTCAACTTACGAAACATTGACAGTTTCTGTCTGTACAGTTTTCTGTCGCTGTGTTTTTGAGGTTTTTGCAGCCGAAATACTAGGGACAGGTTCTAATATAACCTTGTTTAACATGTTTTTACATCATAACTTCTCTCATCTGTGTATTTTTCTTGTCTTTTCCCCAAAGTCTCCAAGCCGCAACAACGCAAAAAACATCATGTGACCTGGTACACTGCGTTTGCGCCCGTCTTGTAGGATGCTCCGTATTCTCCCACATTGCTCTCTCTTCCACAACGCTCTTCCCCAGTCTGAAATGGCGCCTGATGGCCTTAAAAGTCAATGTTTATAGACTCACTGTCAGGACCACAGACTTCCTGCTAAAGTAAATGACTGCTGCGCTAAATCCATCACAAAGGCGGAGAAAAATTATAAATAAAGTTTCTGAATGTTCCATTAGCTCCCCCTCTCATCCTCTCCCGCTCGTCCAGCACAGAGACAGTAGCTTCAGAGTAGATTCATTAAGTTTAGAGCAGCGTTGTGTTGCTGCTGGGGCAACACTAATGACGGACAGGTGGATGTTATTGTGGTATTTGCCACTTTTTTGTTTAGACATCTGTATTCCCTGCTCAAACAGCAGACTCTAGGAACGCAATCAGTCGACCTGTTGGTCCGCCAGAATGAAATAGCTCAACTATTTGGCCGATTACCACGAAATACTGTACAGACGTTCGTGGTCCCCATCTGGAGGAATCGCAATAACTTTGTTGATCCTCTGACTTTTCTTTAAGCGCCATCACGCTTTAGTTTATGACCAAATGCTCGAAAAGCTAATGACATTCCCATCAGGCTCAATTGTAATGTGAGTTTTTTAAGAAATACCTAGTAAGGACCCTTTCCACTAGACATCAATGTTGCAACCCTGGTTGATATTTCATATTTATAGTGCTGTATCAGCTTGTCCCCAGCTCATTATTGGAGCTATATTATGTTTACATTGGGCGAAATATTCAAACCCAAGAAGCACACAAACACTCACACACACACACACACACACACACACACACACACACAGAAAAGGGCTTCTAAATATCTTATTGGTGTTAGGAAAACTTCAAGAATCATTTAAATGTACGGTGTTGGAGAGAATTTAACCACACGTTTTAACCTCACCGTGGAGGTATTTCAGGTTAGAATAGAGGTGGTGATTTATCCAGAAGTGTGTCCTCAGAGCCATCATCATTTATTGATTAAGCCTGCATATCCTTTCTGAGCTGTTTGGGGGCTTTTTTGTGGCAAAATACATTTTAAATCTACTGTATGTTGTGCTGAATAGCCAGTATTAGTGCTGTTTCGCCTGTCCTGTCTAGATCAGTGCAGCTCTTACATAATGCCATTTTGATATCCAGGGATTAAGCCGAGGTCCTCTCCACAGACTGGCTGGCTGCTTCCATCGTGTCACCCCCAGGGGGAAATGACGACTGCTTTTATGGCAAAAAAAACAAAACAACTATGTGATTTTCCAGTGACGTGGTGTTCACTTCCTGGTTTATTTTAGTCTTCATAAACCGAGCGTAACCCTTTTAGTAGGCCGTAATCATATTGGTAACTCAGTCATGAACCCTACCTGACAGAGTGAGCAATGACGATTACAATGCAAAGTGCTGCGATTACACCAAACCGGCACAGGAAAGGCCGGTCTGAGTGATGAGTTTGGATAGACGAGCGTGTTGTTGAGCAGAGGACAGGTGCGGCGGCCTGGCACTAGGAGCGTGTGCAGCACAGGTAGCAGGTAAACGCTGCCGAGCAGAGCTCCTAAAGAGGTGGAGTGCTGCTGCGTAAACACAGGACCTTACTGTGTACTCTGTAAACCCACTAGCCCTTGCCCTCTTGAGAAAAGCAAGCAATTAGCTCGAGCTTGTGAGCTCAGACACATGTAGCGTGATACAAACGCAGAGTGAATCCGGAACGACAAATACTCGGAGTAGCTGAAGCTCATTGCATGTGCGGAGAGAACACATATTCACAGACCGACGGGAGGCGTTCACCTGCACATGAGCATTGTGCTGCAGAGCTCACTCTGGTCTCCTGGCTGTTTTTTTTGCCTGATCAGTGAGAGTAATGTAAACAGAGCTGAGCGCTCAGAGCCATCTGCCTAATGTCACTGTGGCCCATATTTGTCCTGCCCTCTCTTTTCTCTCTGTCTTTCTCTCTCTCCCTCTCTCTCTCTCCCTCTCGTCATCCCCACATTGTCTTTTCCTTCCTCGTCCTGCTCCTTACCACTCATTTCCTTCCTCTCCTCAACATCTGTCAGTCTTCCATTTTATCTCTGTTGTCCCTGTTCTATTTTTTACCCCTGCCCCTTGTTTACTTTCTTTTCAGCTCCTCTGTCCATTCCCCATCTGTTTCTATTCCCGTGTCTGTGATACTCCGTGAACTATGTCACCTTAAGGCACCTTTACCCCCCGTTGCTTTTCCCATAATTCCTTGGTAACCACCTTCTGTATTTCCATTCACTCATGCTCTTCTCCTAATATTATGACAGTAAGCACGATGTTTTTGTGACGAGCGTTCTATATTTATCATCTTTGCTGTACCATGTGCACTATATTAACATCGGATATGTATACATGTAAGGATACACTCAGACCTTTTTCTTCCTCAACATTTTTAAAGGCTGAAGTGAAGTGCAACAAATACTATACTTACTAGTTACTGTACTCAAGTATATTTTTAGGTATCTGTACTTCACTTCTATTTTTTTGACAGCTTTTTACTTTAACTTCCTACATTTTGACACAAATGTCTGTACTTTTCTAATCCTTACATTTTCACCCCATGATTGTTACTTTTGTTTAAATGACTTTGAGGTGAATGATCAATAAGTTTTATTTTGTGTCATTTCTTGTTGCCTTCCCAGCATCACAACTAATTTCAACCTATCAGGGCATATCACTCGCAGCAGAATCACATAACAAGACGGAAACGGACAGAGAGGGAGACATGAAGGGGGAGAAAAGGTGTAGAGACTCTAAGCTCTGCCTGGAATTTCTTATTTCTTAATCAAGATGCTTTACCAGCCCAAAATGTCGGTATTTGATATCTTCTGAATGAGACTCAATAATCAACTGCTCAGGTCTTACTTAGGCCTTTACAAACAGCTCAGACCAATCCTACTGATTCTAGATTTAAGTTTAATGGTCTTTGAATTATATTAATATGACACGATGGACAGTTAGCTGTGCACAGAAATGTCCTTCAGAGGGAATCTTTACTTCTTTATGTACATTTCCGAGGCTGCACTTTCCTACTTTTACTTAAGTAAAGAAGTTAAATCTTACATTCACCAGATGCATTATAATTGATCATAACTACATTAAGCATGCAATTGGAGCCATCCTTTTTATTCGTGTCTTATGTTGTTTGTGTTATGTTGTAATTGAACTCCTCGGCCTTTGTGTATTGCCGTAAATCTGGCTACAAACCCACATCCTGTTAAAGTATTGATCACGCATGCATGAGAGAGAACAGGCGTAAATGATTCAAAAGGCTGCCGTACTGTATCCTGGTAGTGTCCTGCAGTGTTCGCTGGGAGGCCGGTTGAGAGAGCGCAGTTGAGTGCGGTGACCCAACCCGATGTATGAGGTTGCGGTGCAGGCACACTCCAGTCAACTAATAGGGCCACTTAACTCCATGGCAGACTTGCTAAAGGCTAAAGTTGCTCTTCGATAGAGTGTACAAAAGTCGATTTACGTCAGATTACGCGCTGACTGTGTGGCGAATCGAAGCACTCCCGTGTCAATATACAAAAAGTACATGAGAGCAGAGCCGCGTCATCAGCTCGTGTCATCCCGCTGCTCTTTTTTTTTTAAACGTTTTGGTATGTGTGTGGGATTGCGTCCTAATTTTCCTTGGCAATTCCTAAATTGATTTTCGGTAGATGTGTCTCAAAGTGACGACCATAGATTTTATCACATTCCTCTCACGACTTTCGTCTCAGATTGCCCAAAAAACCACACAGGGGCCGTAATGCACCGACTGAATGCTTTGAGCGTGAGAAAGGGAACAGGAATGTTTTAGAAAAGAGGTAAACAGATGCCACCAGTATCATGATTTAACCCGTAGAAAGAATGCAATAAAAGCCTGTCACCATTTCATGTTTTTTTTATGTCTGTTTATGTTAGGATTTTCCCGTAAATTTGAGCACTTGAGATGTCGGCCAATCTCCAAAGTTATAATTTATTTACACAATAGAAATGTGTCTCATGTTTTGATTCGTGAAACCGTTTTATCCCGGAAGCAGTAACAGCGACATTCAAACATGAAAAAAGTAATCATTTGTCGAGTTTGATGAGAAAGTTCAGTCAATGCTTGAATCAACCAGAGCTTCTCCCTCCTCTCTCTTCTCTCCAGGTGAGTGCGAACGTCCTGATTTTCCTGTGCACTAACATCATCGGAATCTGTACCCACTACCCCGCTGAGGTTTCCCAGAGACAAGCCTTCCAGGAGACCAGAGGATACATCCAGGCCAGACTACATCTGCAGAGGGAGAATCAGCAACAGGTACACATGAGCCTATATGTATATAAGATGGTATCGGTCAGAATATAAGACAGATTTGTTTTTGGAAAAATTCCTTATTCACAGGACTTGAGGCCTGTGTCAACATAACGTCCCAACGTCTTTTTACAGAGCGCTTCGCCTTTTTGTGTGGCCGCTCGAGTGCTCATTCCCTGAAACTTTTAGTTTCTAAGAAATGAAACATGAAGAACTTGAAGTACATAAACTTATTCAGCTCGTCCAAGTATGTTTTAAAGTGCAAGTAATTCCTCGTATACCACTTTCATACTCACACACTCCTGTGTCGGGCTGTGATAAACAAGTACATTTGTTCTTACTGGAGGTGTATGTCCTTGGAACTGGGTCGTGGATATGTAGTTCTAAAGGCTCAGTGAACGTCTCTCACAGAAGAAACAATTTATTTGCTGGACAGTATTTTCAGCTTTGAATTAATTTGTTGTAATTTTGAGTTTGAATTAGTGTCAGCCGGATGGTGTATATTGGATCGACCGTACTCCTGTTCATGACACAACACTTGTGGCTCGCTGATGTGTGTTTAATAGTACTTAGATTTTGGACAAAAATGGAGCTCTATGACACAGAGGATTAAGTTAATTAATAAATGAGGCTCTGGATACAGAGATAATACTTGTTGGAGCATCAGTTCACTGTTGTTTGTGTATGCCTTTCATTGGTATTTGTGACAATTAGAAAAATGATGACCACACTTACACTTAACGAAATCTAGTCCTAATTATTGAGGTAAGTTGATGAAAGAGCTAGCTAACCATTTACTGACCTATTTTACGTCGTGGGACAGCTTTTCTCAAACCCAAGCTCACTTTAGCGGTGTGTGGAGGAATCCCAGAAATGTTATTTGAAAATGAAATATGTTAATTTAAAAACATACAGTACAATACAAGTTTTGTCCGTCCTGCAGTATTTTTGTTGCACGTCACCCTTGTACACGTCATCCATGATCTGTTATTAGCTAAACTCAAACTGTGATGGCAAGATAGTAAACAAAGGTGAAATGAAATGTTCAAAGGTATTTCGAGCAGCTCGGTTGAAACTGAAGTTGACCACAGTGAACTGAGCAAGAGTGCTAGTAGCTAAGCAGCACCAACAGTACCTGCTAACAATAGCAGCAAATGGCACAAAATAGTAAGCTGAGTAGAGTTATTCCTAATAACAAAGAAACACAGAAACAAAGAAAAATAAGTTATAACAATAAGACGTTTAAAAAAGGACTTCAACAATAATTGCAGAAGGAGAAAAAAATCTTGAGTTTGAGTTAAAGGTGAACTGTATAGTTTTGAGAACGAAATTTTAAATCAGAGGAGAGAGTGAAAGAATTTTTTTATGCCTGAACAAACCGTTTTTACTTTCATGACTGAATAAACGGGCTAAAAAAAATTCATACAGGACAACACAATTTTGTAAATATTTCTCAGCTTGTGTTTTACCTCATTAATAACAGAAATATTAAAATTCTGAGTTTGAGCTTTTTTCTATAAACCTACATATAGCCCCGTTAACCACAGACCTAATTTCGGGCATCTAACCAAAAACCAATGAAAAAGAAAACATTGACATGGAGACTAGAGAACTTGAAGTGTAAAACAAAAGTCTGCGTTTTGTGTCTTTTTTGTGTCTTTTCCAGGAGCGTCTCTTGCTCTCAGTTTTGCCAAGGCACGTTGCAATGGAGATGAAGGCTGACATCAATGCCAAGAAGGAAGACATGATGTTCCATAAGATCTATATCCAGAAACATGACAACGTCAGGTGAGTGCTGTGATTTATAGTTTATTCATTGCTTCAAATTTGACTTGATCATTTTTTGTTTTTTTTTGTGTGATATGGTCTAGTGTGATGTCTCATCGTCCTCAAAAACATCCAAAAACATATCAAAATGTCAAAAAACCTAACACAAAACAAACGTTGTCCGGCGTTCGTCCTGAGAGTGATTCACACGCGTCCGTGCCCACATACACTCACACATGCACACTGATATACAAGCGTGCTCACAGAGTCAGAAGAGGGTAGAGTGGTTTGGCAGAGTGGAGGCTAATTAACACTAGTGAGGGAATACTTAATCACCAGCAGCCAAGATAAGATAATCCCCAAAGATGGAGAGCTTCAGCACACATTCAATTACAGCACTGAGCAAACACACTGCACAGCCTCTCACTCCCACCTCTCTCTCTCACACACACACACACACACACACACACACACACACACACACACACACTGGTACAGATCACACTGGCACAGATCTCCTTCAGAAGACTTTAAGGTCAAACTTCCTGCCTCTCTCAAGGTCAGCAGCCCTGATAGTGACATGCAGCACTATCACACTACTGCTGTGTAGAGATCACAGAACTGCACAGTTACTAATGCTAAAACTATGTTTTTTCTTTCTGCTCTTCTACCTTTTTGATCTCGTCCTCAGTATTCTGTTTGCAGACATCGAGGGTTTCACCAGCCTGGCCTCTCAGTGCACAGCTCAGGAGCTGGTCATGACGCTCAATGAACTCTTTGCCCGTTTCGACAAGCTGGCGTCGGTAAGGAGCGCACACGGCGTCCTTTCTCATGTGTCTGCGACTTCACATGCCGTGTCGAGTTTGACATTTTAGGAAATAAAAGTAAGGTTTTGTTACTAGATCCAGGTCAGCTTCCTGGCTGTAGTGACACTCTTAAAGGGGGGTTCCAATATTTTAAAACCTGTGGCCCATATTTTTTACTTGTTTTGGTGTGTAAATGAGTCTTATTTACCAGAAGTTTTGGAATCGATCCAGGAGATTGCCTCTTCTGGCTGCAATGGCTGCAGTGTAAATCACTTTGGGGCAACTCCAACCATCATGTTCAATATAAGTGTTTGTTTCTGAGTGTCTGATAGCATTACGGAAATGATTCCTACAGAAAGAATCATTTTTTGTAACAAGTCTTGTTTAAGGAAATCTCTCAAAGTTGTTGCCTCATCTAGATTATCAGAATCACTTAAATATTCAGTCATGGCTTTGGAAATAAATTCTTGCTGGCTGTTCCTCATAGTAAATTTCCAAACTCCTCTCTCCAACTCACGTTTCCACCTTCATCTTACTGCAAGAAAATTAATGAGCATATTTCCCTGAATGTCAAACTCTTCCCTCATTTGTCCTTTGGACACTTAAACAACCAGATTTTTAAAATGTGTTTTCATCTCTTGCTCTCTCTTTTTTGCCGTCTTTCTCAGGAGAACCACTGTCTACGTATTAAAATTTTGGGTGATTGTTATTATTGTGTGTCCGGGCTGCCCGAGCCCCGGGCCGACCACGCCCACTGCTGTGTGGAGATGGGCGTCGACATGATAGAGGCCATCTCGTGAGTAGAAACAGTGTTTGCATATGTGTGCTGTTTGGTTTGGCGTTAGTCTGTTTGATGTAATGGAGGCTGATCTTCCGTGCCGTGTACCCGCAGGCTGGTGCGGGAGGTGACCGGGGTCAACGTTAACATGCGCGTCGGCATTCACAGTGGGCGTGTCCACTGTGGCGTGCTGGGACTGAGGAAGTGGCAGTTTGACGTGTGGTCAAACGATGTCACACTGGCCAATCACATGGAGGCGGGAGGCAAAGCAGGGTGAGGTTCACACACACACACCAATTTGCATGTTAGAAAAACCAGCAAAGTGCACAAAAGCTGTCAACGCGAGATGATTTACTGGTGATCAACAAAGGTACCATGTTTATAAAGAACCAGTAAAGTAAGGATGACTTACTTTATTGGTTCTTTATAAACAATATCTGTCACTCGCTTCCAATACAAACGCTCCGCTGGCAAAGATCTGTACAACCGCAGGCGCTGATGTCTTGTCAAAAGGGCTGCTTGAATCAACAAAAACCAAAAGTTCCTCATAGTCACTTAATGCTTTATATTAAATTCCTCATGTGTTTACCTCCTCGTAGGCGGATCCACATCACCAAGGCCACCTTGCAGTACCTCAACGGAGACTATGAGGTGGAACCAGGTTTTGGAGGTGAGAGGAATGCGTACCTGAAGGAAAACAGCATAGAGACCTTCCTGGTCCTCGGCTGCAGCCAGAAACGGGTCAGTGCATAAAAACATAAAGCGCAATAAGCATCTGTTTGTCATTTTCAGGATTTTTTTTTTTCTTAAAGAAAACACACAGAAATATTTGACATTTTATCCCATACTATACATATGCACAAACATTTTATTAATGATTTATTTCTGAATGTTTGTCTCATATATTTCCTTTTACAATCATTATTTTTCACCCAGTTTAAATGTAAGCATATTAGCCTTTTAGCATGGCAAGGCGACATTCTGATGCAGTACTGCTTCGGTATCTGAATTTCATGATACAATAATCTAAAAAATACACTGTATCATTGTGTACGTTTCTCCACTTGAACCACCTTCTTATTGAAGAGTCCAATGAGCCGTAGTATCCTTCTATTAAACATTTTGACTCCAGAACGGTTGTGCTTTCTGGCAGTTTTGCCAGTTTACGGCTATTTTACATTGTAATATGTGTCACACATGGATAAGTTGAAGTCAGTTAAGTCTCAGCACTTTTTCATATATTGTTTCATCTCGGATGAATTCTTTGAAACTGACACGCCAAAGGAGTGAGTTAATATATAATTCATGCATGTTGGCTTTTTAGGGGTGTTTTGTATTCTTCACTTAGACAGGTATGTATTGTTATATGATTGTCTTGCAATGTATTGATTGTCACAGAATGGCTGAATCGTGATACAGTCGTTATCGTCATTGTGAATCATATTGTCTTGAAGGGGTATCGCTTAAAGGGGAGAACAGAACATTTGTCCAACCTGCAGCGTGTTTTAGGAAGTGTGGGGTGATTTCTGTTGTTTTGCCAAGTTTTGCATCGACAAGTTGGGCAAACACCAACAACAAGATTTTCCAGTCAACATTTTCAGTTGCATTTTATGCTTTCACGCCTTCATTGCATAGAAATGTTCTTCATTCTCTTGAATTTACAATGAAGTTTCAAACCGTATTCCCAGAGTTCTATTCAATGATCTCATAATTTCCATCTGGTTTTCTTGACAATAATAAGTTTACCTATTAGAAAAATATGTTCAAGTTGAAACATCAAACAAGGTTTGCCAATCAAAGCTAAAATAACGAACAATAACTTGTGGGGCCTAGAAGCTTGAATCTGTTGCAGACCAACAGTGACAAGTAGACAAACTGTCTTCCGCTGTGAAGAAAAAGAACCACAGAGGAATAATCTCAACAGATGAGAGGGGACAGATTTGTGAATGAACTGATCTGACTGTGCGCTCCCTCGTGGGCGTCATGAAAGCCAGAATGAAAAAGACCTCTTCCAGTGTATTTAGTCACTTATATTATTATTCAGTGTGTTGTGTTGTTTGAGAACAGTTGGTCAAGCTTTCATCTTCTCTCCGCTGAGCAGAAGGAGGAGAAGGCGATGATGGCAAAGATGCAGCGGACGAGGGCCAACTCTAACGAGGGGCTGATGCCACGCTGGGTCCCTGACAGAACCTTCTCCCGGACCAAAGACTCCAAAGTCTTCAGACAAATGGTGAGACTCAGCATCGACTCGCTCCCTCGTAGTGACAGGCTGCAGCTTCTCGCTTCTCCCTGAGACTCATATTTGTCATATTTGTTGTCTTTCTTTCAGGGGATTGATGAGACCTCCAGTAAAGACAAGTGAGTACTCACTCTCGACGCTCAGATGTGTGAAAATTGCTCCTTTTTTCTTTTTTTTTCTTTTTACTTGATCTCATTAACCCCTTTCTCTTTTTTTCAGCCGTGGAGTTCAGGAGGCCATGAACCCCGAGGACGAGGTGGATGAATTTCTGGGGAGAGCCATTGACGCGCGCAGCATCGACCAGCTGAGAAAAGACCACGTGAAGAAGTTCCTGCTCACCTTCCAGACCTCGAGCCTTGAGAAAAAGGTTTAGAAGAGACTCCTGATTGTTTTGCTAGAGCTGCAGAGGGTTGGATTTAGGGAGGGATCTATTGGTAGAGATGCATAATATTCCATGCAGTCCACCATGTTTCTACAGTGGCTTAAAACAGAAATTCGAATAATAATTTTCAGAGAGTGTCTACTAATTTCAGTCAGGTTTAGTTTTTCTTAAAGGAGCAATATTTAACATATGACTCCAATTTTTGTTTACAACATTGTGAGCAGAATGCGACTAAAAACACTGTGTTTACGTTGCAGAGACGTTCACTGAAGTTAGTATGCTAACCTACTAGCCCCAGCCCGTCCTCTCTCCTTATAGTCTTATAGCCCCCAAAGTTTCAGCTAGGAGATATATGCCAACTGTTGTGAAGAAGAAAAAATAAATACTCCTTCATGTAATTTCCTTACTAAATAGAAAAAAATACAACCATATACCTTCTGAATACAAAATCCTCTGATACTAATTGTAAAAAACGCTTCATTCAAACTCGTCATAAACGGAACAAAACTTGCCAACACAGTCGTCGTTTGACTTTCCACAATCACAATAAGAGTTCATCGAGTGAGATGTGAAAATATTTTGGCTCTACCAAACATTTTTCCACTGAGATAAGAGCTAACGGTAGCCAGCTACAGTCAAGGACAGCTTCCACAGAGCAGCAGCTGTCCCTCTGGTGATGTTCTGACCCCTTCAAATTTTTACAATATTTTACAAATTACACCTTTAAAGGGTTTACTTTTCATTTAGTTCCACTTTACAACATTTGTATTACTGCTTATTTTTGTTGTGGTTTCTTCCACCTAACTGTCTTCTTCATCTCATTTCTGTTGCAGTATTCCAAAAAGGTGGACGATCGTTTCGGAGGCTACGTCGCCTGCACCCTACTAGTATTCTGCTTCATATCATTCATACAGATTGTTATCTTTCCACAGTAAGTTCTTACACACATACTTTAAATCCTCCAATACGCACCTTGTTAAGACTGCTTTTACACAATACATTGATGCCTTTTCATTTTGGTCTGGTTCGTGTTCACGCTGACTGATTAAAAGACATTAGACAGTTTCGTGACTTTCATCCCACTTGGGGAACTCGTGTATCATTTTGTGCAACTTCTGTGTTTGTTTATCTTCCGAGAGCTGCCAAAGAAATGACAGACTGTGAGATTTGTTTTGTCACGAGGACCTGATATGTTCATATTTCTGCATAGAAACAGGAGGGAAAAAAGGTGTCTTGTTCCATAATCTTAAAGGTGGATAGTGACTGCGAGGCAGTTTGACACATTTTATTGAGGCACCTGTAAAATGCAGAAGGAAAGAAGCTCAACTCAAATGTTTTTTTTACTCCTTATTACTATGATCCATCCCTACACGTGTGTCAGCATGCATAAAAATATACAATTCACCAGTCATACAAAAAATGGTGTAAGGCTGGATTAATAGGACTTTTAAATCAATGCTAAAAACATATATCTGTTGTTTGGCTTGCTCTGCTTGGTTGCAAGTGGAAGTTTGACTGAAACTGAGCTGGTTAGTTGAGAAAGCGCCCTGAATATCTCTCTATAACTGTATGTGTTGTTCCTTGCAGCACCCCGGTCATGCTGGGAATCTACATCAGTATCTTCATCATCCTCGCCAACATCCTCTTCATCTGTGCCATATATTCGTGCATCAAGGTAGTGGAGCTTGTGAGAACAAACAAAACTGATATTTCGGTAATATGCTTTCACCATCTGTCGAGGGTATAAATCTTTTTTCTTTTTTCCTCGTGTAGCTTTTTCCAGGTGCGATGCAGACTGTCTCAAAGAAGATTGTCCAGTCTCGCACCAACAGCACCCTGGTTGGAGTATTTACCATCATCCTCGTCTTCATCTCTGCCTTTGTTAATATGGTAAGTGATAGCTAACGCAGACGACCAGCCGTACATGTAGAAAAATCTTGCTGGATAGATGATCACGTGTGTGTGTGTTTGGCTTCGCCGCAGTTTGCCTGTGACACCACGGGCTTGGCGCAGTGCGTTGCGGAGAAGCTCAACACCTCTGCAGCCCTGGTGACACCCTGTCTGATCCGCAGCCTGAATGTGTCCGTTGAAGGCGGCCTAGAGATCTGTCCGAGCCAAGGCCCCTCCTGCCCCTTTCCTGAGGTGAGTTCATTGTATGTCACCACTTCACCGCTTGCGTCCCCGGCACAAACGGTCGAGCCGTTTCAAACGGAAAATGTCACATTTGCATTTGTGTTTCTGTGAGAGATCTATTGTTGATAGCACCTCTTTGTGACGCTGCTCTCCTGTTTGTGCCAGTATTTCAGCTACAGTGTGCTGCTGACGCTGCTGGCCTGCTCGGTGTTCCTGCAGATCAGCAGCATCGGGAAGCTGGCGCTCATGCTGCTCATCCAGCTCACTTTCCTGCTGCTGGTGGAGTGGCCACAAGTAGCACTATTCGACAACGCAGACCTCTTTGTCACGTCCAATGCCATGTAAGTGCCACAGGCTGGGTGCTGATGCGGAGCGGGGGCACAGAGTAATGTTTGTATAAAACTAGGCAGCTTTTTTCATGTTTTAAATGTAGGCCTGAGTATTGATCCTCAATCGGGTATTGAAAATTGAATTATTTATTATTTTAGTTATTCTTTCATCCTGATAACTTCTCCATCTTTTCACCATATTTTATCAAGTCCTTTAATCAGCCCGCTGCTGTGAGCAGTTTGTCATATTTTGTTGAAATAAAAACAATTTTAACGGCTTATATTCCCCAAACTAAGGTCTCCTTATTTGAAGTTTGACTTTTCAAGCATGACTTAAGCCGAAAACCACATAAAAGTAGTTTTTAATAAAACCTTAATTAAACGTGGAAGTGATCTTTTCTCTAAGCAAAGTAAAGACCTGAGTGATTTTCCTGCTGGTTATGTCCGGGTATCACAGGCTGGGATTGGATATGTGTTGAAGAGGGATGTGTTGAACTCTGCACGAGCTTTATGAACAACGTGCACACACTCCCAAGCTGTGTGTATGGCTTGATTTTTCAAGCTACTGTTCCTAGTCCACCTACTAAAAATGTGTTGGCTGGCTTCAGCCTCCTCTACCATCAACGTGATCTCGTCGTCCACAAAGTTTGATTTTCTCTTTTGTTCCGTGGTTATTCCTGACAAAAAAAACCTGTTCATGCTGGCATTATTAACAGGGAACTGATAAGTCACGTGTTTCAGTTTAAATTACTTTAAACTTTACTTTATAGATCACATGTGCAGAGGGGATACATTCTTAGAACCTGCTTCAGCAAGGTTTTCTATACTCAACACCTTTTGTGAATCGATTGTAAATACATCATTAGCAATGATCTTAAGACTCAGACTAAGTCCAAGTACAAATTGAAGACATTTTTATAAATGAGGCCCCGGAGATGTTGTTTCAAGAAGTGAGCAGAAATAACAGTAGAATTTAGCGACTGTTCTTATGTTTCAAAAACACCTGACACACAGACGTTACACACACACATTGAACATTTTAAGTAACATTAACATTACCATTTTGTGCCAACAATTGATTTGTACAATTTTATTTTTGTTATATATCTTGAGTTTTGTACATTTCGCTGTTTGTACTAATGGTATTTTTGTTTTCTTCCTTTTTTAGTGATTTAAATGAAACTAGTGCTCAATGGTAAGATTTTTAAAAAAGAAACACTGATATTATAATGCTATTTTGCTTCATTTGTGTCGATGAGAATTCATTTTCTTGTGTTTGTACTTTTAGGTCCAGTTTCAATGAAACTACAAACCAATGGTAAGATTACATTCAGTATTACTTTCAGTGGTCTTATCCACACCAAGAACCGTAACTGTAAAGATGACTGTAAAGATAACGATGTGAGGATCCAAACTGATAACAAGGATACTGATCCATGAAATTCTTCAAAGATGAGTTCGTAAAATCCACCCCTGTTAGCAATGATCATCGGAAGATTCTCAACATTAATTATCCTGGCGATTGTCAAGAGAACATGAGTAAAGACAACAGAAACTTTAAAGACCCTAATACGGTTTGGCTTTTTGTTTCAGGTAAAATTATGTTTTTTATGTGTAATTTGCAGCCTCATACACGTTATATAAGCATTCAATGAGTTGTATAAACAACCAAGACTGAGTTATTAGAGTAGGCCGTCTAAAGAGTGTTTCCTAAATGCCATCGATTAGCTTACATAATTCACCTCTGAAACATTATTTTGTAGGAAACTGTCCCCAAAATCAAGCTGATTGATGGGGATGTAAATTCAGATGGATTTTGATTGGTTGTCAGTGTTTCTATCGTTCGTCAAATCGCTACGAAAGTGATCCCAAGGATGTTGTTTGTCTCTTTATATTGTGGTGTGAATTCCACAGCCCACTTGAATTAGAGAGATTTTTAAAACAATATATTTATAGTTATTATTATGGTCGTCGTTCTTGGACATCTTGATATGCTATAATTGTTTTAAAGCTTTTATCCCCCCCAGTTCATCTTCCATACATTAATCTGAACATGTGTCCGTCACTCCGCAGCCCATTTGTTGTGACCAAAGTGTCCCTGAGGGTCATGACTCCAGTGATCCTCACAGTCTTTGTCCTGGCACTGTACCTGCACGCCCAGCAGGTTGAATCTACTGCACGCCTCGACTTCCTGTGGAAATTACAGGTATTTGCCTGGTCCACTAGAGGGCCCCATCTGATCAAACACAATGTCTTCATGTTTCTGAAAAAAAACCTCAACGTTGTCCATCAATGAACAAGATGATAGACACAGATCTGCAGTCTACACCTCGATCCTGTCAGAGATTATACTTGTCTGAATATAACTAATAAAGAGTTTTATCTCTCAGGCCACAGAAGAGAAGGAGGAGATGGAGGAACTGCAAGCTTACAATCGTCGCCTCCTCCATAATATTCTGCCCAAGGACGTTGCTGCTCACTTTTTGGCACGTGAGCGGCGTAACGACGAGCTATACTACCAGTCCTGTGAGTGTGTTGCTGTCATGTTTGCCTCCATCAGCAACTTTTCTGAGTTCTACGTGGAGCTGGAGGCCAACAATGAGGGAGTGGAGTGTCTGCGGCTGCTCAACGAGATCATCGCCGACTTTGATGAGGTAAAATACGTCGAGGCATGTTTGTAAAACTCAATGTGCAGATTTGATTTCCAAACACTTAAAAAAAAAGGAATGATTGTTTGTAAATTGTGCAAATGTATCTTGTTCTCAGATCATCAGTGAAGAGAAGTACAGGCAGCTAGAGAAGATCAAGACCATCGGCTCCACCTACATGGCGGCCTCCGGTCTCAATGACTCCACCTATGACAAGGAGGGCCGTTCCCATATTACTGCACTGGCCGACTACGCCATGAGACTCCGGGAGCAGATGAAATACATCAATGAGCATTCCTTCAACAACTTCCAGATGAAAATAGGTAAAAATAGAATAAAAACAGCGCAAGATTTGAATGATTTTGAAGTTGTCTTACATGTTTAGTAGAAGCTTTGCTTTGTTGATTCACTGTAATGTTTTTGTCTTTGATTCTCAGGCCTGAACATTGGACCAGTGGTAGCTGGGGTTATCGGTGCACGCAAGCCTCAATATGATATCTGGGGAAACACAGTTAATGTGGCCAGTCGTATGGACAGCACAGGTGTGCCTGACCGCATACAGGTAGGTTTCATGTGACTTCGAATAACGGACATCCAGGTGTGAAACAAAACTAGAAAATGGGTTTTGTGTCAATATATAATAATCTTCGGCATTGAAATATGATTACAACCACAATATTTATGAAAGATCTTAATAAGACATTAAGATGTGTGTATATATATACATATATACATATATCTATCAAATTGCTGAGACACTCTGGTTTAACATTTAACGATCTTCCCTATTCCGTTCTGCTCACAGGTGACTACAGACCTCCACCAGGTGCTTGCAAACAAAGGGTACGTGCTGGAGTGTCGCGGGGTGGTTAAGGTCAAAGGGAAAGGGGAAATGACAACCTACTTCCTGAACGATGGACCGCCCAACAGTTAGCAGCCATGGCGGCAGCAGATGCCGGGATGATCCCCACTGCAAGGACACAGCACCACTGAGCGAGGACTCACAGTGCTAGCGAATGGCTAAAAAACTCGAGACGCCATCACT
>CAEMYA010000044.1:8893810-8906712 GCA_903131615.1 Diplodus sargus | reverse complement strand
ATTATTATTATTATTATGAAGATTCTGATTAATTATTATGCTTATTATGATGATTCCATTCCAATGAAAAGGATCAAAGACCAGCACGCTTTCTCGTAATATGCCAGTCGTAAAAGCTCAAGCTCACTGGTACCAACTGATCAACTGCAGCCAATGAATTTCTGCTGTTCAGTCCTGATGTTCAATACAGTATTTCAACTGGCGATCGGTGTGATCATGTATAGTAAGGAGAAGTAACCATTAGCTGCCTTTGCAGCAGAACCTGAGAGGTGTATGCTCTCATAAGCATAGCAGTAAACACACACAAATACAGATGATTCACTGTGCTTTTTTTATTTTTATTTATGCCACTACTGCAGTATTGTAAATCTCAGTCAGCCTTTAAGGTGACCTCTCCCTTCCACACATTAACTTCTCAGCACTAACTATGTGAGGGCAGAATTAGTAGACCTACACACATATTTATTGTATTATTTCCTCCCCCGCCTAGTCTTTCAGCAACACGTGGAAGTACTAATAGCTGAGTTTGATTGCCTTAAGTTAAATCACAGAATAACACTGAACAGGAACTGTGCCTGCTTGCCCTGTATGGACTGCTGATGTTTGGACGGAGAGGAAGATGAGGGATAAGGGCTTGTCGAGAATAATTTTCACTTCTCATTACTGCAGTGATCTCAAAATAAATTGGGAGAATCAGCCTGATTTAAGCTCTTCCGCCACTGTCAACAATGGCAACCAACCAGTTGATCATGTTTGTACCAAAGCCAGCTCACGCAGCCTTGTGCTATTGGTCCCTCCTGTGCAATGATATGTGGCCTCTAGCGTGGTGGTGGTGGTGGGAGCACCAGAGGACAGTAATGTAATGGAGATCACCAACTATCAAGTGAACTGTGACCAATCAAGAGAGATTCATATAAGCAAAGAGTTTATAGAACGGACATGAGTTTATTAAAATGTGCATTGTATGTATTCTATTTCTATTGGCTGTCCGTAGACTTGTGTTGATTGTTAACTCTTGGGATGTTTTGGGGGGAACAGGAGAGGGGAGGAAGGTTGTCCCCATACTACTGAAACAGTGTTTTGCTCAGGCCTGATGAATCCTTCCGTATTTGTTTTTTTTCTTTTATTTGTATTTTCCCTGAGTTGGAGGAGTTGAAAGGGGAGTGTTTTTGCAAAGTTGAAGGACAAGAAGAGTTGAGGACTATGACAAAGAGAAAAATAACATTTCCCCTTGAAGAAAAAAAATTAAAAAAAATCAATGGCTGTTCTTGTGTTTTCATATATCCACTAATGTTTTTTTTAAAATGTATTACAAGTATGTCTTACCTGTGGATTAACAGAAGCCACTGGAAGCAACCCTTAATGGCGCCTTTTTAACGGATACGGTAATACTTAACACTAGGGTACACAAAAAATTGTGAGTATTTACTACAGAGCGGGAGTGGGAATGAGTAAGCAACACCTTGATGATTAATTAATCACTTATGAGTGATCTCTCAAAATTGTAATTTAAGAATTACACAGTAAATAATAGTATATTAATAAACCTTTAATGGTCGGTTCATAAATATCTGTGAATCGACAAATGACCACTTTCCTCAAGAGTGAGAATGTCCCTTATTCGACCATGAACCAGCCGCTGAGTGGCACAATCTAGCATTGACTCATTAATTACTGACAACTTCATTAAAAATGACTCTTAATGTTTACCTTCAAGTAAGTCAAACATAGTACTGAGTAGATGCCAGGTAGAGTCATTATTTACTGATTAGTTAATCATTAGTTAATCTTTTTCTGCACCTTCAAGTAAAGTTAAACATTACACTAAGTAGTTACCAGGTCGAGTATTTAATTACTGATTACTTAATCATTAATTACTCTTTATGTACTTTGAAGTAAAGTTGTACATCTCACTGATTAATAACTACATAGTCCCTGTGTCACTGAGTAGAAACTCATTTTAAGAAACATGAAAACACAGATGCATTATTCTTCACCAGTCACCTTTTTCAGGGTAAATTGAACAGATCAGTAAGGGATATTTTCAGGCTTTTTACAAACTCATTACGTTGTTTGGACTAGGGTTTGGATTAGCAGCCAACATAACTGAAACCACCAGTCAATGATAAGTCAATGAAATTCAGCTGCATCCCTGCAGGACCAGCAGTACCACCTTGTGCCATCTACAGGACGGTTATGGTAAGTAACAGCCTTTGTGACAGGAATTTTGACACCAGTGCCTCCTACAGGTAATTATTGTGCTTGTGGCATTGAGCTCGGGCTTGGACCTCAGTACACAGGCCAGCTGCAGGTCCAGTTAAGAGTTGTGACAGCGGTTATGATTTGATTTCATTTGTTTTAACCTTTTAACAATCAGTTGTTTGTGTTACCAGGTGATCACAAACTTTTTATGTGATGATTGTGCTAATAGTAAGTTTGGACACATTCACGATCACCTTGCAACACTCACTACAGATCTGAGTGACCATGGACTCCAGCATGATGAGTCCCTGTTCCGACTGACGTCCTTAATTTTTTACTAATAGGACATGTGTACTGAAGCCCATTAAGTAAAATTATGGGGAATTTTCTGCCTTTCAGAGGTGAGGATTAGTGTTCACATCCAGCCTGTGAACATCTCTGTTGACTTCCGGCATCTCCCAACACTCAATCTCTCACACTTTCTTGACCTCTGCTGTAAATTGTGCAGCCATTCTCACACTGTTATGTTTCCTGATTGTAAACCATCGGGGCTCCTGCTGTGCATCAGGTAAGGAACCACACAGGGCCCAGTTACTAAACTCTCCTCTAAATCTGCTTTTCAAATGAAGGCCATTATGTTCCCAAATTCAGAAGTAGTTATTATAAGCTCATCTAGAGGGCAGTACAATCTCAGGATCTGTATGGACCATTCTAGTAGGGCCTTCGTTATGCCCTCCAGTGTAGCTCTGTTAAGAAATCCTTTTGATAGGCGCCATGTATCACTGCATCACTACTGGTGATGATGTTTTAACAAAATAATAAATAAATGAACCAAATAAGAAAAATCACTGGTTAAAGAAGTAACAGTTTAATTACAGAAATGTATCATAACAGTGGGGGGTGGGGTGGGGGGGCTGAATAGCGAAGGCTGTCAGAACACGCTGACCTACCAGTCAGCCATTGACATTTCTTGAACAAACCTGTGAAAGCAACAAGTAAATTATGCTCACAGATCTGGATGCTATGTTTAAAAAACAATGTTAGACTTGGTAATGTTACCTACTTTGTCATCTCACTGTTCTTTCGGGGAAAGCGTTTGACTTGAGTCCATGGCTCAGGACTCTTGGACATCATCCATCCATACTGCTGATTGTCCGTCAGAGGCATTTTGTACAGCTGCCTCGGGGCTGGAGAAGAGAGGAAACCAAGACTTTCACCATTCTAACATTGATTCTCTCACAGCTCAACTGAATGCATTTGACACAGCTGTGTCTGCTCACATTTGGGCGTTTTAACCCGTTTGACCATCTCTTTGTATTTTTCATGGCTCCCATTGTGTATGGCAGTGCTGTCGGGAAGTGGCTGGTGGTCAACGCTGCATTTGTCCGTACAACTGAGGGCTCCCTGTTGTTCTTGAGATGGAGGCAGCTCTCCGATGTTAACCTCACCAGCTGTAAAGATATAGGTTCAAGACACAATTAAAAAAAAGATTGGAGTGAACTTGTCTTTTACCAAGAATACATTTGTGAAAGACAAAATATAGCATGTTTTGTACAATATCAAGGGCCCTAAAAGACATGCAGGTTATACTTCTCATATCAATCTCATATCCTTTATGACTCCAGGTTGTTTGGCTTTAAATGGACAATTCTGTCATGCTGGGTGTGTGGTTGTCTGACCATAAATGATTCTTGTTTATCCCGGGTCTCTCTCTTGAAAACGCTATATTGATCTCAATGTGACTACCAGATCAAAGTTTATTTGACAAGTTACATTTTGATCATGGGACCTAAGTCTTCCACACTAGAACACCAACTTAAGTAGCCTTCATTTTGCTGATCATATCTACTTTTACTTGTGTTTTACTAATGTTTTGAATCCAGGATATTAAAAATGTCACACTACTGGATCTGATTAATCTATGGTTTGGGACTTTCCCACGTCACGTTACGTCTTAACGCAATGAATGAATGAATGAATGAATGAATGAATATTTTATTTTCGTCTCAGGTGGTCATTACCTGACCAATCCCTCACGAAATTATTCAGACACACTGACCCACAACCGCTGACACAACCATCATCTAGTTACTAGATTCTAGTAGCACAACACAGGAACATCGACACCCCTTTGCCAAACTCTATATAATAAACAAATAAACCCCATGTACAGCCATTAGTGCCAAACTCTGTATATTTGAGCAAACATTTATCTACATGTATTGCAGTTTGCTATTTTTTTAAGCTCAAAGACATTTAAAGAAGTATCGCTGTTAGCTAGCAGCAAGCTAATCTGCTTTTACCTGCGGTTGTAACGTTAAGGTTAGCTTACAGAAGAACTTCACAGCAAAGACACAACAGAGAGCTACTTGCAAACTTCAGCAAGTCCAACTCCTCTTACCCTGAGGGTGAGACGCTCCTCTGGGATTCACTATCATTTTGTCGCCTATTGGGTTTTGATAACCCATGTGTGTTAAACCGAAGAACGCCATTGAAGGCGCTCGAAACCGGGACAGAGGACGCCTTTATTAAAGACGGTTCGCCTGTAGAGAAATCACTACTTTTGGTTTAGGTGTAACCATGGCAACAGGCCCCACCCGCCCGGGGTGTCTCGCGAGAAAACGTTATAAATATTAACTAGCTGTTGAGTTAAAAGTTGAGTTAGCAACAACTTCCTGAGTTATGGGACACCTAAATGTTCACTTAACGGACATTTCTTAAAATGTACTAATTGTTTATCTCTTTAAACGAACCGTAAACACTTATTAGTAGTCGTACTTTCAATTTCGTAGGTTATGTATTCTAAGTCATCCCCATCTGGTTTACCTAGACCTGATTTCAGAAATGATTAGTGAATGAAAAAAAGAGAGATAAGTTAGATAATTTTTTTGATCCTGTCTGCCTAAGTTTTTATCAGTATCATGCATTGTTCTCAGAGAAATTAACACAAATTTTGTAAAACGCCGTATATTCTCACAATATTGAATACAATGAGAAAACAAAATTCCCTGATTAATCCCCTTATTTGGATCTGCACCAAAAGTTGGTGGGGTCCATTTTGGGCCTGGAGCCATCCTCCATTTATGTTTTGTGGAAATCCGTTAAATTGTTTTTGTGTAATCCTACAGACAAACCAGCCAACAGACAGACAGACACCTGTGACAACATATCCCTCCTTGGCACAGGTAAGACATGATTTACAGTTCATTGTTATGCTTTGTAGTATTTTCCTCCCAAAACTGACAGTCAGTCAATGTCGTCCGGGATAAAATGCAATCTGAACCAATTTTACGGGGCATTTTTTTAATTCGACATGTTCTCAGACAGGATGAAAATCAATCAAGAAGACTTCCCAGACAATGGTGAAAGATTGGTAAGTGTCCCTTTAAATGTCATTTATCAAACCTTTTTCTGGATACTGGTGCACCATGAAAAAAAATTAATTAATTTTGTTTATAGCACTCTATACAACTTACCTTATTCAACTCATGTGTAATGTGATGTAGTGTGAATGGCTATAGCTGCTGTGAAGCATTTCCCAGAAGTATTAGACCGGTATGAGCAGTTTTTGTTCCTGTTGTGGTGTGTTGATTGGACAAACACCAACTTGGCAGTAGTTATAGTGACACTCAAGTTGATTCTCATTCAAGCTTCAAAGGAAACCAAGAGACACATGAAGAAGGATAACAGCAGTGGAGGGGCCTGTTCATGTCCTGCAGTGAAAGTAAAGTAAATAGTGAGTCATATTATTTGTTTTAATACTCTGCCATTTGCTGTCGAGATCAGAATTAGTCCTCCATAGGCCTAGTTTTGATCATGTATCTTGTTTGTTAGGTGTTGATTAGGCTTTTACCTCAAACTCTAAAGTTTGTTTAATCTACCATTTTTACAATTTCTGCTGATTTCTATTATGAAAACTAAAACAATGTCCGGTATGATTATAGTCACTTTCTTTCAGATTTAACACAAAATATATATATATATATTTTTTTTGCTACAACATATTATAAACATGCCACATACAAACACCAGTATGCCTTTGTATGAAGCCTGTGGTATTGTCTTTAAACATGACAGACAAAAACATTTTTAATAAATCATAATGTAAAATGTGTGAATTGTTCATTAGGCCTGCTGAACACAGGAATAGAGAGATTTTTGTGCAGTTTAGCAAGTAAACTCACTCACAAAGTTTTACAGCAATTTTATAAAAAGACAACTAACACACAAGTAGAGAGAAAGAATGTATTACTTCGTGTCTGAAGTGTTGGTACATATCAGTCTAAAAAAAATCAGATACATTTCTCAAACATATTTTTTTGCTTTCCGTAATGAAGTTTTTTTTTCTCTTTTCACTCTGTTTTCCCAGTCCTTCTGCCTTCATACCATGCATACCTCTTGCTGTCGACTCACCTTTCCAGTAAAGGCTGCCGTTTCCTGCTCTCTGATTGTTCTATTCATACTATACTACGTCAACTACCAAGCTTTTACGATTAGACTCCGAGGAGCTACCCTCCAGCTGCTTGTCCCAAATCCCGACTGTCCACCTGGCTTTTACGCTGAAGAGGAGCTCAAGCCTCACATTCAGAAGCCTCTCCAAGATCCCACGGCACCGGGAGCTGATGGCAAAGCCTTTGAGCTACATCCATTAACTGCCAAGGAAGGAAAAGAGTTTAGTCAGGGTTTCATCAAAAACCAGTTCAACCAGTTTGCCAGTGATCGTGTCTCCCTGCACCGCCTACTTGGCAAAGACACACGCCACCCGGAGTGAGTTTACCCATTGTTCATTAACTCAGCTATCACCCCTGATGCACTGTAAATAATTTGGGGCTGTTTCAACATGAACATTTAATTTCAACTGTTGTCTTTAATATTTGAGTTAACTTAGCTTGAATAATGAGCTCAAAGAGACAGTAGTTAAAACAGAGGCTTCAGACAGAGGAGGATTACGGTGCTGCACCTCTGACAGGATGAGGAAACTGAGGGGCTTTTACTGGTAGTGGTAAATGAAATTATGAACCTGAAAATGAGCATATTATGTCATATTTGTCCACAGCTCCTCATTTCAGGACAACAGACTTTTTTTTGATACCTTGGAAACAAAACATCAGTTCATGGAAGAATTAAACAATCCCCACTTTGTATGTTTTGTAATGGGGAAGAGAAAGAGCAGTTGCATTTTTTTTTCTTCTATTGCCTATGATGCAAGTTTGTGGACCAATATTCAAAATTTACTAAAACCACTCAACATTCATTTCAAATTTTCACTGTTAAACATTCATGTTTGGGATTCTGGATGAAAATTGTCTTCAGACATTGAATACAATTATTATGTTAGTTAATTCTCAATCAAGAGCCAATAATGGAATCTTACAACAGATTGTGAAGCCAATTTCTTATGGAAAAGATACTTTCTACAAACCAAAAAAAGCAGAACAACAGATCGAGTGTGAGAAAATATGCTCTCATGAAGTGCAGGACTTTATCAAATTTCAATTTGCTGTACACCTGTCATAATTTTTTGATAAAGACGATAAAATCATGTGTTTGTGTATTTTGCCTGCATTGAATTAATGAATTAAAAAAAGTTTGTAAGTGGTCAGAAAATAAAAACAAGCACATTTCAGTTCAGTTTTTTACAGCGCACTGACGTGTGATTTTGGAGGAAAATACATTTTACTCTTGATCTTCCCGTTAACTGTCACTTTCACTCTGACAGCTGCCTTGAACAGAAGTTTCTGCGTTGTCCTGGCCTCCCTACCACCAGTGTGATCATAGTGTTTCACAATGAGGCCTGGTCCACTCTGCTGAGGACGGTCTACAGTGTGTTGCACACAGCTCCTGCAGCCCTGCTCACAGAGGTCTTACTGGTGGATGACGCCAGCACAGATGGTGAGTATCTTCACAGTGCACCAAGTGAAAAAGCCATATATTTCCATCTCTGGGCTGGAGGAGAACAAAAACAGAGTTAAAAGATGGATTGCAGATGGATTTCTCTTTTTCTTTTTCTTTTTTCAGTGCACCTAAAGACTCGCCTGGACGACTATGTGCGGCAGCTGAAGATAGTGCGTGTTTTACGCCAGAGGGAGAGGACAGGCTTGATCACAGCCAGACTGTTGGGAGCGCGGGCTGCACGAGGAGAGGTCCTCACATTCCTGGATTCCCACTGTATGTGTCCCATGACTCGGTGCATGCCAAATTTTTCATGCAGGGTTCAGTTGGTGGTTTTGAACAGGTGAACAAATGCAGATGGTGCCTAAAACGAGCCTCTGGCGGTGTGTTGTTTCTGGAGGTTAGGCAGACAGTAAAAACAATCGGGGAACCAACTCTTCACATTCACGTGATTACTGCCCAGCTGCACCCCTGAAAATGAAAACCTTTACTGACCTGCCTTCTATACTCCTGCTTAGGCGAATGCTACCCTGGAT
This sequence comes from Diplodus sargus, assembly GCA_903131615.1. Lineage (NCBI taxonomy): Eukaryota > Metazoa > Chordata > Actinopteri > Spariformes > Sparidae > Diplodus > Diplodus sargus. The sequence continues at coordinate 8,898,082 of CAEMYA010000044.1, read as the reverse complement.
GGCTGGAGCCTCTTCTAGCCCGGATAGCAGAGCAACCTAATGCTGTGGTGAGCCCACATATCGCCCCTATTGACCGAAATACCCTCAAATTCACTAAACCAGTGCCGACAGCGTATCCTTATCAACGAGGGAAATTTGACTGGATGCTCAGGTTTAGATGGGAGGCCATCCCAGAGGATGAGAAGATGAGAAGGAAGAATGAGACTGACCCCATCAGGTACTTGTTTACTGAGTATTTCCCAAAGTGTTTACTCAAATCGAATCTGTTTTGTTCATTAATGGTGGCAGTTTTGCCTCTGGTTTTGTAGAACTCCTACTTTTGCTGGTGGCCTGTTCTCTGTGTCTAAAGCATACTTTGAACATATCGGTTCTTACGATGACCAGATGAGGTTCTGGGGAGGAGAGAATTTGGAGATGTCCTTCAGGGTAAGACTTCGTAAAGAATAATGTTCTTTACCATACTAATAGCCTGTGTTTTACAAAAAGCTTTGGTCATACCTTGTGCTACTGTCTACTTCAGGTCTGGCAATGTGGAGGTCAGCTGGAGATCATTCCTTGTTCTGTCGTAGGGCACATTTTCCGCAAAAAAAGCCCCCACACATTCGCCAACGCAAGCTATGCAATCATCCGCAACCTGGTCCGCCTTGCTGAGGTCTGGATGGACGACTACAAATTTGCCTTTTATCGTGCGAACCGTAATGCAGCTGCCATTTTTAAAGAAGTGCGTAGAAAAGTACAGTATCTTTACAACACAGGCACGTAAAATGTATGAGGTTTTGTGTCTCACTTCACCATATCTTGCTTTCCCTCTGTCATTTTCCCCTCTGAATTTATTCGGAGACGTGACTGAGCGCCGTGAACTCAGGAAGAGACTAAAGTGCAGGGACTTCTCTTGGTACCTGAAAAACATTTATCCAGAGGCCTACGTGCCTGACATCAGACCAGTCAAGCACGGAAAGGTGAATTACTAAAGTTTATCATCTTTAATAGGGAGTGGCAGTATGATGTCTTAGACATTAATTTCAGTTTACAAAAATTACAGATATTTCAGTTTGACATTTTGTGGGTTGTTAACATTAATTACCTCCATTAATGTCTTAACTTTTAATTCTACAGAACCCCTTAGGGGTCACGGGCCCCTGTTGAAGACCCTTTAGACAAAAGTTACATAAGATGAAAATCCAGGTGGTTGTTTAAAAAAAGGCATCTAGAACACAACTGTATTATTTCTTTCCTCTGCAGTTGAATAACATTGGTTGGAAGTGCTTCCTGGATGCGGGGAAGAAGAAAAATAAGGATTGGGGGCCTGTTAATAAGTTCAAATGTCGTGGTAACAGTGGAGCACAGGTACGCTAAAAACCAAGATGTGTTCGATGACACAAATTCTGTTTATTTTTCAGATTTTCCTCCAGGTTTTTGCACTTTCTTTAAGATATGCTGATTTATTTCCCCCCACACTGAGATAATAACTTGCCTAATCACCAGACAAAATGTTATCGAAGTACATTTCTGCAAAACCACAGATAAGTACAAACTTGTTTTTGCAAATTAATGTTCGTGTAGGTTGGTATCTATATCTCTCATGCTACAAAGCTGTGCTAATTCTCTGGTTAGGATAATGCATAAAAACCACTTGGTTGGGGTTAGGACAAATTCATGGTTTGGCATGAAATACCTGTTTTGGCAGACTTTCTATGAAAAATATCCAGTTTGGGTCACCACAAAAACGGCTGGTAATGTCCAAAGGTCTCCTTATAATAAGCATATAATGTAAACGTGGTAATGTTTAGTACAAATGTTAATCTTGATCTTTTTGTCTGTGTGATTTGTAGTATTTTGAGTACACGTCCCAGCGAGAGGTACGGCTCAGCAGCGGCAACGACTTGTGTTTACATGCAACCCTTGGACGAGCTCTGGTGTCTCTTAAACTCTGTCAGCTGAAGGGAAAGTCGACCACAGCAGCACCTGAGCAAGTGTGGATCTTCACACAGGTACAACACGTATTTCTACATCCACTGATATTACAACACTGTCCCCACCTGCACAAGGAAGCTGCTTCAGGGAAATACTCAGATTTCCATTTCCTCATTCTTGTCACTCTTCCTCGAGGCTTCCACATCTGAATGTAACCCCTTTTGAAACAATAGAAGACATTGTACAGTTTACATTGCTTCTTTCAGACAAACCAGCTGAGGAACCCGTCGTCAGGCAAGTGTTTGACAGTATCACAAGGAAGCGTGATCGTGGCTCCCTGCAAGTCCACCAGACTCAACCAGAAGTGGGCCTTCATCGTATAGATTCAAGAGTCAAGACGTTTATCGTAACTCTGGTTGTACAGATACACTCATGTGAAAATCTTTTGCTTGGTGGCTCCACTGCAGAAATGGTAAATTGTAATTAGTTCATCAAATGTATTAAAAAGATGGGGAATAAATACAGTCTTTGTTATATATAAAAATAAATAGTAAAGTTCAGCTGAAGCTAATATGAGCCTTCAGCAGTCTGAAGGGTTATCATACAAAGTAACTGTGTTTTCAGCACAATGTCCTCCTTCTTGTGTTCCCATCCCTGTGCTGCAACTCTGTAAGGAAACACTGTCTAAACTCAACGTGGTAATTACGTCACTGTCAGGAAATTATCCTCTTGATTTGGTTAGTTAGCTGCTAACTGCTGAGGCCGGAACCTAGCTTCGGGTTCTGGATTCTGAGCCCCATCTCTTACATGGAGTTGCACTTAGAGAACTTCCCTTTATGGCCAGTATTAAGTGGAGGAATGTGCGTATTTAATTAATTAAAGGATGAGTCTCATTTATATTTTTCTTAAAGTCAACAAATTCCATGAAAAGACCAAAACCAGCAATGAATCGATTGTATCACATTCTGATGCTAATCCTCTGTGCCATGGAGCACCCATTTTGTCCAAAAACCATTAAAAAAGAAATGAGTCCCACTACTGCACTGACTGACATGTTCCTTCATTATAATGTACATAAGCACTGTACTTAATATTGAGTTGATCAATAACACACTACTCACTACAGCAATAGTTCTCCACCTTTTTTGAGTTGCGACTCCCCTGGTTTTATAGATTATAATGCAGAAAAAGATACTTGGGTTTATTTCTAATTGTTAAATTCCCCATTAAGCTCCCCTTTTCAGAGCTATGGTGTCATTGTAGACGTATAAAGTTTTTTGTTAAACTGCTAAATAGTGTGCCTCCATTACATATCTGTGTCACAAGTGTTTCATGTACACATTTAAAGTTCACCCAAAACTGAATATTCTGTCATTATATGGTGCAGAAGTCAAACTTTTGCGTAAAAGCATAATAACGACTAAAGAGGCACTTATTAGTTTTACCGTAGTTTCGTTTTCGGGCAAGCTCATTTTCAATGGAGTGCGGGGGCACTCTTACGCTAGCATCATAATCGCTATTTTTAAAACACTAAGAAGGCTCGACACAACATGAAACTTTGCTCGTAGTATCACCAGGGTCTCTACACATGAACACGGGCATTGAGAACATTGTTTGTGTACGCAGAGTTTACTAAAAAGAAGGTTTTTGAACTACTCACTGTAGGAGCTGCATCTCCGGGGAGCCACCGTCATTGCTACAAAAAGTGTCGATCCCCGAGTGCGACCTAACAGGCAGGCGGTCCACCATTACTCTCCTGTCTGTTAGGTCGCACTCGCACTTGCCCGAGATTTAAACTACAGTAAATCCTAAAAGTGCCTCTTACGTCGTAATTATGCTTTTACACGAAAGTTTGACTCATATTCAATCATAAATAAAGCCTAGGTTGCTTTTTGGCGAGAGTTTCACTTTAATGTACAGAAATGGCAACCTAGTATTTTTCAGGTAGTCTATTAGTCATTAAAGTGGCACTATATAGTTTTAGGGAAGAAATTTGAAATCAGAATTTTATTATATACAATATCAATGAGGTAATAATACAAACTCAGAAGTATAAACAGTATGTATTTCTTTTTCACATAACTGAATAAACAAGCTGTTTTGAATGGGAAAACAAGGTTCCCCAGAACACTGTTGGAAGCTAGAAAAGTGGCAGGGTCCGCCAAATATAAACAAAGTCAAACAGTATGACATCTGTTGAGATTAGTTTTTTAACTAAAGACCAAACAGCTTGGACTTGCTCCATCATTTCCTGTATTTTTTTCTTTTTCTTTTTTACTTCCTGCACGTTGTGACTGGGCTTCATCGTACTGTACCTGTTTGGTCAGTATGGGCAGTTTTTCTAGTGGGGGGGGGGGG
>CAEMYA010000044.1:8867379-8886793 GCA_903131615.1 Diplodus sargus | reverse complement strand
TATATAAAAAAGTTTGCTGGTCAACATCAACACAGGAAGTCACAGAGGGCTCGACTGAGAATAACCATAAACCACTCAGTGGATAGATCCACTAATAACTTAAATGATGAGGACAATTTGGAGAGTGAGCTAATTTAAATATATCATCAGAAATGTGGAAGAATATAACATGTAATGCATGGAGAAGAACCTCCTTTGGATTGAGTAGTGTTCGAAAGTATTTAGGATCATGGATGCCATATTTCTGTCTTTTTTGGGGCTGAAGCCCCAAACTCAAAAGACACACTACTACCAGCATGTTTCTAATGCGTATATAAATGTAGAACATTCTTCCTGTGCATTGTAATTCTTTGTGTGGATTTTTTAGATTAATGATCTGCTGGTAATTTAAACTAATCTGAATTGTGCAACACTTCACTTTCAGCTGGGTTGTGGAATGATATGATACAAAGAAAAGCACAAATTGGCCTCTAACCAGGAACATACCAGGAGAAAATGGTTATGCATATTGGCGTGGATGTGCATGTCTTTTCAAGCTGTGTGCACTGCTGAGCAGAGTATGATTACATGATGTTCTTTGCAGGTTTGGAAACCGCATCTTCGGGCCAATCTGGAACAGGGACAGTGTGGCCTGTGTCGTTCTCACCTTTAAAGAACCATTCGGCACTCAGGGACGAGGAGGATACTTTGATGATTTCGGCATCATTCGGTGATCATTCATTGAATCTTTAATTCATCATTAGCTTTGCCTGGATTTGACCAGTTTAACAGCAGTAATATGTGATGAGTTCTGACATTAATGAATATCCCAATCTCCTCCTGTTTTTTGTGTGACCACCTGTTCTCTTTGTCATGATCAGCGATGTCATGCAGAACCACTTGCTCCAGATGCTCTGCCTGGTTGCCATGGAGAAACCAGCATCCACCAGCTCTGATGACGTCAGGGATGAAAAGGTACAAAACTGTCGGCTTGGGACGCGACACTGTCAACACCTCCTCCAATGCTACAGTGAGGTGTGTTATGGTTAATATTTCTCAGTGTGAACATGGAGGATCTCTCTCCTCTTGTAGGTGAAGGTGCTGAAGTGCATCGCTCCAGTGACAATGTCAGACGTGGTGCTTGGTCAGTATGCGGGCGATCCAGATGGCGAGGGGGACGCCAAACTGGGTTATCTTGATGATCCTACAGTTCCTAAAGGATCAACTCAGGCCACCTTCACCTCCGCTGTACTCTACGTGCACAACGAACGCTGGGACGGTAAACATGCTGTGCCCTTCACAAAACAAATCCTGATCTCACACCGTCACGTCCTTTCTCATAACGCATTGGCATTTAAATGATTACTCCTCAGGTGTTCCTTTCATCCTCCGCTGTGGAAAAGCCCTGAATGAGAGGAAAGCTGAGGTGCGGCTGCAGTTCACAGACGTCCCTGGGGACATTTTTGCAAATCAGTGTGTCAGGAACGAGCTGGTGGTGCGCGTGCAGCCCAACGAGGCCGTCTATGCCAAGATGATGAGCAAAAAACCCGGCGTGTACTTTAGCCCCGAGGAAACTGAGCTGGACCTCACCTACAAGAGCAGATACAAGGCAGGTTCAAGTTGATTTATGTATAGTAAACTTATCACCATCATGTCACATAAACTACTTGGGATTTAAAATAGAGCAAGACATTGTGGTTCTATTTATTTTTATAATTTTCCTTAGTCCCGCCCCTTATTTATAATTGTTTCAGGTCTTCATTTATATTATATTTTAAGTTATTTTTAGTTATTGTTAGATATTTCTATTCTATATTGTAGTTAGTTCACCTTCACCTGTCATCAATGCCAATAATACCCTCTTTGAATTGAATGAAACAGAAAACCTGAACTTGTAATTTAAGAAACAGGACAAAGAAAGACGGCAAAGCTATCCTGTAACATCTCAAATTTCTTAACTTGTCTTAAAGGATGTGAAACTTCCAGACGCCTACGAACGTCTCATCTTGGACGTCTTCTGTGGAAGTCAGATGCACTTTGTACGCAGGTCTGTCACTGTTTTACAATACTGTTGTCTCATATTTCTACTTGTGAACGAAATCCATCTGTTTAAATATGATGTTGCATGTGCTTTATGCGAGCTAACAGCTTTTCACACTAGATGGCGACATTGTGCGTCTTTTCTGGGCCGGAGCATTAAGGAACCCGTTGTGTTGTACTTGTGTTTTCTGAGCTCTTATGTCCTTCACCACATGTTGAATTCTTTCTCCCTGCAGTGATGAACTAAGGGAAGCATGGAGAATCTTCACACCTCTTCTTCATCACATTGACAAAGAGAAGCCCAAACCTATTCCTTACAAATATGGAAGGTAGGATGTTGCTCATCTCACCCTCATTCGAAGAGGAATTTTGTGCCGCGAGTTGACAATGACAGTTTCTCTTTTCTTCACAGCCGAGGCCCGACAGAGGCAGACGACCTCGCGAAGAGAGTTGGATTTCGCTATGAAGGCACTTACAAATGGGTCAACCCTAACAAATTGTGAATCATGATCAGATGAGAGAGGAGTAGAAGTAGGATAGTAAGAGGGGTTCAGCAGGGTAAGTGAGCAGTATCATGTTCCAACACGAGTGAGGAAGATGATGTTTCCACCATGTGGATCCATCACAGTAGCAGCAAAGAAGACAGAGACTATGAGTAATTCTCAGGTATAAAAATTATTCCATGGAGCTAGTTCATCAGACATTCAAAAGATCTATGAATTCATGCTGTCATTATGTGCTTATTCCAGTTATGGTGGTAGAATTTATTTTTTTCTATTCATACATTCAGAGCAGCTTTCTGTGATTTATTCAAGAGGTGGGACCAAGTCAGTTGGAGAGGGAACAAAACAATTTGAACCAGGATATTTTTGTGAACAAAATGAATGTCTGATGATGTAGCTCCATATACGTCCCTGTCTCCAGTAATTCGGTCTGAATTTGTCAGGATGGTAAATGGAAGAACTGAGAAACAAGAACAGAGCAATAATGAAACACTGAGTCACGATCACCCACTGCAAGTACTGTACCAAAGATGGTAACTGAACACAGCCGATGAGACGAGGAGCAACAGGAGTGTTTGTTCACTTGCTGTCTCTCTAGTAACCATTGTGATTGTAATACCGTTACGCTTTGACTGCATTTATTATACTTAAAAGTATTTCTTTTCACAAATTCATTACAGCATAATCATTTTTGCCTCCTCTGCCAAGGCTGCTTAAGAGAAATACTCTGTGGTGTAAAAAGGGCAACGCAGGTGGTTTCTCTTGAAAGCATTCATACTGCAATAGTCTTAAGTGTCCTTAGGACGAGAAAAACAAAATGTCTTGTTTAGAGGCCTCCTTCTGAGCTTTATTCCCTTTGTTTACATTTTTATTATTTAAGTTGCTGATATTCATTCCATATTTCAAAACATCCAGACAGCAGTGGTGTGTATCACAGGTCCACAGTGAATGTCTTTGTAATGACGCACTGTATACTGCTGTAAACTGCATACTTGCATGTAAAGCAAACATTTTCACTACTTGTATTAAACTAGTTTTGCTTCTCTGTTGTGTTTCATGCTCTGTGGTGCTGATGTTTTTTTTTTTTTGCTTCACTTAATGTTAAAATCTTGAGTGGGATCGAAAGATCAGCATCATTCATAAATTAACACTAGACATTTAGCTAGAGCCTGCAGGACATAAGGAAGAGGAAACAAAACAGCCTAAACAATGGTGTTCTTTTTGAGTCTGAAGTGATTCATTCAGTATGTCACACAGTTAATTTGTCCTTCATTGTCTGCAATACTTTCTCGCTTGTTTTTAGTTGCAGTGCAGAATCAGTTTTCTGTTCTTTGCTCAGTCTTTCAAAGATTCAATTTGATGGGCATGTTGCTGTCAACTGTTGAGCTGTGGAGTAGTGTTCATGTGTAGCCTTGTGAAAAACAAAACAGACTCACTCAGAACAGCTCCACAGTGCTACTCTAGATCAGAAACTGAATTTAGGGTTGTGTGAGAAAGATTTACTTCTGTTGTCTAGCTATATATCCATCTATAGAGAGATACAGCTAGCCATCTCTCTGTAGACAGATTAAGATAAAAAAATACACGTCATTAATGTAGGGAACAAGATATACTCTTATGAATATTCTGACATTATTTCTTCCTACCAAGATTCCCACTGTGCTGCTGTGCAGTAAAAACAATCTAGATGATTGCCTTGCTAATGTGAGAGTGAAAAATGATCCCAGCAGTGATTTGATGACTGAATTAATTTATTCACAGACACATGACATAACTTCCAAAACACATTAGCCTAACTGAGTGAAAACAGGATCAGGCAGGGTCACAATGACAAATGGCAGAGTGGACGGACAGACGTCGTTAAGTCTTTGGTTTGACAAAAAGGACAATGTTCAAGACTTAGCAACCGTGCATTCCAAGGCACTTTGTTAAAAACAGTTGCTGTGCGTTCGACAGTATGTTAATATACAGTACAAGACAGGAAGTAGTATAGTGAATTATGTAAGACACTTTAGAGCATACAAAGACATAACGTAGTGAGGTATTACATCTATAATTAAACAACTCATGGTGGTGGACAGGCCTTCACTGGACGGCAACATAAATGTTAAGATTTTTCCCTCTACAGAACGATGTCAATAGGTCTTTGCCCTGAGTGGTTGGCCCTGGCCAAAATCTGAATGCATGACGTAGTGCCATATAAACATTGTACAAACCAGAGTCAATGTCATCAAAAGTTCTCTAAAATTCATAATAAATTGGGATATTTTTGATATCCAGTAAAGTCTGGACGTCAGTGTTAGTGTTCTCAGTTTGTCTACAAAGTGACGCCATGCATTCTGATTTCATGTGGCTCAAATAAACAGAAAGAACTCAGGCATAAAGAGCTATCTGACCATCACACGAGGAACAAAACACAGCCAACATTTAGCACTTAAAAAGACGTCAGAAGTTGAATGTTGTGGATAAAGTGGTTGAACTGGAGCTGAACGCGCAAATGTTATGCAACTTCTCCACTCACTTGGGCTGGAGCCACCTGGTTGCATGACAGCTGCGGAGTGACGTGTCATCCCCCATCTATTTCTGACAGGGTAACAGGTGAGGAAACGACAATGTTCTTCATTTAGAAGGCACTTGGTCAGTTTGCTGAGTTTACATGTGCTCGGGGTGGTTCTGCAAACAGCTTATGAACTCTGTGACTGGATGGCCCTGATAGCAGATCTGATACACTGCATTGAACAGTGGGAACCTGGAGGAAGGAGGAGGTATTGTTGAGTGCAGGGATAACGCTCGGTGATTGATGCCTTTTCTAACCAGAGCCAGTGATTGTGTGTGTCGTGCTGCTGCTCGACTTACTTGTCAATTAGGTTTTTGTGATTGAGGATGAGATAGACCTCGGCAGCTGTCGCTGGTCCCTGCAGCTTCTGACCGTTCAGCATCTCTTTCTCCAGCTCCTCGATGGACTGAGCGAGGGAGGAAACATGACATGCATGGTACGAGTGTTGATTACAAGCTTCCACTGCTTCCACTACAAAATACATTTCGGTCTAATCTGTTTTTCATGTTCCATTTAAGTATTATCCCAAGATATGAGCAACTGGCAAACTTGTTTAATTGTGTTGTCATTTAAGTCGTAACTGGAAGCTTTAAAAGACATATAGCAAAACATGATTGGCCGACCCATCTTAACTTCCTGCAGTGCTTATTTCATGTGCTGTGTTGCTTTGCAAGCGTATTTGAGATCTGCGCAACAGCGACATCTAATGCCAACTGCCAGTTTGGTTGAATTCAGATACATTGTACATATTCCCTCTTCTGAAGAACAGTGGATGCAACTAAAAATCTAAGCTCTCACCTTCCCCGTCTTCACAAAAGCTTCGGCTACTCTGCGGTTGCGGCCGCCGTAGCAGGTTGTGATGAGGTCAGCCACGCCGCAGCTCTCCAGGAACGTTGCCGAGGACACGGGGCCGGCAGTGCAGAAAATACGGGCGAAGGCGATCATCTCCATCAGGCCCAGTCTGATCACGGCTGCCTTCGTGTTGTCCCCGAAGCCCAGACCGTCACAGAAGCCTGCACCGACTGCAACGATGTTCTGAGGGATGAAAGAGGGAAAGTGTCAGTAAAGACTGCAGACGCAAGAACTGAAAACACCTGGATACTTAAAGCATACAGACCACCTCGAGGATGATAACAGAATTCAAATACTGCAGAATTAATTAGCATAATGAACGGGAACATCAATCAAATTTTCAATTATATTTGGAGCATTAATCATAGCGCCTCCCTTTAAGCGTTTTATAAGTTTAATGTACCCCATGTTTGATAGAGGTGAAAGTCGTATAACCTCATGTTTTATCCATCAACACCCAAGAATAATTGAAGCACAAACATAGCCTCAAACAACATCGTCCCTCTCACCAAGTTATTAAAAACATTAATCCAGGTTCATGAAGCATCTGCGCAGAGAAACTCTGTTCCATACCTGCATGGTATATTTTACTTAGATTTTATTGCAGATTATTTTCATTATTAACTAGTCTGAATTTTCTTTTAAAATGTTTTTTTCAAATATCAACAGACATGGAAAAATTGGCCAATTAGATTTGCCAGAGCCCAATGTGATGCCTTGAAATTGTTGTTTTGTTTGACAAACAGTACAAAACTCAAATGGACTCCATTTACAATGACGTACTAAAAGAAAGAAAAGCACAAGCTCGGATCAGATTGTTTTGGCATTTTTGCTTGATTATTATTATTTGCCACACAAGCAGAGTAGCCAAAAACTGTACTCAAGTAAAAGTACTGTTCCTTCTAAAAACAATTACTTCAGTAGAAGTGAAAGTAGTCACCAAAATACGTGCTTGAGGTAGAGTATGATAGTACTTCAGCAGTAAGTAAATCAAAAAACAAAACAATTGCTTGTTAATTTTTTAAAATTAGTATTTAAAAAGCCATTCAGCAGCTTCAGCCACTATTCTCCTTTGAACACAGTCATGTGGAGACGTGGCTGTGGTGAAACAGCGCTCCAGCAGACTTGGGACCAGCTGACCACCTGACTCTTAACTGAAGGTGGATGAATTATAAATAAATACAAAAAGTTAAAATAACAATTTTTCTCAAAAAGAAATCCACTTAAATATCCTTAATTAAAACTACAACCTCTCAAAAAGTTACTGAAGTACATGTAACAGAGTAAATGTAACTCATTACTACCCACCTCTGATTACAAGTTATATCTTTAATATAAATATTATAAAAAGTGTGTTAATATTGAGATGACAAATGTCTGATGGCTTTCAACTCACAAATATTCTATCCCCAGTTTGCCTGCTAAACAAAACATAAATCTGGAAAACACGGGGCTAAATGGTGGCACTTTGACTGTTGAGCATGTGTAAGAGATTATATATTTGTGCCTTTGAATACCATGATTACAATGTTCAATGTTTTATTAGACATTTGGAGTTGGGCATGCATCCAAGGGGATTTATTCAGTCGGTGTTGTTGCTCAGAAACAAACTAAATGTCACTTTACATAATTTGTCAGAAGTCTTTTATTGGTTGTGTAAGCTCCTGTGTATAAACGAGCAGATTTAACTTTACGACATTTTATATTTGACAAGGCTGCAGCGGTGGAATGAAACTAAGTGCATTCGTTTCTGTGTCTGACATTTTGCCCAGTGCACAAAGACAGAGCTGCAGAGAGCTTTGGAGCTGTTGTGACTGCTAAATGGATACTTGTCTGGCTAAGCTCTTTTCCAGGTTGCATCACAGTCATGTTAGCAAACTGATGTGAAAGATGAAATGTAAGAAATAAGCGCTCCACTCTTTCTGTGTTTTGTAATAAAAACCGACCTTTAGTGCTCCACAGATTTCCACCACGTCGTACTCTTCTACGACAGTGACTCTGAAGTTGTTGGTCTGCATGAGTTCCTTCAGGAGAGCCCCGTGGTCTTTATTCTTACATCCTGAAAGCAGAAAAGAAAAACCCTGGTTTATCTTAAGAAAGATGCTACCATTTAGAATTTGATATCAGGAGTCATGATTAAAACACAGTGACTTTGCACCTAGAATACAGCTGAAGGCCTCAAAACGAGTTACATTTCCCAGCCCTCATCCAGATATTAATCCTGTAAAAAAACAGGTTAGTGTTCCAGCGCTACACTAATAATAAATCCCACGAAGAATGTGGTGCAGATCAAGCAAATGTCAAAGTGAACCAGAGCACTCTGTCATTTACACAACAGATTAAACTTTCACCCCATCGTGCTGACGAGAACAAACTGCAACAAAACGTCCTTCTTGCTTCAAGGCTGAAACCGGCTTATCACATCTTTAAATCCTGATCAAAGTGCAACTTTGTGCTAATTAAAGCACTATTATGTAGAATTTGGGAGTTGGCGGGGTTTTCGGATTTCAACACCACTGTCATAAACACAAATCCCAGGTCTGTAGCAATTTGTCAGATGTAATGCAAAGTGCTGACTACCGTGAGAAATCACAGTTTTCCATTCAGTAATCAATGTGCTGTAAAGACCATATCAGGATGTGAGAGGAGGAAAGGAGAGTCCTCTTTTGAGATGAGGGGCAATTCTCTCTGCCTGAAGTGTTTACAGGACGGTAGATAGGATGACATTTACTGTCCTACTAAAACATCAAAGGGTCACTGTCCTGGGAAAGACATGATCATCTCAAACATCCGGGGGGGGGGGGGGGGNNGTGTCATTGTTTTGGGGAAGGAGTAATCAACTGTCATTAAAGTATGTTACCCCTACTCTGTTGTGTAATTAAGTTGGAGGACTGCAGAGAACTCTCTGGGTCTTTTCTCCATGCAGCATGTATTATAGAGATCTGACTCATCACGCTGAGTCTAAAAATCTTTGAAGAATTAGCAACGCTCTTACTCACAAAAGAGGATTTCCACTACACTACAGACAAAAGTCATTACATCATAACAATGTTATGTGTTGAAAACTTGTATGTTGAAGTAAACGTGTGTAACGCTGTGATCCTACCCAGTCACTGAAGGTACATAATGCAGAAACAAGTGAGAGAGACATCTTTCACCCCATTATAAGACACTGAACCATCAACGTGATTTTGAAGCAGTTATTTAAAAAAATGTTGCTTTAAAAAAACAAACAAACAAACAAACATACAACACAGAGATCAGACTAACCAATGGTGGTCTCACAAAACTTCTCATCGGCGACCTCATTGGCAATGTTGGCTCCCATCAGCACACTCATGGTGATCCCAAGCTTCTCCTGGATCACATCTGAGATGAGTTTAAGTCCATCGGGCCCCTCGTCAACACCCTGGAAAAACAAACACAGGGACGGGCGGTGTATTTACATTAGTCCACACCGCGTGCTAAAGACAAAGTCCAGCCCCTTCCTGTGTTCCCCATTGGACCGTATCGTCAGAACAAATGTGTATAGAAGAGGCTTATTACACGTTTGTCAATTTAAAGTCAAGAAATTCTCACTTTGACCGAAGTCAATTACATTTAGTTTTTTTGTGGAACAGCTCAGTGAAATACATCATCTCCAACATGGCCATCACCTCGACTAACAAAAAGGGCGAAAGGGTGAGGCGTTAAACAAGACAACATCACGTTCACTACCTTGAATAATCTTTCTGAAAGGTCCCATGGTGATGCACCAGAAGGGGCATGACTTCACCACTATATTTGTTTTACTGCACAACTGGCTTACAGTTCCTTTAACCAGGCCAAAAACCGTACAAGTCTGGCATAAAACATTAAATAGCATCACACCCAAAATTCAGGGAAAGAAGGTGAAAAATTCATAGACCACAAGAACAAAGTCGAACCTTGATGAGGGATATCCCCACGGCGTCGCACTTTATTTTGCCCTTGATGGTGTCGCACACTTTCCCGACAAACTGGTGCGGGATCACAAACACCAAAATGTCTGCAGAGCTGGACGCCTCCACCAGGTCCGGGATGGCCAGCTGAGGAGGCAGGAATAATGTTGTAAGAGACAGGACGCACATTACTGTCTGATGCAACCTATATTAGAGCTGGTGTAACATCCTGGTTTGGGAGCGCAGTCAGAAAACTAATATTACCATGGTTACATGCACTGTGATAAGATTCAATCTATCAGTGAGGCGGCGATGGCAGGAGCTATTAAAGAGGGAACAAGAACAAAGCCTAATGTGTCTGCACACATTACGCAGAAAATGAAATGCATTTTTTTGGACGGGTACAGCCCGGTGCAACCATCCACTAAACACGAAAGCAAAGCAACAGGCAGAAAATTGAATCACTGCTTAACGGCGAGAAACTAACGGTTTCTTACCACATTTGCTGGAAGCTTGTGCCCAGGAAGGTACTTCACATTTTCATGGTCCGCGTTTATTATTTCAGTCAGCTTGCGCCCGTTCACCATCTCCTCAAACACCCACATGTTTACGGTGGTGTCGAATTTTGAATTCTGAGCAGCGTTGGCACCCACTATCTTGGCGATGGCAGAGCCCCTGCATTGTTCATAGGCAGAAGTTAGTGTTTAATGTACGTATTGCGTGTTACAAATGACACTGCAATTAAAAACGCAGTGTAAACTTGAAGCAACATGGCAAGAAAACAGTCAGTGTTGGTCCAAAGGCGATGATTAAGCGAGGTGCTTGAAATGATCCAGGATGCATTGATTTTGCCCTCCCAGTCTTGAGGTTAGACAGATTTATTGCCATCACGTGACTGCTGGCCTTATCATTACTCCTCATGTGTTGTCTGTTGTTCTTTGATCAGCTGCAGTTCACTCCAGATAAGCTGAAAAATGTGACTATCTGCCCCCATGATTAGTGATTAATCTAGTGTGGAGAACTGGGCCAAACTCCAATGGGAAAATCCGCTGATTTCAAGTTCCACTACATAAGAGTGATGTTACAATTGGGTCAAACGTGATTTTGAGGCAATCCTCGGATAAATCGAAGCCAACGCACCAATTCGGCACGAAAGCAATGCATACAGCACGAATGGGCTTAAAGCTTAAACTTTTTTCTTTCCAACAATAGCTACAATCCTAAACAAAAAGACAGGTTATCAAATGAAATCAATCTGTAACTATATGCCGAATTCACAAGAGGACACTAAAGATTTATTCAAGCATTTTAACTATGTTTTGCCAGATTCGGGTTGTTTTTAAATCGACATGGAAACTTAAAACTATCCGAGTGTTGAATGGAGTTTGGCGTTTGGTGTCACACAGATGAAAACACGCCCTGAGGTCTTCTATAGGCAACCGTGTGGAGCCATGCCCGGGTGTCGGTGTGCGTCTTTAAAATGATATCTGTAATATAACTTTAATACATTTCTGCTGAAGAGATGCTAACAAGAGTGAGCTAACATGTTGCTGACACAGTGAAACTGCATGACCACGAAATCCCATTAATCGTGACTGACATGTGGCCAGTTTCTGCACACTCAGCCAGACTCACAGTAACGTTACTCCAGTCGAGACTGAACTCGTGTTTGCGGCCAACCAAACGACACGTATTAGCACTTCATGCTGCGAAGTCAAACTGGACGTTCTCGTAGAATGAAAATGCGGCTAGTTAAACGTTAGCAGCCCAGTGATGCTAAGTTGGCTAGCAACGGCACCGGGTGAAGGAGCAACCGGCAACACACAGTGATGGCAACGCAGCCGCAAAGTTAGCCATGTTTTTTTTTTTTAACACCCCGGCAGTTTTACAGCTCAGCGCACGAAAACGTCAACTTACCAATTTCCGGAGCCGATGATGCAGACTTTCTTCGGAGCTGCCATGGTGAGGAGGTAACGCGCTGAGTGGAGGTGGACCGCACTGAGCGCCGCGGAGGACCTGCAGTGAGGTTATGTAACGAGCCGTCAGCCTCCTGTTATTGGCCCTTCTGAGGGCCGACACTGGCCCGCCCAGTGAGAGGCAGGGGCCAAGTCTGGTCACTCATCGACTAGAGAGGTTAGTGGGCTCAGGGTTAATGGGACAGAAGTCTCCAGGTCTTACCCTGCAGACGTACATCAGCATTATGTTGTTTTAAAGTCCCAACTGCTTTGCTTTGTGGAGTCTGTATAGGTGTGGACAGACACAAGGGAAAAAACACACACACAACCTGGGAAGTCTTGTTATTCACTAAGATTCAGTTATCTGCAAACAACAACAACAAAAAGTATTGTGAAGTCTTGTGTGTCTCCAGAGGAAGCTGAGTGTAATCTGATTATTTATCCACAGTGATGTTACTCACAGGGCGCTCCATTGTACACAGAACTCTGGGGGGAAAAATGACCTCTGATGCAAAAAAGGGTAATAGTCAGAAACTTATGCCTTTCACGGTGGACCTCAGTGGACCTTATTTCTGAAAAAGTTAGTAACGGAGAGAGACAAATAGCGTTTTGATCCTGCTTG
This sequence comes from Diplodus sargus, assembly GCA_903131615.1. Lineage (NCBI taxonomy): Eukaryota > Metazoa > Chordata > Actinopteri > Spariformes > Sparidae > Diplodus > Diplodus sargus. The sequence goes on along the minus strand of CAEMYA010000044.1, from coordinate 8,874,365 downwards.
AATTGTGCCATGAACTACACACATGATGTTTGTCAGCAGTTTTGTCATAATTGAAGTAAATCACCATCTAGTTTAGTGTTACATTTTTTTAAATTTTTACCTTTTATTTTTTTTTCATCTTACATGTATTTTTTGTTAATCGATGTATTCTTTGTTTTGTTTATTCCACTTTGTTAAGTGTTCTTGGGTACCCTGAAAGGCGCTATAAAAACTAAATGTATTATTATTAAGTCTACAACATAATGCTCAACACACGTCACCAACACAATATGGCTGCCAACTTGGCACAGAAAAGATCCCATAACCATAAATCTGCAGTTATGTGAAAGAGTAGTTTGTCAGTTCTGCGAGCGAGCTAGTGCGCAGGACCAGCTCTGCAGGGTTTAAGTCTGTCTTCTATTTCATGAGCTGAGAATTTATTGACTTGGAGAGTTATCTTTTAAATTGACAGACATCATATGTGTGACTTATAACACAATTGAAGCGGGATCAAAAAGTTATTTGTCTTTCTCTGTTCAATACCATACAAGTTTTTTTCCGAAATAAGGTCCACTGGAAGCAGCTTGACTTTGGCACTCTTTACCGACTTGGAACAACTTACATCTTTTAGTAAATTTTGTTGATAAAACTACACAATAAAGTAAATAAGTACCTTTTGATTGCAGCTGTCAGAGTGACCATAGAAAAATCCCTGTTGGAGAAATTACACTATGTTTTGCTTAAAATGCTTCTGTTTTCATTGAAATTTTAGTACATGAGTACTCTCATGGTATTATTTTAACTTAGATACCGTAACTGTAGCACTGTAGCTGTGCCTGATTAGAGCCCATGCTTTCTCCTCATTATACTCGCAGGAGGTGTTCATTTTTTCTCACTGTGCAAAAAATAGCCCAGCCCATTAAAAGTCATGAGAGCGACCGTAGAAAGATCACTGTGGGAGAAATTATTTGGTCTGGAGGGCTCAAACAAAAGAGGACCTTGTTGCGTAAGAGCTGGAACAACTAACAGAAGAGGCGACGTAGGAAGGAAGAGAACTCCAGATTCAGCAGTCTTGTTTTTATACAAGCAAGCACAAAATATAGCTTACTGAAGAGTGGGTTTGCAACCGGAGTTCCACCACGAACATCAGTATCATGAAGTCACAAGTGTTCCCTCACATGGTCACACTTCCTATTGTTTATTGAATCAACAGTCAGTGAGTCCCTCTTGAATCTCTGTGAGGGGCTGTGCTATAGTCAGGCGCAGTTCAAGCTGCATGCTAACGTCAGCATGCTAACGTGCTGACAAACGTTATCGTGCTGCCGTTCAGCAGGTGTAATGTTCAGTGTTTTAGCATGCTAACATTTGCAGCTGAGCACTAAACACAAAAGGGCAGCTGAGGCCATGAGAATGTCATACATTTTGAAGTGGCCCCTGGTTTTGAGACAATTCCCAGCCGTGTTTGTAGCAACAAAAACATACATTTTGATGAGATCAAATCAAACCAGTTTTATTTATATAGCCGAAATTACAATCACATTGCCTCAGTGGGCTTTACAACCTGTACAGTGAACAACATCTGTTCTTGGACCCTCGACTCGACTGAGGAAAAACTTGCCACGAGAGACGGCACGTCTCGAGCTGTATAGTATTTTAAGCCAAAACTTGATATTTCCCCACTTTAACTAGGGTTGTTTTTGTTCCCAAGCCAAACTAGATCATAAGCACGGCGTTGTCACAACATAAAATAGAAAACTGAATAAAGAAACATTGCCAACGTTTACACTGACAGGTTGGTGACATTATAGGAAAAGTCATGCGGGTCACCGAAGTTGGCCTAATTAGGACACGCCATCTGGGAAACATGGGCAATAGTAGAAACTCTCATGGCAATTGATCAAATAAAAAGTTGTTGTGATGCTTCCATCCTAGAGAGTTAATTATGGGGAAATCTGTATAGAAAATGCTGCACAGTGAAAACAAAGCTATTTCCACTGTGGAATCATCCAACACACCCTTTTCACGGCGAGTTTCTTGCTCCCTCACTGACATAACTGGGGGGACATTTTAACGTTATTGGTCACATCGGTGTTGTTCACATCCACAGACAGCTGAAAAAGAAGTGCAGACCGGGTTTAAATGATGACACGGAACACCTCGAAGTGAATAAAAGTTACATAAAGTTAGCATTTAATCTTTAATATAACAACTGCTTCATTATATCACCAGACTAAAATAATCATCCTTTCATATTTTAAATGAAAACGGAGATTTAAAAAAAAAAAATGGAGGCAGAAATATGACAGAGCTGAAAGCATTGACTTGTTCCGAGATGCATGACCTCATGCAGCTGAAAAACACTCCAGCAGTTCATCTTCGTTTATGGACACAGTAATAAGCTGCTGTGACTGTAGCGACTCAAAAGAAAAGCCTTACACTACAATACTGTCTTTGATAAATATTCTTTTCATATGTACAGACGAGTTTAAACACGCAGCTAGCCTATGTAAAATAAATACAACAGATACAACATTGGACGGATCAAACTGTTCTAATATAAGATTATTATCAATAGTCGTTGCAGTATTTACAGTAAATTACAGTCGATGGAATGATTGTGCTTGATAATAACACTACACAGCTACACAATATTACAATTCCATTCTCAGAGAATAACGTAGAGCTCAACGGGAATGAATGCGAGTAGATTAATGCCAACAGAATACTGAAATATACTTAAATGGTTTTTGATTTTTGTAAACAGAGTCAGAGTAGAGACAGCAAATGAGACAAACCTTTAGACATGCACATGTCATGATTACAGCCTAACTGATGACAGATACAGTGTTCTGGACTCGAGGGTAGCGTTTCCAATTTTTCCTTTATCAGCTTCCCGAATGAGCACACACACAACGAAATACATGCGCACAGCACACACACACAGATGTTGACACACACTGCAGCCAGACGTGCGGATCAACTGTCAGTCGATGGACCACATTTAAGACGCCCACTGTACAGTGCTACATGCAACTTAGAGCCCTAGAAGATGGAAAACCACATTCAAAAGTTTTATACTCATTTATGACTTTGCCGTGTGAACGCACCTGAAAGGAAACTCGCACGGTAAATGTGATGAACAACATCAACATGTAGCCTACATGTAAAAATGTTTGACATTCCCTTGTAGTAATCTATTGAAATCTGTTTTGTTCTCTCGCCTGGAAAATATTTTTGATGTCTTCTGAGATTTTTACATTATGCTGTGATTGTCACTGAGAAGAAAAGATACAGTATGTAGCGCCTGGCTGCCACGGAAAGAAGCTCTTTAAATATTTGTTCATTATGTGTATATTTAATCTGTTGCTGTGTATCCATCTGTTGCTGTTGGATAAGAAGATTGATACCGCTGGTATTTTTGTATTTTTGTATGTTAGTGATGGTGCATTCCATTTGAACTGGCAAGTCGGAATTTCTGAGTTTCCAGTCGGCAATTATAACGGTAGCGTCCCGTAAAGTTTGATTTCTAGCTCGGAAAGTCGGATACACATCATGAGCCAGATGGTTGCTCAGTGCGTGAACAGCTGTGAAGGCTGCAGATACTCTTAAGTAGTACTTCTGTTCTATTTGTGTCTCATTAAATCAGTTGTACACACAGTACTGCCCAACTTCTATCTGTGGACATGTTGCTTCTGTGCAAAAAGAACCTATTGAGACCCAACTTGAATGCAAAGTGCAAAAATGCTAACTTCCAGGTTGAAGGACTCATTCCTGCAGCAGTCTATTGATATTTTCACACTCTGGTTGGTGTACACATTCAACAAAAGAGATTTAAAGTGTTATTTGTGAGCTTTAGAGGTGCTGTAAGCAGATTTTATCATCATTTTCAGCCTTTTGCTAAACTTAAGCTAAGCCGCTACTTGCTGTAGCTTCATATTATACAGTTAGACAGAGAGTGGTATCAATTTTCTATTATTTTTCTGCCAGAAAACAACAATAAGGCTTTGTCCCAAAAGTCCAACTATTCTCATTTCCATATCTATACAATCGGGGTTTCACCATTACAGCGTTAGGCTACTTGGTCTGGTTTGACCAGTAGGCTAGCTTATAGTAGTGGGCTATTGTTAGCTATCCATCTTATTTTCAAGCAAGGAACCAGACACGGAGCACAGCCAGTTTTTGTTTTTATTGTGCGAGACTTCCTGCCATGCACATCCGCCCACCGGCTACCATTTAGCCAACTCACTTTTCTTTGCAGCAGCTAGCACAACAAGCTGGTTGGCTCCGTTAGCTCTCACGAGGGAAGTGACAGAGCGGAAGTGCGGCACAATAACAGGAAGGTGGCCAACATTTTACATCCACGTTCAGATGATAAGGTGAATATGGTGGATTTGTGTTAGTTTTCCTAAATTAACACTACATACAATCATTTCACTCTTTTTCCTGGATTGTCTCTCATAATCAGGGATTGTCCTTTAATTGTGGCCTTTTTCACAGCAGACGTTCTGACTTGTTTAGCTGTGAAAACACAGGTGATACTTCTATTGGAGTCTGCTGGTAACACATGGCAGTGAGCCAGCCCCAGGAGCCTGAAACTGAAGCAGCTAAATTCAGCCGTCATTCATGTTAAATTTACACCTGTGCTTTTTTTGTTCTTTTTCTGCTATGACAAGTCAAAATGTCTCCCGATGAAAAGGCCTGCATCTGCTGTTCAGCAAATGTCAACGTTGCCTCACTTTAATGCCAGCTTTTTGTACTTTTATCCTGTTCGTCTAATTTCCATAAAAGAAAATGACCTTTTTGTTATTAATTTGCTTGGCTTGTAAATTCTTTGGGGCTGCTGTCACCCTTGCAAGATGAGGTAGTACAGTATATTGGCAAACTGCTCTGGGTTTTTTTTTTAGCAAGGGAAGACTGTCGTAAGGTGGGGTTGGATGACATGAATATAAAAATGAAAAAAGGGGGGGAAGTCAGGAACAAAGGAGCGAACGACGAAAGCGAACCACCAAGGACAAAAGTGAAGAGTGCGAAGAACTTACATGAAGATTCCTCAGAGAAAATTTCCTCCAAAAAAACACTTTCGCAAGTGAAAATGAACGACAAAAAAAACTCCTTCAAATTGACAAATGACAAACACCGAGCTGCGTTTTCAAATGCTGATTTGCTGAAGATCCATATCTAAGTTTATGCCCCTATTAACTGTATCTGTCTCTACGTCTTGAAAAGCTGTTTTACAGATGACCATGCAGATATTCTGACATATTTGAATTCATCACAACATGTTGATCACTGGTTTCTGCCGCCGCCCCCTCCCCCGCTGTCTGTGCGGCTCCTCCAGATGTCGGCCACACGCTGAATTTACCTCGCCGCTCGCAAACCTTTAACCAGGCACAGTTCACACACTTGCTCTGTTTGCTCCGCAGTCTGAGAAAACTGCAACGAACAAAGTCCACCAACACCGCTCAGAGACAAGAGAGTGCAGCGGCTCCCCTCCCTCACGGCTGCAGAAGCCTAGTGAAAGTTACTGACGTGACACTTGACGTCATCTAAGCTCAGCACTGTTCCCTGGTCGTTGTTGTTGTTGTGCTTGTGCTTATTGTCAGAGCAGCGACACAGCTTGTACTTGATCACCTGAGGAGATAAACACAGCGTCAAGCGTTCTAGGTTTCAGAAACGCTGATGTCAGGTCTCCACAGAACAACTTGAAATGTCATATTAAATTTAGCCTGTTCACTCAACTCTTTCATTAGATCTTGTGTAAGTCTTATTTCCAAAAATGAAGGTCTAAATGCCGTTTCATGGCCTTTTCTACAGTCAGGAATAAAAACATGGTGGGAAAATACCGCCCCCCCATCTCTGGTATTTATTTGGCCTGTATCTAGTTGAATTTGAGTATAAAAATAGAGGAATCTTATTGTCTCACCTCATAAAGGTAGTCGAACAGCTCCAGAATGGTGAGTATGCTCGCCCCAATGAAAAGTCCCATCTGACCACCGATGTCACCTGAAATGAGAAAAATGTAAATGTATGAAAAACAGTACTGGAAGATAGTCCAATATGCCAAGAAAAACTCAATAAACCTCTACCCAAAAGTCCTGCCACTTCATAAGCCTTCTTCTGCTCAATAGTTTCATAGTTGAGGGCCTCGAAAAAGATGTCTAAGACCAGGATATTCTCCCTGTGGAGGAGATGGAAAAACATTAATGTTCAATTCAATTTGAGGAAACTTTTACATTAAGTCATCCGAGTCAGCATTAAAAAGCAGCATTTAATGAATTCTTGACAACCAACTCTGATGTTGTTTTAAGCGGTTTTCTGCCACTAGGGGTCTCTCTATCAAAACAAAAGGGGTGTGACAGTGTTGTGTTGTGTGGCGAGGAGAGAGTCTGGTGCAGAGCCAGACCTTCTGGAGGAATAAACACCAGAGCTGCTTAACAGGAGGAGAGCGCAGAGATTACTGTTTAAATTTTGGTCTTTAATTCGATGTCTTGGTCAACATCTACGACGCCAAACAAACTATAACTGAAGGTCTAAGTACAAACAGATGACTAATAATATAGTACAACACAATTTTGTTAAATATGTCTTCATTTGAGACATTTTTATTAAAATTGTTGCTGTTATTGATTTTAGTTGCATAATTAGTGTAGTATTTTTGTATGTGTGTATATGTGGCAGTTTTGTTGTATATATATGTATGCAATAAAAGTAGTATGTTTGGTTGATCCTTACTTAATATACTGCTCAGACTTGTTGTACTTCTTGGCCAGATATTTAGCCGAGGCCTTGCTGGGGATCTTGACGAAGGAAAGCTCCTTGCTGTATCTGGTCATGTTGCACGGCGTCTCACACACACAGACGTCGTTGTCTCTCTCCACCAGGAAATCTGCGGAGAGGAAAACCAGAGCTCAGCGTGACCTTTTCAACGGCTCTGTGCTGCTGCGACTTAAAGATGTCACGAGATGATGGTAATGTAATGTGTGTGCGGTTGTGTGTGCTCTTTTTTT
>CAEMYA010000044.1:8844928-8858298 GCA_903131615.1 Diplodus sargus | reverse complement strand
TTTAAAATCTGATATTTCTTTGAAAACGGAGCACTGATGGAAGTACTTTAATTCTTTATCCAGTGTTTCCATCGCTTGTCTGTACAGTAATTGAAGTGTTTTCAGCGTATCACTGCTGGCCTGTGACCAGTCTGAGCAACAGGAATTCAGATGAGTGAAAATCACAGAATTTAGAAACATCCTGGCAGCCGCTGCAGACATTTAAATTTCTAATGAAGTGAACATTTTCAATACGAAACCACTTTTCAGAATCTGTTAACACGGGTCTCGAGGAGAGGGTAGAGTAAATTAACACTGCAAAATATTTGAATTCACGCCTGCCCTGTAATCTTTCCCTGATGCTGGGTGTTTCAGAGATATTTAGTTGGAGGCGACACTCTTCCAGCCACGTTGTGACCTGGTGAGCTCAGTCGCAACATCTGCTTTGGTTCTGCCATGAACAAATCAAGCTAGAATTATATATTTTAATTGGTTCAAGTTAATGGTTTTGAATCCAGCTTGACCATGAATATCTGTGGCCAATTAGCTGACCTACTAAAGAGGCAACCCTACCTGAACTGGAATAAATAGTCTGTTTGAATTTTCACAAGTCGTTTACATCAGGCTTTTTTAAACAGTCAACACTCGTTAGTAGGGTAAATTCAGAAACTTTAGAAGAAAACCCATTTTTTCCTTTGAATATTTAAACAGTTTTCTGCAGAACCGTGGTGCGCCATTTCACCTAATCATTGCATTTATACTGAAGGTCGAAGTCAGAAGAAACGGTGAGAATTGATCATGCAAATCAAGACCATTATGTCTAGTGCATTGATGTTTGACAGCACCTTGGGGCGGCGCAGGTTGTAGGGGACAGCCGTGTAATGATCGCCTAATCGTTTCGGACGGCCAGTCCTCCAGACGTTATTGACAACAGAGGCGAAAACCTTGCCAGTGCTTGAGGAAAGTTCACGTGTGTCTGAAATCACTTCAAATGTGAGAATTCAATATTCTTCGGAAACTACCGTCAGTCTCTATCCCACGTTACCTGCTGCTTTATAGACAAACTATCATAAAACCTCCTCCACAGTTGTGAGGGGAGTTTCCATCTATCATATGTGGGATTTTAACCACCAGCTCCCACACCACTTCTTTTCCCTCCTATGTTTCCTTCCTCCCTGGTCCGCACCGCTCTTCCCTCGCTCCCTTGTGTTTCCTCAGCTATGATGTTCATTCCCCTGTGGACTCCTCTCCATCTCCTGTCGCACTTCCCCACCCGCCCCTGCTTCATTTGATGAATATTTCACAGGCCAGTAGAGACAGTCCTCCTCCTCTCTCATCCTATTCCCAGACACCGTCCGTGCTCTCAGTACCTATCACCTTCAGAGACGATAGCATCATAGTGCTGGGTAAGGTGCACCTCAGGAGAGCCGAGGGGAGCGGGGAGCATATCATATGAAGAAATAGTGGAAGTGTGTATTCACTTAAGTTGTATATGCCTCAGAGTGCTGCCTGTATCTAAAAGTCAGAACTGTGCTGACCGGAGCACCAGCGCGGCATGCCAGAGTGAATTTGAGATGCAGGTTAGATCAGGAAGGCGTTATCGTACAAGAAGACAGGTGAGAAGAGCTTGTTTATGACATGTGTCGATGCATTATGATGTCATCCTGTGGTGTGGTGAAGAAGAATTCACATGATATATAATACAGATACAACAGTTATGCCCTGGTTAGGTTAAGGCATGAAAACCAATTGGTTATGTTTAGGAAAGGATCTTGGTTTGGCTAAAAATACCTGTTTTTTTTCAGCACCAACACGGTTGGAAATGCCCATGGTCTCCTCTGAAACCCTGGTCCTCTCGCTACAAACAAGGCCGCGTAACATATCCGGTCTCTGTCCGAGTTCACCTTAAAAGTATCCAGTGGTGGCACGTTTACCGTTGAAACGGCGTGGTCTGGTCCGTTTTAAAGTAGAATAAAAACATGTTTCATACAAAAGAAATTGTGTTTGCTGATGGCTGGGGGTAATGATGTTATTTTATCTTGCTTTGTTAGAGAGTACATCATGTAATTGAAGTTTAAACACCATCAGTTGAAAGAGCCCTGTTATGCTCTTTCATTTTTTTCCTTTTCTGCAGTGCTTTATATTTGCTCTTGTGCTCGCAAAAAGACCTTGAAAGTTGACATGGTCGAGCATTAGAGCACGTTAACCTATTTAAGTAGTAAATTGTTAACATTAAAACGAGCACAATACGCCTCCTTTAGAGTTACTTAAAATCACAAATCAACAGACTGGTCCGCGCAGTACTGACAGCGCTGGAGGTGAGGGAGCATCCCTCCTTCCACATGCTCTTTGAGAAGACTGTAGTTAAATAGGCGAGGAAAATTACACCTGACCTCTCTCCTGCCGTGCATACAGAATACAAACTGCTCCACTCTGGGGGACACGACAGGGTTCAAATTAAATACAGCCTGAATAGGTATAAAAACGTGTTCATCCCTCTATCAGTGAGTCTCCTAAACTCAGGACATAAGTAGAGTGTGAAATGAGGGCCGTTGCTGCATGTAACGCACTCATATCTGCACTCGTCTCTTACAGCACACTAGTGTATGTTGGCCTCCTTATGTCTGTCTTTTACTGTATCTATGTCCAAAGCCCTATTCGCACAATAACAGGGGACTTCATGTGATTTATAAATTACCACCTTGCATTTGTGTTTTGCCTGCCATTATCTCCTGGATATGATGTTGAGGCTCTCTGGAACATCAATGTTTCAGTAGTGAAGCGTCTGTTCTTCAGCAGCCACATTAGTCATATAGATTGGAGTTGACGTGCTCACTTGCTTTACGTGTTACAAGCATTAAAACACATTTGCAGCTCATTTAGATCAAGTCAAAGACGCTTCGCAGCTGCTCCGGGATATGATGACCTTTTGTTGCCCCTAACCTCCTCTGTCATCACTTTTAAACATCAATATAGCGGATCTTATAGCACTGCTGTTCAACGTATTGTGAGCCCTTAATCACATTTCTTACCTGTTCTATTTCATGACAGAATACAGATGTTTAAAAAGAAATACAACCACAAATATCTGACAGGCTGATTTGCATGGGACTAGTATTACCACATGACCTCTATGTTTGGCAATATGGGGTGGAATTTTTACTTTTATAAATTATGGATTAAGATGAGAGACGTGCACAGCAATTATTACAAATAACGAGAGGTCCCCAGGTAGTACTAGTCCCAGCATCAGATAGGGATCAAGACAAATTTCCCTTGGGACAAATTAAGTGTTCTTGAACTTCTCTCAACACTCTAATGTTTACTTTTTGTAATATATTGGATAATTTGACCTCCTTGGCTCTCAAGTTTAGAGGAGAAATGTCTCTTTGGCGTAGCTGTTCAGCCTGGTCTCACTCTTTTTTTCTTCACGTTATTTTCTTTTATTTTTACGTTACCGAAGTGCATAATTTGCTTTTTGCATGTCATTTAACGCCCTCTGCATCAAGCTTTTCACGTGTCATTTCAAGCACAAAAGTCACAGAAAAAGTGTGAAAGTCTACACATGGAGGTGGATGGAAAAACAACAAGGAGGATGACGTTTGTGTCCTGTGTAACAGTAAATGTCAACGTTGACTTATTTTTAATCAAGGTACGTAAATAAACACATGTAATGTATTTAACTTCCCTCAAGTTGTGTCACATACTGAATCTAAGTTAACTCACTTTAACCCAAACCAAAACCTTTCCTAAACCTAGAGTAGTTTTGTTGCCTAAACCTAACCAAACAGCAGCCTTTTCAAATCATAAGCCACAATTTTATTATGGTTACCAAACTGTGACGACACCACATCGCATTAAATGACACGAAAGAAGCTAAAAAATGCATGAGATGACACGTGGAATGCTATTTATACTCCATCTCGTGAGATCATGTTGGTGATCAACAACTCAAAGACACCAGAATTCAAAACCGACACGTGATCAAAAAGTCACAAAAGCTACAAAGTTAAAAGAGAGGAGGCTGTTATGGGTACTTCTCACTGTTTTTTGAATGAATAACTCAAATGTGTTGGCTTATTTATCAACTACAGAAAATTAAAGCAAATCGCACCAACTTTCCCTTTAATTGTCGCTGGATGTGGCACACAGGCATCCAAATCAGCAGAGAATTAAAGAGAGAGCCTTTTTCCGAGGAAAACAACTGAAGACATTCACAACAAAACAACATAAATGATCAAGCGGAGGCAGCAGAGCCTGCGAGCCACTATCTGTCTCTGAGGGCAATTAATTGTTGGGATAATACAATCCCTGGTCTCTGTGGTGGATGGACTCGCAGTGGTACCACGCAGTGAGAGGAAATAACACCCTGAGGGAAGTTTCCCTGTTATTCCCTCCACCTGTGTGTCTGCTACCCACTGAAATGGAGAGTGAGGGAAAGTTTGGTTGAAAAGCTCGCTTAAATAACCACAGTAAAATGATACTTTCGGATTGCTCCGTTGCGGGTCCTTCTCGGTGAATCATGGAAATGGTCTTGTGGATTGGGATGGGAGACATAAATGTCTGTTCCCATTCATTCAGAGCTGTTCAGCCTTCTATAGAGGCTCATGCAGTTTGCAGGCGGCCTCTTATTCTCCACAAGTGAGCAGAAGCTGACTGGCGTGAGATGGTAAATGGCTGCTTGGAGGAATAAGACACTATTAGCTCGCGATATATAACTCTGCCAGCTGTATTACTGTGATGCAGTTACACAGTGCATTTTTTTTTTTTTTATATTATAATTGTATTTAATTAAATAGTTATATGGCAGCTTAGAAGAACTTGCACTGCTGGCAAATTGTGACTCGAAACATTAATCTCAGCGTCGTTACCCCTCCCTCTGTCCCCTGAGCCGAACCTTGATATGCAGGAGATCCATATGGGATATAAAAACCTCCTCCTCTGCCCGCATTTTCCCTGCATGTCGCAGCCATCACCGTCGCCTACAAATTTCCATCCCGCCCGTTTGTGCAAGCCGTATGGAGAGCCCACGCTTCGCTGTGAGAGAAACCCGGGCAGTCAGAGAGGCCATCACAGCGGCAGCTAGCTGTGCTGCATTAGTCCAGTGGGCACCGCCCTCCGGTCACGCACAGCTGAGTAAACATCGAGGGGTAAACAGCCCCCGGCCCTGTCAGCAGGGCACAGGCCTTACTATACAGCTGATGGGACTGTAAGTGACAGACTGCGGGGTTAACTGGGATTAAATCCTCATGTGTAAAGTACGGAACGCAGTGTTTTACAATGTCTTATCTAATTATCTATCAGTCCATCCATCCATCTATGGAGGCTGAACAATTATTAGTGTTACAATTAAACAAATCAAATCGGTCGACTGCGAAAGCAGCCTCTTATGACCCATTTTTACAGTTGTTCGGCGGAGACCTTTAGAGGCCACAGTAATTATTACGGCAGCAAAGGAGGAAGTGAGATGAAGTTCTGTAAAAAGCGACAAGTCCTCATAGAGAGGAAGTTGGGGATGGATGGGACGGTTGGGTCAAACAAGCGCAGGATTTTCCCCAAGGAGGTTATGTAACATACATGACACGCCCCAAACTACGGCTGCTCGATATTGGAATAACATGTTTTGTTTGTTTTGAAAAGGACATCCATGTATCAAAGATCCATTAAATCAGACTAGATTTATGCAATATTAGAAAGACACCTCTTGTGAATGAGTCGCGGAAAATGAGAATCGTGTGTGTTTTTGCACGTCATGCTTGAGTTAATTTGCCTTACTTGTCATTGCACAGCCAGCAATGTGTTGATGCTGAAATTCTATATTGTGAAGCCCTAAACCAAAACACAATATTTTCCAGAAACCTAACCAAATGTGAATGAATGTTGTTTATGGAACGTTGATATATGTCGTTTGCTGTTTTCCTTTAAAGGTAAAATGAGTCAGAACATATGATTATAAATGAGGCATTTTGGTGCTACAGAGATGATTCGGCCTACAACTCATATTCTCAAGGCATGTGGGAACATGCTTCTTTGATACAGACCCCATATTGCAATTGCTATACCTGTTAACATAATTGCAATATGATATTTCTTTGCATATCAGAGGAATCACCACTTTCAGCTCCGGCCCACGGGGCAAAGATGCAGAGTCCCCTGTGCTCAGAAAAACATCTCTAGAAAATTGTTTGTCCCTGTTGCCAAAAAATATCTTAATCAGTGAGGACAGCATCTTTTTTTTTGAGCGAGCAAACTCAGCAAACAACACTTTATATCCTACTTTTTCTGATTCAGTCGTTAATGTAGAGTACCTGGTGCCTTTTATTGCAGCTCCATTCAATCGGAATTGGCTTTATTGGCCCACTATGTGTACATTTACAAGGAATTTGTTGGTAAGGAATGGTTTTACATTGTCCTCCGTGTACTCTGAACGAGGACAAAGAAAAATAAAATAAGGAATGAAGAATAAAGAAAGGACCAAAGTATGTGAGAGGAAACACCATAAATGTCTGTACGCAAGTCAACTGTTCTGTATGTTGTCACAGAGAAACATGGGGTGGATTTTTTTATGTACATTATATGCATTTGTACATGTCTGTATACATCGCACAAAGCATGCAGGATTTATATTGACAGCGGCAGGGACATACTTGAGAATACTTTTCTCTCAGGACTTCAGTTTTTCTTTACCGCTCCCACTTTTCCTTCCCGAGGTCACAATCCTCACGTATTTCTCACCGTTTATCCCCCAAATTTTTAGACAACCGGTTTCTGGTGCTGCACCGTGCAGTCTACCGCACTGATGCCTCATGGTGAAATGGGAAGAACCTTTCCCATTTGTTATAAGAAAATAGCACAAAATATGGACGTGCATTTTGTAGAATCTGCCGAGCTGATCTTTCTGGCGGTCACGGAGGCCACACCAGCATCAATGACCATCGACAGGCGGACAGAACAGGGCAGTGGCGTGCGCGGACACTTTGAGAGGCAGGGGCAAAAATGAATGAACAAATGAAAAAAAAAATAGATGATGAATATTAGTTGATGTCAGAAATTCACACAGTATTCAACATAAAAATAATGCCGCTGCAGGGCACTCATTTATTTTTTCATTCTTTAAAAGTCACCAGAGTGTAGGAAACAGTCTCTGACACCCAGTTCCCCACTTTGAAATCCTTTTTATTTTTGAAATCTCGAGGTTGGCGGGTATGCGGTGAAAGATGATGTGTGCAAAAACTGCATTTTAGACGATCCATCTGTCTGTTGCTATACTGCAGCAGTCTAAGTTAACTAACTATACTGTTCATCTCAGCGGAGATGGGTCTCTATGAATTGTGCCTGAGCAGGGGCCCAATAATGACGAGTCATTTAGGGCGAGTTTAAATTAGTCTCCAGCGTCGGATGATTGGGCGTCTGTCTGGCTGCAGAGACCGAGATGAAAGGTTAGCTGTGATTAGCTGTAATGGTGGCGACGATGATAGCTGGAACGTTTGGAGGGTATAGTACAGTATGGGGCTGTACGTTGTGATCGCTTGACTGCATACATTTGGGTGGCTGTCTCCGCGGTGCATGTCAAATAATATGCAGTGTATAAGAAAAGAGCCGTAATCACCTTCCAGCAGCATGGAGGAAAATTCATTCAGGAGAGCCAACAGCCTGTCACCGAGCATTTCACTCGACACCTGACTTGAACTCACTAATTGCCCCAGAAGTCTCTCCAAATTGCATGTTTAACTTCGCAAGTTCACCCCGGCTCTTCTCATAATTTACACTGACTTAAATCGATCCTGTCTTCACCCATTTAATGAATCTGTGCGTCATGATTAAAGTTAGTTTCAATTAGTTTTCTATGTCACCTGAATTGATCCACATAAATGGCATTTAAAGGGGTATTTCAACCAAAGTGAATATTCAGTCCTAATCTATTCAGCCTCATGCCAACGGAAAGTCAGTTGAAGTTTCATAGTCTTGTAGACTGAATGAGCTGTATGGAGTAATTTTATGTTTTTAATTTGGTTGGGTTTTTTTTGTGTTTTTTTACATTTTAAAACAAGTCCCCATCTTCAGTTGTTTAGATCAATTCAACTTCAACAGTTTTGCTTTGAAGCTCCACAAATATTTTGGACCACGAAATTTCACCCGAAGCTGGTCCCAATCTTATAGAATGTAAGTGTGTAATTGATTCATATTAACCAAATATTTTGGAATCGATTCATTAGATCACCTCATTTGGCAAGCTGTGACACAGCTGCAACCTCAGTTAGTTAGTAGGACTGTTGTGCTTGTATTTCACTTGGTTACTACGTGGTTGTTTAAGACAGACTTACAGCAGATTGCGAGCTGTAATTGCCCTGGTAAACCATGACAACTGGCTGCAACAGCTGCAGTGTCTCTGGGATCATCAGGTAGAGCGGACAGGCCTGGTGGCAGAGCGGTCCGCTCTACCTAACGAGCCCAGAGACACTCTGACAATGAAGAGAGGCTCAAGACGAGGATGAGTGACACCGAGAGGAGCAGCAGAAGACTGGGATGGGGGCTGAAGAGGTTGGTGTGCTTACAAATCTCGTCAAATGCAAATCTACAGCTCAGAAACTGCTGAAAACAGACATTATCAGAGCTACTGGGTGAATTAATAGTTTGAGCCAGGCATAGGGAATGCAACCAATTACGTCGACCAATCAGAGGCAGACTAGGGTGGGTCTTGTGAGAAGCTGGGTGGTAATGACGCTTCTGTGTCATAGCTCAGAGGCTTGACATATAGCTAGCAAGCTAGTTATATTCAGGATGCTAGCTGCACAATATTACTCCAGTATGCTGAGTAAACATCGAGGGGTAAACAGCCGTGGGCCCAGTCAGCGCGGCAGAGGCCTTCTTTCGGATGATGGCACTTTCAGCAAATTTTAATTATAATTACATCCTCGTGTTAAGCAGTTTTCCGCCTCAGAAACTTGAAACAAAGTTAGCCGGCTAGTTATGGTGCGGAAACTGAACATAAATAACAAGGGTGCAGTTAGAATGACATTAACAGTGGCCAGCAGAAAAGAAACACTGCTGCTGCCTTACTGTGCAGGCTTGATTATAAATGAACATAGAGTTGTCAGATTTTGATGACGGACAGCCATCTGCTATCTGTAATCTATTAGCCTAACCACGGAACTTATTAATCTTCCACTCAACAAAACATATAAAAATAGGATCGAGGCTTAAAAATACTAGAATTCCCCTTTCAATCTAATCCACAACCACTTTCCTCCCAGTGTTGCCATCATGCTGTGAAAGCTTAACAAAATGGACACCTCACAAGAGGAAACACTGCAACACGCAACAGTCAGAACGCTTCCGAGGAAAAAGCCTCATTAATAAGTGAAACGCTTTATGTTCTGCGGTGAGACGAAGACAGTATGTAAGTATGGACATATGGTAATATGTCAGAGGGTCACGGTGCTCATACTGTACACGCAGAGATGCACAATGGACGCGGCGCTGACGGATGATGCGTGACATGCATGCATCTCCGCTCCCTCTGGACACCTCGAGTAGCCCAGTTACACAATGGAGTACTCGTAGATATATTTTAGGAATCTCTCCATGATTCAACATCTGAGTGGCTGAAATAAAGCAGCTGAGCTTCTGAGGGGGATGAGTTGGGACCAGCTCCTACACTGGATTTGCCTCTGGAACGGAGAATGGACAGAAGGAAGAGTCGCTGCAGCCAGCCTCCGAGGTTTTGTTTTCTGACCAATTTGATCACCGGAGACTGCATCCCAACTGAGGAGAGTGCGGAAAGCATTCCGCTCATTAGTAAGGAGACATCAAAAGACAGATAGAGTCTCTGCTGGAGCATGCTCTCCTCCTGGAGAAGAGCACCTTTCTGCTTCTGTGCAGCTAACAAACCCGACTGTCTTTCATTTTTGCTATTCCCAGAGCACCACCCAGCGAAGGTGGGATGAACCTCAATTAATGAATGCACTCATTACCGTGACTCCTGTCACTTTTTGGTGCAGTTTAGAGGGCGGGAAAACTGTCAGGAGGGAAAAAAAAGGCCCTGCAGCTCTTCCCCTGGAGTGAACCTCCTCCGTGTGACAAATTTCACACTCTGCTGAGAGAAATCCGCTGAGGCTTTAGATTTCCCAGCCTGTCACATGCTGTTGCTGAATACCAAGAGATTAATTCATTTCGCAGATGGTGCATGTAAGCAACTCCGACTCGCAAACACGCAGCGTTCACGCCATCGCTACCTGCCCAATCTCAAAGCGACAACAAGGGAAGATCCAAGCTGGCAGGCGAGATAACAGACAAGCGCGCACACACACGCGCAGACAACATAAAGGTCAACATGTCGAACAAAATATCCTGTTTGTCGAACAAATCCTGTGTAATATACAGACGACTGGATGGCCTTATCACCATGTCAAACTCATTTAATGACAGTGAAGTTAAATTATATGAATGAAGAATCCTCTAAAAGCCGCTATTATCAATATTTTAATGATTAAATGTATCTAATGACAAGTGTTGAACTGAAAGGACTCCTAAAGGTCTGAAAAATATTCTATGAAGAACTATCACCCAGCTCGCCTCACCTCTAAGTGGGTTTACAGCGAGTTTCGGCTCACTAGCTGTCCAGTCTGAATCCTGTTCAGAACTTTCTCATCCACTGCACAGGAGAAAGTGCCGGATGGTTGTTGGATGCTGCTTGTTCACTTCTGATACAGCTTAAATCTCACCTTTGTGTCAGCTGCCACACTGTTTCTTTATTGTAAAATGGGCTCATTGTTTCTCCTTGTGGCTGTTTGGGAAAGAAGACACCCACCAAAACTGTGATTCTTAGTGATACCCCTTTCACACTTGACAAAAACCCCCACTGACATCTGACTTTTGTCTTTAATATAAATGGAAACAATGTGCATTTTCACATGCAGGAGTCATGGGTGTTCATGGGATCCAGCTTGATCAGCTATGATGGAAACACAGTACCTGGATGGACGTGCTTATTTTCTTTGGCCCTTTTCAGGCGCGATGCTATGATGTGTGTTTGAGTTAAGGCTGCTGGCTTGTTAACAGTTTTCCATAAATCAGTCGGCACTGAGTTTGAAAGACAACAGGCTTTCGAACATCAGACATGATGACGGTGACTGTCTCAACTGTTCTCATTAGGCTAAAATCCACGGGTAGGGTAGGTTTTCATGTTGTCGTTCATATAATTAATTCTCATAGGTCAGTTACAGTTACATCTGCAAAAACAGGAAGTAAGTTATACTTCATGTACAAGTCCACATGTTTGTTAATGAATAATGAGTTCACATGAGCCTGATCTTTTCTTCACTCAGTGCTGAAGTTCTGCTCTGCCTTTGGTACCGAGAATTAGTCGAACATGATTCAGCACTATGTGTTTAATGTTTCGATTTAATTGCCCAATTTGTGGCCGTTCGCAAAAAATGTTTCCCACCCCTGCACTGATCAGAGTATAACTACTGACCATCTCTCTTCTGAGTCCTCTATCAGTTGAGTAGCAGAGCTGAGGGGGAGT
Organism: Diplodus sargus; assembly: GCA_903131615.1. Classification (NCBI taxonomy): domain Eukaryota; kingdom Metazoa; phylum Chordata; class Actinopteri; order Spariformes; family Sparidae; genus Diplodus; species Diplodus sargus. The sequence continues at coordinate 8,846,792 of CAEMYA010000044.1, read as the reverse complement.
TTTTTATTAAAGGCATCGTCATGCAGAGCAGAGCTCAAGCACTGGTCAAACTTTATTAGCAGATTAGTCCAAAAAAGTCTTTGGTGAATGCTTCTACTTTTGAAAGATACATCAGTCGCCTCCATGTTCATACACTCGGGCCAGCACTCTCTTCAATTCTCTTTTGCAGAAACTGAAATAAAAATGTGTTTGTACTGTAGCTGTTTCAAAAGGACTGAGCCAGCGTTCATTGGTTTCTTTATTGTGCACAGTGTTTTAAGGATCAATTCTCTTTTATTTGCCTCACACTGTGCGTTTCTTTGGTTCGGCTGCATGGATGTGAGTGCGCGTACGTCGGGAGGGCAGGAGGGTTGGTGTGTTTGCTGTGAGGACAGAGAAATAAACACTCAGAGCGGTGGACTCGGCCACCCTGCTGTGTCCTGTGAGCCAGAGAAGGACAGCAGGCAATAACACGGAAACCACAGCAAACATATACCTCACACACACACACACACACACACGCACACACTTCAAAAGCCCATTTAACATTGGCAGGTGACTTTATTGACTGTATGCATTTCAAAGTGTCAGCATGTGTGCGTGCATGCGAGTGTGTGTGCGTGTGCGTGCGTGTGTGTGTTTGTGTGTGTGTGTGTCATTGCCTGCTGTCCTTTGCTGACTGTCAGGACGCAGCAGGGTGACTGAATCCACCTTTTCGGCATCAGGGAAGTGCTACAATTTATTTATTTTTTGGTCTTTTTACTTGCTGTCTACCCTGAAACACAACTTTTTAAACATCGACCACTGTTTTCATTATGCTGCCAATTGCATCAGCTCTCCCCTATATAAAGTATACATTATATATTATACATAGCCGGGAGGAGAAGATGTGTTTTAATCCGTTTTGATTAATTAAATTTGATATCAACAAAGGCTTAGAATATCTGGTTTAGAGAAATAATGTTGGTAACATAATTACGATAAGATAAGTTAATATCATCATAATGTGTCACCATAGAAACACAATGGGATCCAGTTGTGAGCTTTACAGTATATCGTCTTTTAATCTAACTAGTGCCGTGCCCTTAGGAAATATGTGTTCCTATAGAAAAGTGGGAGGTTAAGAAGCATTTTCATGGATGGCCAAATGAGGCTGTTTGAAGGTGGAAAGTCAGGGATATTTAGATTTGTTGTGAAATTGGCCGTTTGTGACTATTTTTGATTTTGCCATTATATTTCACCTTAAAACTATTTACTTGGTGTGATTATTTTCAGCACAACCTCACATGTGTGACTGTACAGTTATTTCATTTTGACATATTGTACTAACACAATGAACCTAAAATCACAAAAAAACATAAAATCTGAGTAGAAAAAGTTAGATTTTTTTACTGTGAAAACCACAAATATGTTTAACAAACCATTTTTTATTACTTATAATGCAAATATAAATTGTTGTTTGCTGAATAAGTGCATACATTATACAAATTTACAAAGTTCTGTGTAACTATTTACATTTAAATGCAGGCAATGCTCAGGTCTGCCTGAGCTCCTGCCAGCTGAATAAAGAGCTGCACTGCCTGCTCCACATTCAGTTCTCATTGTTTTGACTCATTAAACAAAAAACCGACTCCACTACACACTTAACCAAACACTACATATCACACTAACTATACTCTCCAAACACGCTCAATGTCACAAATCTCTCAATTCTCAATATCGCTGTCTGTACGCCGACCGTCGTTGCCTGTCACTCATCCGCCGACGTCCCTCCCACAACTTCCTGTTCCTCTACAACCAAACTTGCTGCTTGAACACTTTCGTGACAAAAGCCTGTTTTTACCGTTTGACATTATTTACCCCGAGTCCGGTTTTGGACAGGTCG
>CAEMYA010000044.1:8826448-8844426 GCA_903131615.1 Diplodus sargus | reverse complement strand
AGGACGCAGCAGGGTGACTGAATCCACCTTTTCGGCATCAGGGAAGTGCTACAATTTATTTATTTTTTGGTCTTTTTACTTGCTGTCTACCCTGAAACACAACTTTTTAAACATCGACCACTGTTTACATTGTGCTGCCAATTACATCAGCTCTCCCCTATATAAAGTATACACTATATATTATACATAGCCGGGGGGAGAAGATGTGTTTTAATCCCTTTTGATTAATTAGATTTGATACCAACAAAGGCTTAGAATATCTGGTTTAGAGAAATAATGTTGGTAACATAATTACCTGCATCACTGTTAAGATAAGTTAACATCATCATAATGTGTCACCATAGAAACACAATGGGATCCAGTTGTGAGCTTTACAGTATATCGTCTTTTAATCTAATATCTGTGGTGATAGGCTTTAACATCTCCACAAAAATGTGGACGTTTGTTCCAAACGTTAAGAAAAAGACTTTGAACTAATGAGGATCACAACTTCTTTGGTCTATTTACAGTATAGTACTAAAGACACCATCAGCAACCAATGTTATCGTTAGCACTTTCATCATTGCACTTATGCACTTAAAATATCCTTGATAAATATCCTCAGATTCTTTTTTCTTTTCTTTTTCTTTTCTTTTTCTTTCTTTTTCTTTTTTTCTATTGATGGTGATGTGTTGTGGTTTCTTTCTTGTGACAAATGTACTTACTGTAAGTTGCTTTGGACAAAAGCGTCTGCTCAATGCCCTAAATGTAAATGTAAATATGCTATTTAATGTGCTTCTTGCGTCTAACACACAGAGTGTTTTGTGCCTGATGCAAGCTCTCATATTCTGGTACTGGGTGTCTCGTCATTTGTAACTTCAAATGAAGAGGATTTATTTATTTATTATTATTATTATTTTTTAATTTTGTGATCATTGCTGCTATGTTGACTTATCATTTTAATCCATACCATCTGAACTTTTTCTTACTTTTTCTACCTAACCAAGCTGCAACCAACATGGAAAAGAAAATATTCTTTTAAATTCATAAACTCAAAATGTAAAAAGTTCTTTAAATAATTTGATCAACCAAGACACAAATTGCTGAAGATCTGTTCATCCCACCCAATTTGCTGTTTTACCAGTCAAGCAGTGGCTGAGAACGCCACAAAGCTTGCTGAAGTGAGCACCGCCAAGTCCTGAAAAACCATCCGGGTAAAACAACATGTTTTATGTGAGATCCATTCAAGTGCTAATTAACATAACCAGCATGAAAAATTACCCTTAGCTGGGCATTGTTATGGCACCGAACAATGGCACGAAAAGTATCTTTTGCACAACATTATGATTATCACAGTGAAGTTGACTTTTGACCCTTTGAATAATAATAGACGTATTGGCAGAAGTTTTGTTATCGTTGAGGCTCATCTATGCTCCCTTTACATATGATAATAGATACTCTGTTTACAAATGATGTAACCGTCACCGCCCACATATTTATAATCATAAATGTTAAGCAATTCAACCACGAGAGGGCGTCGATCAAGAGTCAAATCTCCCACACAGACCTCCACTTTTCCACTGTCTTATCTCTGCGTTTGGGTGAAGTAACATCAAACAGATGTTTAAAACTTCTCATCAACTTTTAAAACGTCTTCCTCTTGTCCTCCGTCCTTATGCGTATCTAACACTGAGCATAAATAAGCCTTTAGTGTATGACTTCTTGAGTTATGGCCAAAGAAAAAAGTGTTGTGTGAGGTCACAGTGACCATCAAATTGTAATTAATTCATCCTTGAGTCCGAGAAGATTTTTCTGCCAAATCTGAGAAAAATTCCCTCCAAGGGGGTTCCTGAGATATCACTTAAGAATGGGACGGACAAAGTGTGGACGTACATCAGGATGGACGGACATCCCTAAAACATGATGCCTTCAGCCATCACTACCCCCAGCGCAGAGGCATAAAAACATAACATTGTCTTTTGATTATTGCAGGTTTTTTCTCAAGGAAGAGCACATGGCATGCAGTCGACAGAGTATGTATGCCTGCTTATCAGACTAAAAACAACCAATTTGAACTTGGGCTAACAATTACATCTGCGCTGTCAAATCAGTCGCAAATAAAGTCAGAAAAGCTGCCACGGCTGGTGGCTTAAAGCTGCAAACAGCCCCGATGTGAAGCCACATTAACAAGGAGCAGTGTACAGAAAACACTGCAGATGCGACCATGTGTGAAAGACTGAGTGCAAAATAAAATAGCAGAACTATCCGGGCCCATTTGCAGAACATTCAAAAATAATTTGAGGCTGCTGAAAACAAGCAAAAGCATTTCAAACAATATTTTGCACGACCAGTGAGTGATGGAGGGGAGCAATTATAAACAGTGGCGTACCAATCTGTGACAAATGGATCTGTAATAGATTTGCATCTGCAAACGACTGGCTCTTATAAATTATGTGTCCAGATTATTCTCTCCAGAATGGCTATTATGGATTTCAATTCTTTCCTTATCAGTAAGAAATGGTGGATAAAAAATGCTTTCTGCTGTGGTGCTTTTATTAGTTTTTGCTTCTTCTTTTTTTTTTTTTTTAACTGGGAACTGGTTCAATTTAGAATTCCCACTGAGCAGTGAACAGTAAGTGAGGAGTGCCCGTGAAAGTTGAGGGTCAGTAGCTTCCTAACGGGCTGAGGTTGCCATGGTGACCTAAAAAAAAAAAAGAGGGACGGGGGAGGCAAACAGCTTGCTGAGACACTGTAATCCTAAATAACTATCCGCCTATAGATGACATCTTCCTCTACAGACTCGGCGGTGCGTCTGTGTGTTGATTTGTTCATTTTCTGAGAGTAAACATGTTTCCAAGGTATCCCACAAGGACATAAAAAGAGAAAGAAAAAAAAACAAATACTGCAGTCATCTTCCTAGACTAGGGGAAAACAGGCCGGGTCTGAGGCGGCACAGCTAATGAGAGGCATCGTTCAAGGCGATGGCGTCTCTTTTTTTTAAAATGGAAAATACACGATGCAATCAAATGATGACTCGATGAGCTGCCTCACAAATCAGTGAGAAAAGCCTGAGACAGAAACACACACAGCACTCTTTACTGGAGCGGCATCTGCATATTGACATTTTGCAACTGCACAAGAGATACCAAGTGAACTGAGGCACGTCTGAAACACGGGGGAAGTTTCATTTTGGCATTTGCTAAAAACACCGGGAGCCAACAGTTATATTGTTAATTCCAGCAGCGAGAGAACGAGCTCGGTACCGCTGATTATCGGATTTGATTTGGGGTGCGGGAAATAGGAGAACAGAGATTTTGGAAACATATTAGCATGATCTTATCGCTGCATATAAATCACCGGTAGCATTTCCATTTCCAAGTGTCCCCTTGAGTCATGTGTGTATCATTAAAGCTGGTTGGTAAGATTGTAGAACTCGGCTACATTTTTAAAGTATCCAACCAAAAGAAATCCCACCCAACCCCTGAAGGTCTCACTACACAGACATCGAATGCCCCATTGATCTGAGTTAATATGGATCAGAATTATGTTCTCACAAGACCCCACTCCGCCTCCGATTGGTGGACTTTGTTGGTTGCATCCTCTATGCTTGAGTCCGACTGTTAACGCTATGGCAAAGTCTGTTTTCTGCGGTTTATAAGCTGTTTCTTTTTTTTTGTGCATCGCTAGATATTTAGCCAGACTAGTAGCCTGTACAATCATTTCAATAGGGACAAATTCGATTATTGGACAGTGTTATTAGCAAAACAAGCTTCCAGATGAACTTACCAACTCTAGCTTTAACTGTTCATCACTTTCACCACATTGACATTCTGTGAGCGTTGCTGAGCAGCGGTGCTCAATAACCGTCTCCCTGGTCGTGAGCTGATCCTGCTGCTTGTTTGAAAAAAACAGAAACTTTTTCTGAAAGAGAAAAAGTCCAGCTCCAGTTTTATCCTTTTTGGACTACGTTTGGGTTTTTTGTCTTCTAAGAGGTAGGATTTTTGTTATACATTCATGTTCTGTGCAGTATGGCGGCTCAGTGGTGCCTCACAGCAAGAAGATCCTGAGGGTATCACAATGCATCCTGGGAAGTGTGTTGTGTCCCTTCTCTGATCCTGAATAAGAAAAAGGCTGTTTGGATATACATGATTGTTCAGGCATTGTTGGCTCGCAGCTTAATCCTTTTCTTTATGTAAAGGCCTTGAACACCTACATGTTTTTCACTTATCCTGGCCGGTTAAAAAAAACTCTCCTCTGGTTAAAGACTGGTGACGTAATGTTGAGAACGACCTCAGGACATCACACTCACGTGTACTGATGGAGTTGCAAAGTAGGAGGAAGCTATTTTGGGTTCTGGAAGTAAAATTCCCATTAATTCTCTCTTTAGACAATGTAAGGTGACTCGCAGTTGGGGAGTCATCAATACAGAAAATGGATAGCAGTAAGATATCTCGTTCTGTGCACACCGCTTGCCCCTTGGTGGAAGTTAAAGATGGCTTTGGTAAAAGTTGAAAAACTAAAAACATCACCTGCGCTAAACAAATTAAAGGGTCCACTATTTATATTTTGGTATTTTTCTTTTCTTTTTCCTTTTTCTTTTTCCCCCTCACATGTGTAGAGGAGTGGGCAGAAGAGGGCATTGTTCTCGTCAGCCGTCTGCATGTTTCTTTGAAAAAAATCTTAAATAAAATATTGGTGCAGACCGAAAAATTCCATTCCCAATTATTTCTATGTGAAACAGGGAGAGACACAGTCGCTTCCTGTCCTGACAACACCTTTTATTCACTGTTAAGCTGAGATTTCACACCACTCTCTAATGCCCAGCCGTTTTAAGAGAGAGTCTGGATTAACCTCTTAATAAGAAAATATTGTGTGTTTATAATCTTGCCTCATGACATTTAAAACGCTGTGGACTGCCTCTGTTAGCCTGCTAGCCTCGACAAAGCGGCCTACTGAGCTCAAATGCACCACTGTGTTCTTGTTTAAATCAGAGAGTAAAGTTTGTGTTAAGGTAGTTACCTACAAAAGATACAATTCCTACCTGCGACCCCTTTGCTGCATGCCGTCCACTCTCTCTCCTGCCTCTCTTTTCCAAAATCTTTAGCTCCACTAAAGGTACAAAAAGAGCCAAAAAATCTTTTTAAAAAAGTAGAAACTGGATTTTAAAGCATCATCGATCTGATGTTCCTCTCCTGTCACATCTCTCTCTTTCTTCTCTTTCCACCCGCCGTCTATCCTTCATCCTCTGCTATTTATTATGCAGCGTTTCTCCCCTGTTTTCTATCTGAACCTGCGCAGCCCACTTTCACAAAGTAGGAACTCATTTGTCTGTCTTCGAATGCTAATAGAAGACATAATGAATGCCACTCAAAATTATCTCCTCCCGCTGATATCAGTGTATAATTAAAACAACACTGTCCTTAATAAGGTGTCAGAGGTGATAACACAGAGCGCTGATAACTCTTTAAAGACACACATACACACACACACACACATGCACCCAATCACTCCCTCGTTACCAGGCAACAATGGGGGTTATAATGAGAGGGACCACCAGGCCAAAACTAATTTCCAAGTATAAGGGCTAATGCTGTGACTGCTCTGTGGCCTTCCATAAGTAGGATATTGTCTTTAGTTATTTATCATTTTTAATTAACCTTTTTTTTCCCCCCTCCACACATAATTTCTCTGAAGCATATTTTACATTATGCTGCAGTTAATTGACTCAACAGTTTAATTTTTAAGCTTTTTTTTCCTCATGCTCTATATAAAGAGCTATAATCACAATTTTTTATGTTGACAGTAGATCACATGGATACTTGTACGTGTGCAGCCGCCCTCTGCTCCTTTGAGCTTTTTAAGGGTGCTTTCAAACTGAACCTGTTTGGTTAAACTGGACCCGGATTCATTTTCTTGATTTAGGCTGTTCGTTTGTGGCTCAGGGGTACAGCCAGCGTCTGGTTATCGGAAGGTCGCTGGTTTCGATTCCCCTGGTCTGCAAAGTCTCCTTGGGCAAGATAATGAACTCCAAACAGTTCCTGATGTGCTGATCGGCACCTTGCATGGCAGCTGCAGCCATCAGTGTATAAATGTATGTATGAATTACTGTAAGTCACTTTGGACAAATGCATCTGCTAAATGCTCTAAATAACAGATATGTGATTTTTTTGCATGAAAAGCTAAGTTGTGACTTAATCCATCTGCTGATCGTGAACTTTTCAGGAAGTGAGCTTATATAAACAAGATGGCAGTGCTCACGGCCTCAGCAGCTCATGGCTCCCTGTACCTGTGCAATTTTTGCCACCAGGACTTATCATTCTAGAATTCTATTGCTTTCTACCTTTAGGTATGTCAGAGTTGGTATTTTGCCCGACCAACAGGTGAAAAGCTCTTAAAACTGCTTGTCATTAATGTATGACAGGCCTCCTTTTCACCCTGTCTCTCCCTGTTCGTCATTATTCGTAACATGCGGTTAATATGCCGTCCAATAATAATACTACTAATGCTTATTTGCTTGTGAGCTATTTATGATACCAAAGAACATAAATATCTTATTTACATCATTAAAGGAGACCTGTTATGCTTATTCGTTTTTTCCTTTTCCTTCGGTGTTGTAGAGGTTCTTGTGCATGTAAAAGATTTTGAAAGTTTAAAAAAGGTCAAAGTCGGCACCAACAGAAGCTTCTCTCTCCCACAGAAAACACTGGTCCTGAAACGCTTCGTCTTTGTGACATCACACTACGTCACCATGTCACACATATGCATATGCGAGGGGGGGCGGGCCTTAAAGAGACAGGAACTAAAACTGAGCGTTTCAGACAGAGGGGGAATACAGAGCCTCAGTACTGGACCGTATGAGAAAACTGGTGTGTTTTTCGAGCATTAAAGCATGTAAACCTAATCTACCAGTAACCCAACATTAAAGTATTAACCTGAAATGAGCCTTATACGTCTCCTTAAAGTGCTATTTAAACTGCTGGAGACTTTGGTAATTTAAAAAAAAAAAAAAATTAATTTTATTGTTTGTTCAATATCTATTTTTTTAGCCCGCATTTAATGAACAGCATTTCCCACATGCCCCAGACCATCACAGGCTAAATGTCACGGCTCCACGGGCGAGTCGATTGGTTGCAGTTCGGCTCAGACGTGCCTGTAATAACAGAAAGACAGAGAAGACTGAGCGCTGAAGACATTTTTACACAGCAGAAATTCCAGCTAGGAAGCTGGAAAAACACTTAATTAATAAATGGTAAATTCATAGTTAATTAAACTTGAATGGCTATTTCACTTTTAACAAACAATAAAATGCTTTATGAACCATTTATTAATGAACTGTTTATTGTAATATGACAAAAACTTTTTTCATTTTCCCTCCCAGTTTCCTCCCAGAGTCACAATTTTCACATATTTCTCCCAATTTCCGACTCCTTTTAGTTATCTCAGCCTGGCTCCGGCACTATGCAGTGTGTAGTTCTGCTCTACTGTTGCACCTCGTCCACCTCAGTTAGTGAGAGACGCGCAGAGAAATGGAGAGGAGAAGGAATATTAAAACAAAATTCAGACGCTGTGGAGAGACAAATTACATATTCAGATGCTGACACACAATGAATGAATGAATGAATGAATCACAAAGTGATGGATATTACTTTAGGCCTCAGGTTTATGCAGTTTAGAGGATGAACTTTTCTGAGTCTTTTGAGAATTAAAAATACAACTAAAATGATTTGACATAAAAATGCTGCATGTTGCATTTTACTGATTATTCTGTTGTTTTCAGTCTTGAACGCACAGTCCTTGAACGTCACATTTTTTCGAGGGTTGGACTCCCAAGAACCCTGCTTTGGTTTCAAAACCCTGCACATTTTTGTGATCTCAAGGTTGGCAAGTATGAACTGACGTATAAAATCCTTTGGAAATGGTTAGTAGATACTGTGTAGTGATGCAATAATGTTTATAAACCTTTACAACTACTGAACAAAGGATTTGTAAAGCATATCATTGTTTTTTAACAGTCAAATAACTGTTGAACTATAAATCTGTGATTTACTAATGATGATATTATAAAGTATTACCAGTGATTTCTGCTTTAGTGGATACTGATTCATCCTCAGTTATGGAAAGTAAACCTCAGTAACGTCCTTCATTTTCCTCATAAAGGCTGACGAAAGACATCAGAGGTTGTGTTGAGCTGCAGAGGCGTCGTGACATCATGACTTCAGTCCTCTATAACCTTCTCTTTTCAGGTCGTCTGGGGGAAGTGTGTATTTTCTTGCATCACTTTGCTGACAAACTCTTCCTGGGCTTTGAAGTAAAAGGCTGCTCACAAGATCTGAAAAAGCAACAAACCCGAGCCTGTCTGAGGAGTGTGACTTCTCCTCCGTCAACCTTGTTTTCCGCTCGTCTGACCCAAAGCATATTGCCTGTTCCCTTAATTGAAGCACCGAGGTGTCACGGAGGTAGAAAGGTGGGAGAGTGGCTGGGCCTGGCGGGGTCGTGCGGGGCAGACAGCAGCATCTGCACGCAGCGGAAGACGACGACTGGAGGAGAATAACAAGTGTCCTCTGCTGCTACTTTAAACAGGTGTGTCCCTGTCAACCCGAGGACGCACACAGAGAGAGAGAGAGAGAGAGCCGGGGCCAGACAGCACGCCTGCCAAGTCGGCCGCAACTTCACCGTCAGCTCTGCTCTACTTATCAGAGCGGCAGAGAAACAATGACCAGCAGAGAGTAAACAAAGAACGCAAAGCCAATTTACTTTTTCAGATATACCTGTCACTCTCCGCCGGGGCCACACTCCACAGTGACGGATGTCCTCTCTTCTGGGTGGTTGTCTGAACATCACTCACTAAGTGGTGGTGCCTGTTTTACCTAATGCCCGACGAATAGCTGCGTGAGTGATGGGTTTAATTTCATTTCGTTATATGAAGGGGACAGTTTCATCGTGTTTACCGCAAATGTGTGGGAGGTAAACAGAGGAAAAATGGTCATTCATCTCGTTTGATATCGAGGGAGAAAGAAGGAGTCGTTCTCCTCTCCGTTTGTTTGTATCTCACCTTGATAAAAGAGGCGATCCTTTCCCTCTCTGATGAGCCCACTCGTCAGGTCTGAATCAGCCGGTAATTAAATATTTATCCTCGGCGCCAACAGCTCTTCACATCTGACATTATAGTGCGGCATGAAGTCGCAGCATAATGAGTAATATTAGCTTGTTAAACTAGCTGTGCAGCGAGAGGTTAAGTGGCCTACAGCGTGGCGCTAACTTTCTAATGCACGTGATGTGGTACTGAAACAAACAAGGACTAGTAATGTTCAGACTTTGAGTCAAAATCATCTCTGTAGAGACTTTCTCAGCTGCTCAATCACCTTATTTTACTTTATTCTATATTGATTTTGTTTTTACTCGCACGCTGTAAACATGCCACCGACATATTATCACCAAATCAGGATCGATATATATCGATTCAATAATTAATGATCGAACATCAAGCAAAGTGAAAACAGCAAGGGTATTTACTCCCCTCTTGAGTTTACAGTAAGTGTGTGGAATTGTTTTGGGCTTCGGCGAAAAAGACAAACAGGGCGTCTCACTCAGCCGCCCACTAACACATTGCTACGGCAATATTTGCTCTGTTTTAACAACGAGGAAGAAACATGAACGCAGGCTGAAATTCAACCTTGTTATTCTGTCAGGAGACAGTGACTGAAACCAAAGGTAAGATGGTAAAAGCAAAAATAATAGATTTGATTTTCTTAAGCTATGAGTAGAGGGAAAGTCCCCCATGTAAAATGCCGAAGCTCTAATAATCTAACTCTCCTTGAGACAAATTTCACACTTAAATGTTCTTGTTGTTAAGCAGTGTTTTATGTATTTATGAGTGAACTCGTCTGCATTTAGCCGGTCACAATTATTCCCAATTATTTACCATATTTATGGACGACAGCAGAAAAGAAAGTGCTGGCAGATTCTTCTCTCACGGATTGTGTTGAATAGGCAGATGATATTGACTTGCATCGATCGCAGGACCCTGTATTGAATCAAACCAAGATCGTAGACTTTGGGCTTTGATTCAATATTTGCAGATGCCAAAGAATCTACACAATGTCGTAACAGGATGAAACTGGCGATTCACACTCCTACGATTTGCACATCAAGCAGACAGAGCACAGCAAAGTCTTTTCATTTTTGTGTCAACCTGACATTTTAAAGTCCAAAATTAACGGTTTTCAGGCTCAGTTTTTGGTCTTCACCAACTCCTGTCTCTTAACACTCCACATTGTTCGCCAGCTGGTTGCGAACTGTGTCTGTTTTTCCGTTTGTTGCTGTGGAGGCAGCGTAAAGCCGGTTTTGAGCTTTTCTTTGGAGTAAACAGCCACCTGCTGCATTGGAAAACAACACCAAAATCCAAGCACTGAGCTAAAAGAATCAATAAGTAAAAAATACACCAAACGGGCAGATTTGCATTTAACAATATATGATTACATAACGTTCTCATGAGGAGCAGTTGACACCAGCAAAGTGCATGAAGTCAGTCCAATTTTTCATGTAAAGCTCAGTAACTACGAGTTACTACCGTCTGAATTCTGCTGCACTTAACAAATAAGAACATTTCTTTCTTTGGAGATAATTTTTAATCGAGCCGATGAGTGAATTCCAGACGTTATTCACAGTTATTGAACGGTGTTGTCCTTTCTCTTCCCTCCTGTCCTCCTCCTCCCTGTCAGCCTGCAAATGTCTCTCTATCTGTCTCCCAGCTCTCCTGTCACTCTGCATCGTATTGTATTCTGTGCCGTTACCACAAAATGTCATAATGATAATCTTTCAAGAACGTGGAGCATCCAGAGGAGCCAAGGTCTCAACAAATCAACAATACAACACAGGCACGCGCACACACACAAATCCACACACTTTACATCAGCCCGGGCACTCTTATTTCTGCAGACGTGCCATTATTTCCCGTCGACACATTAAAAAAAAGGAAAAAACAACCGAAAGAAATGTTGCCTAAACTCAGGCTGCAGGCCAAGCCGGAGCCATCGCTGGTTAACTGATTAGCTCAGTAATTGCGATGGAAATGCCAGTCTGAGGTTGATATAAAAGTGCAAAGGCACATCCTGGAAATACTAATCAGTCTCCCGGCTGTTCTCCCAGGAGGCTGCTTTGTTGTTGTTGTTGTTGAATGCCACCGCTTCCTGCAACAACACTTCATCAGTGTGTAACTTTGTGTTTCTGTGCAGCCCGGTCGTCAGGATGATATGTTGGCAGTTAGCTACAAAACGTTCCTGCCACCCACCGATACATTCATATATCCGCCTGTCATAGGCTACGTACCGTATTGACATTTCTACATGACACCTCCAGACACAAACTTTTGATTGATTCCGATACTGATATTACCGAGGAAATTGTTACGATACCAATATGTCTGCTGATACGCGCACATTTTGTCATAAACACTTGTGACAAAGACATGCGGAGGACAAAGCATCATTATTCTGCATTTTAATATCAAACTAAAGTTTTTATATCAGCACATGTTGGACAACATATGAGACACATGTGCAGGACTTCCTGCCATACAGAGTGTCTTAAACTTATGACGCACGTCTTGAATCAGCAGAGAGGCTGTAAACACTCTTCCTCCCAACGGTATTATATAAAAAAACAAAAAACAAAAAAAACAATACTAAAGTTCTGATATTACAGTTAGGACCACGTTTCCTTTCCTATAGATTCTTCACAATCAAAGTCTTTAATTATTTTCATTATTTAAAAGCTTTTAGGAATAAGCACAATCAGAAACCAGCAGTCGCTCAACACGTCTCCTGTAGCAGCTAAAAGCGAACGTAATAAAACAGGGACAAAGAAGAGAAAAAAAGAAGAGAAACTAAACTCCAAACCACACAGATTTAGTTAGAACCATGGACTAGCTGCAGTCGTAACATGTCAGCGAAAGCCTCACACTAGAGAAGGTCCAACTCGCCGTGCTACACCTGGTAAAGGAAGAGCAAGTCAGTGTGGCAGACCTGTATAGGCTTATAGTATCGGCCAGACAATATATCGTCGGGCTCCAATATGTTTGACCGGCAACCAAAACAGGTATTTTGAGCCAAGACATGACTTTTTTTAATGGTCACAAGAATCATTTGTAAATTGAATCTCAAGAAACATAACGCTTCAACATAAACATGACGTTTCAACATGAAGAAACATCAAGTTTTTAAATCTATTCGTGCTTTGACGAAACGCACATTTCAAACATTTCATCCAGTGACTGGGTTGCTCTGTGTGTCTGATATTACGAGCAGGAAATTAATATCCCCTTTGTTTCCCCTCAGACAATAATAAAAACCTTTAATATGAGCCGAGTAAATTTGGGCAGGATGTTCCTGCATATTAAAATAAATGAGTCGTTATAGCCGTGTCAGACATGCAGAAAAGAGCCTTTCCTCGCTCCCTGTTTGTTCCCCCCTCTCCCGCTGCTCTCTCCCTCCATTCAAAAACCTCCTCATTATAACCCTCATTTTAGTTCTAACATGCCTGCAGCACATTTCTTGTCTTCTCTCCCCTCTCTTTCATCCATTTGTCCTTGCCTCGTTCTGAGCGAGTTCAGTTCGGCGCTGTGTTTCACACCTACAGTGATACAGCCTGCGTCCCTCACCTGTCACCACAACTGCTTCCATCTGTCTTTTCTCACATTTTTCATGCCCCGCGTCCATTCCTCCGACCCCCGTCACACACAGAGCCGAGTCTGCCTGCACGCGGTTTTTTGTGCAGTTTACGCCGAGAGACAAACAAAAACACAACAAGTTGGTTGTTTTGAAAGAAAAGACAGACGAGAGTAAACCCGGCAGGTGCGTCGCTCTCCCTCTCCGTGTGTTTGTCTCTGTCAGAGCTGTTTTGTACCGCGGCAGGATTATTTGATTGTTTACAAGTTTGGGAGCTTGTCTGCCATCACTCAGCTGTGTTTACAGTGCGTGTTCCCTGACAATGCAGGATTATGAAGAAGCGCGTGCGTGGGTTTTCTTGCGCATCTGAGCGGATAACCTATTTTAAATGTTCCTTCAAAAATGATTCCCGCTCGCTTTCGTCTTTTTTACACTCTGTTTAACAACATCTCGTAGATTCGGCCCCTGCATGTTTCTGCGCTTCATTAAAGCAATATCACACTCCTCCTGAGTGAAATATTAAAATCCAATCTGTCATGTTTTCATGGCCGCGTCGTTAGCATCAAATGAAAAAGTCTCCTGATTGTGATTTGGTCCGACGTTGTAACCGTGGAAACGTTAAATCCTGACTTGAATTCAGAGCAACAGACGAGACTTCCTGGAGAAAGAGAGCTGATCGTCGTTAAGATTTGACGCATGAAGCATCAGTTTTTCAGCTGCGACTGCTGGGAAACGACTTCCCACAGAAAGCTACATTTTGATTTTTTTAAACTGGAATCTTCAGTGAGTTTGACTCCAGCAGCCTGCACAGCACGACAGCCCTCTTCAAGACTTTAACCATCCAGTTCCATTTGATAAAAACGCACCCACACTACCTGCAGTGTTGGAAGAAGTACTTGGATCCTGGCGAAAGAGTTTTTACGTTTAGATATCTTTCCTACGAACCTCTCTTGTCTGACAGTGGGCTCAATTTTTAACCAGAACAAAGAAGATCGAATGAGGACACAATGGAAAGCAGGAAACAGGAAGAAGCATTTATTTCTCTGAACGCTATCCCCAGGTAACGCTGGAACAACTGTGGAAAGTCTACACTGCAAAAGAAAACATCCCGCTGTTGGAGGCGGAGGAGAAAGAGTGATGGAAACTGAGGTAAAGCAAGAGTGAACGGACAGACATTACATCTGTGCTGGATTATAAAAAAACAACAGCCTGAAGAGTGAACTAAAGTGGGCGTGTCACATTCTACAGGTCGTGACTTGTTGATGACATATCCTTGTTTACAATATTAATCTAGGAAGATATTCTTGAGAACTGATTAACTTATTACTGAAGAGGGTTCAGGTGACTTGGACGTCTTATGCTGAGGCATATAATGCACTCCAATAAAGGACAATCTGTCCATCCGGGGGGTTTATATCTCTCGGCCTTGATTGCCCTGGAGACAGAGGTGGCACTATCATGACAGCTGCCCTAACCAGCCATCCTTACGAGGCACAGAGGTGAACTCGCTGATAGAGAGACGTTTCTAGCCTGAAGAAGGAAGAGTCCTTCACGGGTTCGCCAGAAAGTACAGAGGTTTAAAGAATATCAAACAGAACCACAGCTAATAGGAAAACAACAAGAAGACCTTACGCACGCTGCTGAGTGTGAGGAGTCACAAGACAAACAGGCCAGGGAACTCCGGTTTGATCTTTAACACCGTGTCTCATAAATGTAATGTACAATCTTAATTCTAACTTCTAACTAAAGCCGCCGGATGAAAGTATTTCTCTTTGAAATGTAGTGAAGGCTGTGGGGGAATTTTATGATTCTCCAAGGTCACTCTGTCTCCAAACAAGAGGCGGTCGTACGTGTCTTTTACAGACCTTAAAGTCTGGATGATGATAGTGACTTCTCGTAGTCTCTGCAACCCAGATATTCAAATCTACTGCGGATATGTCCGCAGAACAGATGTCTGACGAAACAAGCCAAGGCTAAGCTAACTGTTTGCGTGAACCTCGTAAGGAGGCCTTCGATCTATCCAGCTTTAAAGTGTCTCTGACCTATTTTACCTCTTAGTCCTCTGGCTGCAGGGGAGAGATTCTGCATCGCCCCCTTTGCTATGTTATTAAACAGATAACCGTGTATGGAATCACTGAAGCTGTAATATATCATTTGGACACTTGGGAAGACTCGTTAGGATTATCATGGCAACATTCTGCGCTGACAGGCGTGGTGTTATGTTGCTCCTCCATGGCCACGTTCTATAAACTATCTCACCGTAAGTCACCGGTGTCCCTGAGTCTTCTTCACCTCTCCTGAATGGTCAAGCGAGCCGAAATTCCACTACAAAAGGCACTTCAGAATTGGCACTCAAGTTAAGTAATTGAGTAAAACGCAATTAGTTACTCACCACCACTATCTCACATCTAACAGAGGCCATTGTGTCTCCCAGCCAACTTCGGGGAAACACAATTACCCTGATTTGGGGTCAGGCCAGTGCAGCCTGAATGCGGCATCATTCCTCTTCTGTCTCTTCCTCCTAAACTCCATCCAGCAGTCTGAGTCACAGTTAGCTGTTTGCCAGCCTCCCTCCAGCCCACACAGAGCCCGGCCCTCAAGTCACCTGCACTAATCCTCAGGATAAATAAACCATGGGCAGAGCAGTGCAGCCAACCCGGCTATTTTCAGCCCCGCTGTGCTTTTTTTTTTTTTTTTTTTTTTCTCCCTCCTTCTTCCCCAGTCCGATGTCTTCATAAAAAGCGTTTCCCCCTCTCAGGCCCGGGCAAATAGAGCGTGGTTGAGCAGCATTACTGATCCGTCTAGAAACCAGCTGGAGTCATGGAGATGCTGTGTGGCTGTTCGCCCTTTAACAACATGGGAGAGGATGTCTCCCGGGTTTAAGAAGAGCAGATCTGTGTGGGGTTATTAAAGTGGCCATTACAGTTAGAGCACTGCAAAGAGTGATTAGGCTATTAGTATGCTAAAACAACTGGTGATGTTTTGAAGCTCAGTGATCGCAGACGATCAATCTCCCAGTGAAAGCTGATTTTTTAATTTATTTTGTCTTTTGCTCCCTTGTGGCAAAACTGCAGCCCTCCACTGTTCTTTCTCTCATACCTGCAGTTAATGATGCTTCAAAGTTTCGCCTTACTCGTCCTAAAAACCCTCTGTGGGTCAGTTTCACTGGTCTCACTGGGTTGGACTCTCTAATGGCGTGAACCAAAAGTGCTTTTATGCAGTGGGGGGAAACAAAGCAAGAGATTAAGGGACAGAAATGGAGAAAGGGAGGCAGGAGGAAAGGACAGTAAGTGTGTTCCCTTTCACCTGTTTTTATCTGCATTTTTAATCGGCACGTAAAAACGCTGAAAACAGAAGAAACTGTCCTTCGGGCTGAGGTGGAAAAGTGGGGAGAAAAATGCATCTAAGTAAATGCAGAGAGGCTTAGCCAATAAATCATGATGTGCTGGAAGTGTGCGACTGAAGGCCCGGACACACAAAACCAGGATCAGGGAGCGAGCGTCGACGAAAGCTGACCAAACAGCGACTACAGACTACAGCCGACTTCCAGCAACTTGTATGTTCTGCTACTGCTTGAGAGGAAACAACATTGTTAGGAAAAAGCAGCGTTTTTTTTGACACCACCTCCAATCCAGAATATGTCTGATAATACCTTAACAAAATGGGTTAAATCATGCATAATACTGCAACACACTCAAGGGGCTTCCCCCCTTTTTATTTTTCCCGTCGCTCTTCTTGCGCACTGAACAGCCAATCAGAAGGATTTTTCCCACCGACGGCTGCTGATTCAACATTCTCAGTCGACTAAACCGCAGCAAGGTGCCAACGGTGCAGGACACACTTCAAAAATTACAAGGAGACTTGAGCTTCCTCAGAATCTTAACATTATCACCGTTCTAACCTTTTTCTACACCGTTTTTTATCAGTTGAGATTTGATCACAGGTGAAGTGCCGCTCGAGCGCTTTTCTTCCGTCAGGAAGTGAGGAAATAAAATGTTCCCAGTTCACAAAATCTGGTTGAAAGTCGTATACCCTTTAAGATCCAGTCATCACTAAAGCGTCCGTCAACAAAAACACCCAAACCAATGGAATGGTCAGAGATGTCATGTTGACGTATAGCTAGCTGACACTGGCCGCTAACGGAGGAAAGCCAGCACAACTTCCTCTCATTTTTTCGAAACAGTTAAAAAGGTAAAAGTTTTCCCTCAACAAGTATGAATGCAATCATTCAGAACCGAGGTTTTGACTGATCGCCGCATTATATTCTCAGCACGATGAAATCAGTCGGAAATGTAATCAAGTCATTCAATCATTTAATCATGTGGGTGGTAATAACCGACTATTGTATGTAGGAACGGCGCTTTCTTGTCCTTCGAAACGAGCCAAAAAAACGCCAACCGCGTGCATATACACACACGCGCTTCTTAAGTGCACTCTAGCCCTGGATTTGACTGTTGTTCTTCCCTCCTCTTCCAGACTGCACAGCTAGAGGCATCAACTCATACATTAATCAACAAACTCCTAATATTTGCATGACAGCAGCGAATGCATTCATACGAAGCTTCTTTGCGGATCTTCCGGAGATTCAGTCGAAATTTCCGGCCCATTTTTGATGGAAACTCGACTTGAGGAAGTCCTCTCTGAGTCTGGGGTTTTTCACCGAAGTGACACGAGGGAGAACGCGCCTTCAAAGTTGTGTGCATGATGATGACGTACGAGGGTTTAATCTTCGGGGGATGTGAGGGAGGCGAAGGTTTATTAAAGTTCCCGCTTTCAAATACGCTCGACTGAGTTGCACCTGAGCTCTCCTGCTGTGTCTGGCAGTTTCGCTGCTGACAGAGTCGCTCCATTATGAGCCCTGAGTATTCACCTGCTGATCTAGGTAATGTAGTTACTCTGCCCCTCAATCAGTCTTTGTAGGCGGTCAGCACTAAATACCCCTCGTTCAGCACTGTGGGGCGAATATTAATTTAATCCTCTAAGTGTGTTCATATGTTTATCACGGTGGGGAAACATTCGAGGGCTGTTTAAATGATTTACTGTGTTCTTAATATCTCCACCGATCCTTTCTTTTTCAAGTTTTTGTTTGTGTTTTTTTTTCTTAAAAAAAAAAACAGCGGCTCTTAAGTCTGGGAGCGATGGGAGCAAAGAGAACAAAGGAGAGGGCACGAGAGTGAAGGAGGCAAAGGGAGATAGAGGGAGAGAGGAGAGAGCATGACATGAAAACATAATGAGGATTGTCATGCCCATGGGGGTTGATGTGAGGAATGCACTGCGCAGGGGTTGAGACGGAGGAGGAATGCAGAAAATCGCTGAGGAAAGGGGGGGGGCGGG
>CAEMYA010000044.1:8748471-8823448 GCA_903131615.1 Diplodus sargus | reverse complement strand
CGAGTCATGATGCAACGTTTGGGTCAGGGAGAAGGGCACTCAGCTCGGCCAACAACTGCTGCATCATTAAAGTGGCACAGAGCGACAATCTTCACCTCGCAGGTCAGGGGACTGTTTGTTTGGGACTTTCATATTTTCTCCTCGGCTTGGGTCGAGCACAGCAAACTCATTAAGGGCTTTTGCCGTGTGACTGTTTGCAGTTAGAGGGGCAGTTGGAAAGCTGATCTCAACATGACCTTTTTCCACAGCAGACACTTTTTTTTTTTTTTCCTACTTGTCACTGAGGGAACAACTTGTGGAAGCATCCCAGAAAAGAAGTGCAGTGCAGCTAAACGTAATTCAGCCTTCATTTTTCATTTTTATTCATACCTGTGATTTTCCTCCTGGAAAACGTATAAGTCCTCTATAACTGGCTGCCTGCTCTAATGAAATAACAGGATATAATGAATATTTATAAAGTTCATAATGAATAAACATATTTTTTAGACATATCTACTAAATGAAGAAATAGTCCTAAATGCTTATTGCAACATTTGATCTCAATTTGTCTATATTTGCGTGTGTGTGTGTGTGTGGCAGTGAGTACATGTGGATTGCATATATATATATAAAAGAAATAATAATAAATGCTACACTAAATACAAGGCCTACAGTAATGTCTGCTCTCCTGATTACATCAAATCTGTGTAAAGCTGCCTTGCTCCTGTGCTAAAACTCACTGGGATAAAATAGCATTTTACTGATCCCCATTAGAGCAACGATACCCAATCTGGACCCATCGAAATCCGTTGTGACCCGATGGGCCGGGTTAGACCTACTGTTTGGGTTTCGGGTTGGGTTCAGTCTGATCAGTTCACATATTGCCTTCAAGGTCTTTTAGTAAAAAAAAAAATATAGTGTAAAATATAGTGTAAAAATAAGTAATCAAGTAATAACTGATAATAAGTGATGGATCTACTGTCTGTGTTGTATTGGGGGCATTTATTAATACATTTATATGCATATTTATATACATTTATTAATATAGGTGTTATTGAACTGTATCGCCACTGATATTAATGGTGTAGACCATCATTTGTTTAAGTGAACGCATTACCGTTCAAATGCATTTCAGCACATGCAACAGTAACCGAACGGTCTTCAGCTCAGCAAGGACAACAAGGTTAATAGCTCGGCAGCCAACTGTTTGTTATCACTTTACGATTATTTTTGAGGTTCTTACATCTTTAAATGACCTTTTAATGAGGGAATAATTTACTGTGAGCCGCTGCTGATCTGACATAGTGCTCTGAGGGGAGCTCCACTGCTTAAAGCAATACAGACTCATTAGAGTAGGTTCACTTTAAAGATTCGATGTTAAAGATTTGTTTGTATTGCGCTAAACACTTCTAGCCTGCGGGGACTTTTTTTGGAGGTGGAATTGTGACTCAATTAGAGTCAGACTGAATTATTCTTATTCAAGTTTACATAAGGCTGTAGCTATACCTCAGCATGACTTCTTAACTATAGCAAGCACTATAGAAGGTGTTTTTCCAGACCAATCAGAGTAATTAAAGCCAGAGTCTCTTGTAGTTTTGGTGTGTAGGATTAAGGAGGATCTATTGGAAGATATGAATCCCTGTGTTTTCCTCTCCTTGGAACAAGCCTTTTACACAGCTGTCCTCATCAGAACTACAACCATATAGGTCATCTGTGAAAGCAGCTTGTTCTGACCCATTGCTTCTTTCGAGTTTGGTAGCAACCTCTAGTGGCCGCAGTAATTATTGATGCAGCAAAGGAGGAAATCAGGTGGACTAGTAGAAAGAACGCAAAAGGTCTGCATAAAGAGGAGTTTGGAGATGGATAGTCTGATTAAAGAAGCACAGGACTTTCATCCAGGAGACTGCTGCTGCATGTCCAGTGTGAAACCGCAAGTCAACGATGAATTATCACAACTTAGTAACATCGTAAAGTGATATTACGTACATGACGTAACTGAAATTATGTACGTAACTTAGGTGCGTTCCTAACTGAAGTAACCTCAGTATTTTAACATAAAACACAACGTTTTCTTAAACCTAACCAAGTCGTTTTTGTACCTAAAACCTAACCACACGTGACGGTACGATGAAGGTGAGGTTCACCTGCTTCCGGTACAATCGATGGTCACATTGATTTGGGAACAGTGATATATGTCATTTTGGGAGTCCCTGGCAATCAACCTCTTTGGTCAAGTTTAGTATGAGGATGTGTTGCTTTTATATCTACAGAGGGAGCGGGTCCTTTTCTAGGGAGAAAAATTGCAATTCTTTAGTGATCACTATAAAGGAGGGTGCGTGTTTGATTTGCTGCAATCTACAACCTCAGCTTTAGATGCCACTGCATCCCACACACTCGACCCTTGAGCCAGAAGTAAGCTAGCACTGATGAGGTGACATCAACCTAAAGGTGATTATGGTGTGGTGGTAACTCTTGAATGTAGAGACAGATGTCTAATCATGCGAAGTGATCCAAAATTAAATTCTAAATGTAAAGAGGAACCATTGTAAATGAATCATCATTCATCAGATTTTTCCTTTTGTTACCGAAGAATGTAATAATTGAGGTAATTTAGACTAATCACAGCACTTCAAACTGCATGTGGAGACAGATAAAAGGCTTCCAGTAGTTTCCCCTTTGACTGTGAAGGAGAAATAATAAAATTGCCCATAAGCAGAAATATCACTTCAAAGCTACTTCAATGCAGCTGCTGCAGTAAGTGGCTCATGTAGCGCTCCTCTTTGGTGTCCTTCTGTATAAATGTGTGTATCAACGCTTCGCTGCCGAGAATAAATCTCTCGGGCCGACACATACAAGCTTATTCATAGTCATCTCTGCTGGTTAAATAAAGGTGAAGCCACACAGTTCACGCTGACATGTTATTGATCACACAGTGGAGGAAATATACAAGAGGTTCCTCCACAGACATCCACAGAAGATAAACGGGAGTCCTCTTAGGGGTGAAAAACTACCATTAAATTTAATCTAATCAATTCAGTGACGCTGCGGTGTGGAATGATCAATGTTGGGCTCCAAATTTAAAACCTCATCCGATGCCAGTGGCCTTTGGCAACCGCGTCCGGGTACACCAGCAGCAACAGCAGGGTTTAATGGCAGGGACATTATAGAGAGGCAGCTCTACTTTTTGCTGCAGGGGAAAAACTTACATGAGCATCACTCAGAAGCACAAATACAGTTATTTATAATGACTGTGAGACTGAATAGATTTCTTTGACCAGCTCCACCGTGTTATTCCACATCTATTCTCCACAAGGGTTTCATTTCAAAGGATGCCGCCCCTCCCTTGTTTTGAAGATGAAAAGGTAGATGTAAACATTTATACTGAGCGGTGGGGATTCGACTAAATAAACAAAAACGCTCAAAACAATGTTTGATCATAAATTTTGAACGAGAACTCGTCGGCAAAGATTCCAAACAGATTTCATACGCGCGATGATAAAAACACACTCCAAACGCTGTCATCATAAAACAATCAATAACACAAGTCTAAGCCCGATTTTGCTTTGTAAATGTCTGCCTGCGCTTGTGGGAATAAAACAAGAACATGTTCACACAACAACATGCACCGTGACAAATGTTCACCAGAGAAAGGTTTCGATTCGAACCAGCAGAGGAAAAAAAAAAAAAAAGAACGCAGCAGGTATCCTCAGGTCAGAAAACGACATGTATTTTTTCCTTCAGTTCACTCAGAGGCTCGCTCTTTCTTTGCTGTGGGGGGTTCATCATTCTTTAACTCACTATAAATAGATAATCCTATGATTTATACAGTGTCTGTTGTCTGCACTCTACAATTGAAACAAAAAAAAGTACCTTCATTTTAAAGAATAAACTTGGTGACATTCTAAAACAAAAATCCCATGAAAGGACCAGAAACCAACAATGCGTTAAACCACACTTCCCAAACTTATGCACTCCTTCTGAAGACATGAATCTTTAATAACAGGTTACAAAAATTATTCTAGGGCGATAATTTCCTAAAACACCTGGGCACGGTATTTTTTTAAATTTGCTCGAACAGAATTAAGTAGTTCATTTGTCGGGGACTATTTTTAGTGGTGGATTTTCTGCCTGAATGAGTATTCATGGCAGCAGGTCGGTGTCTGTAAGACTGGTTCAAAATAAACCTCAGTGCTGTTGTTCATTGGGCTTCATTAATGTATTTTTCTATTTTTTTTTTGGCTTTATTGACAGGACAGTTGAAGATATGACAGGAAACAGGTTGAGAGAGAGGGGGAGTGACACGCAGCAAAGGAACCCAGGCTGGGAGTCGAAACCGGGTCCGCTGCAGCAAGGACAAAGCCTCTGTACATTGGACGCCCGCTCTACCCACTGAGCTAAACACCGACGGTGGACACACAGGTGTTTACCAGCTGGAGGCTGCATGATTCAACGTTACCTCCATTTTTGATCATTAGTTGGTTTGTCAGCAGGATTTAACAAAAACTACAGAGCAGATTTGATCTCCGTCCAGAGTAGATCCCACTGACTTCAGGTTTGGATCAGGATAAGAGATGGAGCCAGGGATTGTTACTGTCGAGCCTTAGTGGACATACGCGCTCTACTGAGAGGCAATGTTGTAATCACTATCAACTGATTCAGCTAGCCAGCTTGTGCTAGGGCTACCCAGCTGTTGATGACTTAGCAGATGCTTAAATTACTAAGAAAAGGTGACATCTAGTGGGAATCAGGGCTAATAATAGTGCAACATGCTAAGTAGCTTCATCTTTCCGAGTGCAACACACTAACAGTAAATAACCAACAATAGCAGTGCCGGCTAACTTGGGTTCAATTAAACTCCACAGTAATGCTTTGACTTTACGTTGTGTTGTGTTTTTGCAAATGCCACCAAACCAAAAGTTAAATCTAGCTAGCTTGCAGAGTGCACAATTTCCCATTTTCTAAAGGCTTAATCAATTTTACAAAATGCGTTACATCGACTACTTCAAGACCATTACAATAACTAGCACGTTCCTACAGAGCATATATTGAGCTAAACACCCTGAGGTAGCTTGAATGCTGGACTTGTAGCTCATGAATTCAAACACTATAGAGATTATCATTGCTTGTTGAAGATGGAGGGGATGGGGTGTCTTGTATTATTTTCAATAATCTTTACAGAGCTATGACCATGACAATTGACAGCCCGTCTTCTGGCAACACCTGCTCTCAAATTTCAGCCAACTGTTGCTATGGGAAATGTCGCCATTGGGCCTGAAGCTGAAGATGCTGTTTCACAAATGTGCCCAGTCCTTTTCTGGAACAGTGTGCACAAGAGCTGCAGTTTCATGACAGTTTTTTAAAAAAGAGAGAAATCTGTGAGAAGAATCAAACCATTTTTGTTTTTGGTCTCAACAGGATTTGTTGGCAGTAACAAAGAAAATGAGCAGATTTGTCCGATAACTATGATCCTCTGGAGACAACTCACCACTTTGAAGTCCTCTGGTCTGCACTCGGTGCCGTGAAAGTGGCAGGAGAGCAGCATGTCATTGATGTCGTGACCGGTGCGGTCGTAGAATTCCCGCATGTTGAAGGGTCGTGGCTTGAAATTGTGGAAATTGGCTTTCACCTTTAGGCTCTCCAGAACACTCTCCTCCACAAGATGTATGTCCCTGATCTCATACCTGGAAAAAAAAACAGGCAGGCAGAGAGGTCAAAGAAATATTTCATATATTTAAAATGCAGATTTAATGGTGTGGATTTGATGAGCTCCCTTGAATGTCTTCACAGTGAATAATCACTGTCTGATGATGAACTAGACTTCATAAAAAGTGAATTTCAGCCTTGAAATTTTTTTTTTGGAAACTTCAGAAAGGTTTATGAATCTTTATCTGTGGACTTTTGTTCCACTCAGCCAAAGCTAAAAATGATATAGTCCCAGATGAATCAAAAGAGACAGAAAACAGACAGTAAGATGGGTTTTTTTCTAGCATCTCCTGGCCCTGAAGTGATTGCATCAGCAGAGTGTAACGCTATATTGTACAGTAGATAATAAGTTCAGACAAGAGCTGTATGGGCCCATAAAGCCAGCAGTCCATTCACTGTCAGTGCAGTAGCTTAAGGCTATACAGTACTTCAACTCAAGTCTCGAGTTATCTGGATACCTGGAGAATAATGTGTTTGTGTTTGTGTTGATTGGATTGTTTTTGGCCCTGAGACTTTTGAAATCGACTAATAGCCCCATTTAGGTCGGCAAGTTTCTCGGCTCATTATTTTTGTTATGGCGAACTTGCCGTTTTATGTTGTTGTTGTTTTTTGTTAATCATTAGAGATAGACTTGAGGGATTGACATGGAATGTGGTGCATTCATGGTCCCCAGAGGTTGGACTCCAGGTGATCTTGTAGCGTTTCATCCATGGCGGGCAGCAGGTGAAAGATCTCACCTACCCTGAGACATAACTCAACATCAACTACATGGATTAGCACTAAATTTGTAGCCTAAAGGCATTTAGTTTCCCAGAAGATGAGGGTTTCTCATGACTTCAGTGATGCCTTGACTTTTCGTCTGAGGTCTTAAATACCTTGATCATACCTGCCAACACTAGGCTGTAAAAAAGAGGGAGATTTTCTGGGGATAGCAGCAAATGCCAAACCTCTCTGCAGAGTAGAGGCAAGAGGACGAGCAAGTGAGACAGCAGGCAAAAAATGATATTGGGGATTGTATTTCTTCTTCTTGGCACCTGTTTCATCAGGTTTCAGAAGCAAACTTGGCTTGAGCGAGGATAGGAACATGAAAGTTCATGAAGCCAATTGAAGTGCTCTTCTTAGTGAAATTAAAAACAGCTCTGGTATTTGTTACGCTTACGTCATTTGGTAATGTCTTATGATTAGATGAATGATTAGAAGGAAGTTTGTCCAAAGTCAAAGTGGTAAGAGACATCTCAAACTGGCCGTCTGGTCTGATAGTTATGGTTGTTGCTGGTGTTTACTTCTCAGTCAGACAAATACTGCGGCTTCTTACAGTTTAAGACATTCCTGAAAAGATCAAACTGCCATTAAGTCTGCCTGCAACAGGAAGCTATGAGAGACTTCGGTTCATTTGTATTAAACAATGGAGAGCCAATCTGGTGGCATTATTCTGAGGTAGTTCTTTTAATGACCAAATGATTGAAAAGTAGTCGAGATGTGAAACTAAGCTACAGTTGCTTATTTACACACCCAGCAGTAATGGAGCATTCATTGGATTTGTGTTTCTGTCGATCTGTCGAATGGAAGGTCCAATACTCTCCTCTATCTATTCGCTAACGTTTTGCTGTTTGATGCTGGGCAGATAGTGTACTGTGTGTTTCCAGCTTTCTAGCTTGCTACAGTCAAACAGATGCTATGCGAGGCAGTGAGATTGGATCATAACAGTGAAACTGCTGAACACACAAACTAAGCAAGGAGCTGAAACTCACTCTCAGCCCTGCAAAGCTGAGGGGGAGCTGCAGATGCTAACATGCTAAATAAAGATGGTAAGTAATTACAACAGCATGTTAGCACTGTCACTGTGGGCACGTTAGCAGAGCGGACCAGTCAGCTGTGCATAATGTTACATTCTTCAACTGTTTTTGATGTTCATATTCAACATACTTTATTTTGTGTGCCCACATATGAGCTGGAAAAGTCAGCATTTTTTTTTTATATCTTCAATTCGTCTCTTCCTGGTCCTGTGAAGTGGTGCAATGATCTAAATTTATTAGATTGTTCAATGAAGTGAACAATGAACGTCTCCTCAATTTTCATCAGCGTCTTATCTCTAATGGTTATGTCTCAACGATTTTCTTGCGGGGCAATTTCTCGATATATGCGCATTATTGATAGCTTGGTATTCACAGTTACGTGTCTGTGATATTTCATTTTCTCTGTATCGACAGCTGTATCCTCTTGGTTTTTTAAAAAATTATCTTAACCACATTTACAATAAAGGCCGCGAGTAACCGGGGAGCCAGACAACCCACATCACAACTGGGCTTATCAGGGGCACTGAGGAATTTCTTTTCATTTAATGGAGCTCACAAAAATGTGGCCACGCTGCCTTGTATTAAAAGAGAGCAGAGTAGCTGTGAATGCACCCACTCTCTCCCCTCGCTGTGATCTCCCACCACGCTATTATTAAAAATGTCACAATTTTAATGGACTCACCACAGAGCAGATTGCTTGCAGTTTTTTTTTGTGTTTTTTTTTTTCGAACCGCCTCGAATGAAAAACCTTTCTAGAAATTTCTCATATGAATGTAGCCACTCTTATATGAATATGATCTTTTATTGATCTTTTGTGTGACATATAATTGATACACAGTGTAGTTATTGCATGAAATCAAGAAGAATGAGACTCGGGAGAACTAAACTTGGAATAAGGTGCAGTAATCCCTTTGTTTTTCATTTTTTAATTAGAGCAAAGGAACATCTAGCACTCTAACTCAACTCTCCCAAACATTAAATCAATAATAACTAGCCTCATTTAGATTAAAAAATGAGTTCATAGACTTTTTTGTGGGACATCAGGATTAGGCAAAGCCCCATTTCAGACGGGAAGTGTTTTTGTTTGATTGAAGAGAACTTAATTGAGGAGAGGCACCGGCTCCCCGCTGTTTGTGTAGTCGACAAACCTGCCAAGAAGGCACTTATGAGATAAAATCCCAGAGGACCAGCCGACGGGATCGGTGAAGGCTGACACTTCAGCATGTGTGCGGCTTAAATATCATGCCACAAGACATTTCCCAGACCAGTGACTCCAAACATGGGAAGGAGGCGGAGAACAGCCTTAAATGGATTTCATGCCCTGAGCACTTTCATTTCTGGCCAGGGGTATAACAGCTAAGTGTGCCGTTGCATCGCCTCTCTACCTTGCCAAGGGAGGCAGGATAATGAGCACTAAACCTACTTCAGAGTGCAAGAATTGAGATGAGTACACGGTGAAGGAAACTTGGTGGGATAATCAGCCCCATTTACGCTTTGGTCTCCAGCTCAGAAGCATCTTCCTTGTGAACCGCTGCCTGGAAATGTGAGATTAGGAGAAGGATTCATGTAGAAAAGTCCAGATGGCAAGTGTTGATTATCAGTCACACCAGCGTCACAAAAATGTTCTAATTTTAGTGTCGAGCTTGGGATCTTCATTAAAGATTTAGGTTAGAAGCCGGCTGTATACGCTCAAAAAAGTGATGCCACCAGGGGCCTTTAGCGCTGTACAGTATGCTGAGCCCTGTCCTTGATCTCTGCAACTGACAGCCTGTCAGAGTGCACTTCATTGGAGATCTACATTTTTAAACTATTTTTAATCTTCTTGATGACACTCTCCTCTCTACTATACTGTCCACCCCTAATGTCAAAAAACAAAACACTCAGAAGCCGACAGGTAATAGAACAAAAAGTAAGGAGCTTAAATTCATAGTTCATACGATTCAAAAAAAGGTCATAAAGCAAAATCCATGATTCAAAATCACAATCACAATGCAGACAAAAAGGTTGGCTACAAAACAGGAGTAATCCACAAGCCAGAGGAACGTCGTTTGACACGAGACCACGTGACGCTTTCCAGCTTTGCACGCTTGACAAAAACAGACTGCGCCCTCCGACAACCACACAAAAACGGACTGGCTGAATCCGATTGGACGAAGGCCACTCTTTGGCCATTGTTCCAGCAATTCAAACCGAACCAACATGGCGGCTCGTTTGGAAACTTCCTTTTATATTACAAAAACAGCTCAGGTTCTGGTTTAATTTGGTTCTGAAGACATTTTAGGCAAGAAATTGGCCGTGCAGTCTTTATTTTAACCCGACATGGTTTAGTTTTTTTTAGTTTGAGGAGTTTCCGAAATCATTGCAAGGCTCCCTATACAGACATTGAACGGGAAGCGTGAGGACAAAAACCACAACACGGGCTAAAACACACAGGGAGTGATTAACTAACAGAACATAGATAAGCAGTAAAAAATGGGCGAGAAAACAGACAAAGCCAGGAAGTAAAAAGTAAAATCTGTAACCAACGACGCCTGAGGAGAAACTCTCAACATACAACTAAAACTCCATGACAGCTGAATCTGGTAAATGACGGCGCCTTGCTGATACTTTAATTATCGCCGCCTCCGTTGACATTTGGAACAATATTACAACACCGCGGGGAAAGCAACATGTTTATCAAACCGCTTGTCAAAGCTTGGATTAGTCACAGACTGGCTCTGTGAGATCTTCTCTCAGTCTCCTCTGCTCTTCGGGCAGCTCCTTGCATGATCTTAATCACTCAAACATGCTTTTAATTTTGAATCTTTCTTTTCTTTAATTATTATCTCTCACAGCTTCAAAATAAAGTGGATCTAATGCACAGGAGTGTGTTTGTTTGCAGCTGATACATATAAGTGACATTTCACTTGTAATCAACAGGAGCAGACTTTCCACGTCCTTTACTCCCGTGCCTACTGTGGTACAAGCCGTTGCCAGCTCCAGTATCCAGAACCCTCAGCTGCACCGACAAGTCGGCTGGCGCTCTCTGATTATAATGCCTCAGTTAATTCAAGCCTGACAAGCCCGCTCTCAGAGCGCTGAACGACTCAACAAGGTAGAAACTATTAGAGCTTGTCGGATGAGTGAGGTGCAATTGCCAGCGGTGGATTAAGTAGGTTACTTAGATCATTTACAAAAGTAGAAGCAGGAATACAACAATGTGGAAATACTTCACTACAAGTCTTGCATTGTAAATATATAAATATATAAATAAATAACTCCAAGACAAACCTCCTTCTGTCTTTCCATCTTATACAAACGTCATAATAGAGCCATCATTGTTTTTGCAATGGGACGCTGACACTTATGCATTATTTCTATGTTTAGAAATCTTTTGGTTTCAAAATGTCGTGTTTTTATTTAGTAAAATGTGTTTTTTTGTATTATTTTTTTTTATAAAAACCTATAAGCATGGTCTGTACAGGTTTGATGGATGTGAAGCATTTGAAGATTCTCCAAGACATGGCATCACAAGAAGCAAACATACCAATACATCACAGAGTTCAAAGGGTTAAATATGTATTCTGTGGGAACAATATTTTACGAGAACATCATAGATGTTTTGTGAATCAATATTAAAGGGTAACTCAACCCAATTTTGCACATTAAAGTGTGTCGTCAGGTCTTGGTGAGGACTACTGCATATGTGAATTAAGTACTATAATGCCTTTTGATGCGCCAGTGGAAGCTGCAGGTAATCTGATTAATTAATAGTGGCATTGTGGGTAATGTAGGCTCCAGATTTGGAAAAAAAGAGGAATGCATTCAATTAAAAGAAGCAGTATCTCTGGTCCTGCTGCAAAAAAAAACTGTCCAAAATCAGTCCAACTATGTGCCTTCATTACCCAAAATGCAACTTAGCCGCTGAGTGACATCACTTGTGGCAGTATATGAGATCACATGCAGCTGATTTTTTTTCTCCATACAGGCAGTAGTACTCCACAAGACCTGTGAACACACTTTAATGTGAAAAACTGTTGGAGTTACCCTTTAAGTGCTAATTATTTCACCACAGCTGTCTGAACTGTTGCAGGGTAGAAGTGTAAAGCGTCACGAAGTAGAAACGTAGCGGTTAATTTGAGTAAATGCAGTAAGTTAAATTCAATTTATGCCATGTGAAACAAATGGGTGGAGAGTTTCCACAAAGAAATGATTTGATATTAAAGAGACTGTAAAATATAGATGCCTGCAGTAGAAACTTAAGACACGATGTGCTTCATTTGGCACTTGTCATTAAGTGTGACTATTACCTCTGGTTGAGCAGGGCCAGCAGCTCCCCGGCGTGGTACAGGTCATTGCGCGTCACCCGGCTGAAGCGGAACGCGTTCAGGTTGCAGAAGGTGACCGCGGGGAACGTCATGATCGGGGTCGTGACCTCATCCAGTTTGGTGACGTGCGGGTACTCGAGGTAGAAGTGGATCCGGTCCACGCACACGTAGAGCAAGAAGGTCAGCGATCCCAGGAAAAACACGACCCACAGGCAGCGCTTGATGCAGAACCGCTCGTACGTGAAAATGTGGGAGATGCCGTGCAGGGTCGAGCTGTGCGCAAAAACTTCTATGGGCGGAGGCTGATTAGAGTCCATTTCCTCGCTTTCCACTTTGAGATCCATTGTCGCTGTGCAACAAGCTCGATCCTGAATGCCAGAGTCAGAGGAAGAAAAAAAACAGCACAAAAACAATTCAAACTGACCTGATTTTCATTCACCTGTGGCGCGAGCTGCAACCATCCACCCAGACAGGTGCAAACGTGTAGATAAGCACTCTTGGACCCGGTGCGGTGCAGGTCGCCATCCCTCACGCACTCTGACGGAGAAACATTCCGAGCATCCGCCGCTCATTAAGAAAGTCAGACGAGCGGGAATTGTGTGCGGGAGCGATGCGTGTCACATGAGCGGGCGTGCGGGGAGCAGGGGGAGTCGGACGCGTGCAGAACCAAGGTGTCGGAACGAGGAGGGTCCATCACCGCTGCGCTACAGCGGGGTTTGCAGGTTTCCTCCTCGGGTCGCAGTAGAGCAAAGAAAAAGCGGGTTGACAAAGTGTTTCATCAGCCTGCGAAGAAGTCGCTGGTCGATTATGACTCCAGTCAAGCACGAATCGTTCCCGCACGCCAACAAGAAGAAAACCCGGAGACCGAAAAGAGAAAGAAATCCTTCTGACACTTCGGCTCATTAACTAAGAGTTCCTCCGGAGCGCAGCTTTACGCACGTCCTTTTCAATCCGCAGATTTTCAGGTCAAGTCTGCGTGTTTTTTTTTTTTTTTTCCTTCTTCTGTCTCTCTGCTCCGGGATCTCAACGCGTGCCCGCGAGTCAGACTGGCTGGTTATTCTGCTCAGTGGTGAGTCGTGAGCTTTCCTCCGCTCTCCTGGTGTCTCTGCCTGCCTGGCAGTGGTCGGCAGAGGAGAGTAGAGCGCTCTGCTGTTCACCTGTGAGTTACTGTAGTTTCATATCTACACTCCACAGCACCGCAGAGAGAGAGAGGGAGAGAGGGGAGAGAGAGGCAGAGAGACTCCTTCAGGGACTAGAGCATGTGGTGAGCAGAACTTAAAATGTCCCGTTTGGATCACAACAAGCAGAGAGGTGGACGGAATCACATGCGAATTATAATTATCTCTGAACATAAACTCAAATCAACCCCAGTGATGTGTTTGGATCTAAAGAGCCAGGAACTGAGCAAGGCACTGAAAAGGTGTGCAAGGAATTTAGTATGTCACTTCAATAAAGATGGAGGTCTCAGGAATGAAACTGCCAAAATCAAAAATATATAGCTTGATTGATAAATTGATATCCCATTAAATTAATGAAATGCAATATTAATTAATGATAATGTGACATAAACTTATATTTCTGCCTTTATGTTTGGAAAAAAAAAGGTTTTGAGTCGCTTTTTGACAAATTGTGAAATCTGGAGCTGGTAATAAGACTCAAAAGTCAACTTCTCATACAAATAGGTCCTTTAATGTTCTATTTTATTTATTTATACATACTATATTATTTATTTATTTATTGATACAGCAACAGAATATGGAAATAAATGGTCCATTTTGATGCAGCAAAGGCAGAGATGTAACTTTTAGTCTGCCTCTTATTGAGTTGAGAACTATCCTACATTTCCCATAATGCACCTCCAATAGAGGTCATGCTGTCATGTCTGTCTTTCATGAATCTTTCTGAGAAGTTAGGCGTATATGAATAGGCATAAACAATCAACAGAAACATGTTGGTAGTGTTCTTTTCTCCAAACAACGTATGTGTTGAAACTGAACCTGGTTCAGCAGCAGAAATCACACAGCGATGTTTTTTTTTTTCGGAAAAGATCAAGATTTGGCTTAAAATACCCGTTCTGGTCACCACAAACACAGCTGGAAATCATTCCCGTGAAAAATATCCAGCAGGAACTTCAACTGCCAACATTTCATTCTGGCCACTGGGTGGCGGTGCTCGTACCGCTTTTGTCCACAGGGGCCGCCAGAATCAACAAAAAAAGCCTTTCTCGTAGCAGCTTTAAGAACATTAAACAGTGATTACCTTATGACCGTAAAATGCAAACTCAACGTAGTGATGTGTACGACTACAAACAGACATATTTATATCTATGAGGCTAAGCTCAAAGGCTACAGTTTTACTTGTATACATTATTGATACCAGGAAGCTCCCTTCATTAACATCTTTCACACACAAGGAGTAATGTGAAGTTGGTTGAGTGACCACTGGGACCAGAGGACCTAGTCAAATCTGGCAACCCAAATCATGAGCGAGCATGAGTGAGAGGAGTGAATCAAAGGATGGGAAGAGAAATAAACGAAGGCCTGAGTATGCAAAAGAGTTTGCAGAGTCTTCTGGTCCGAACTTTCGCTAGAGCTTCTTTTTTTTTAGGTTGAAACTGAGCAACACTCCCTGCAGCCTGTGCCGCATAAAGACACAACATGAAACTCAAATACCAAGAATTCAACACACTGACAGATCAAAAAATAATTCAGTATTTACTTGCTTTAAAAAATTAATCACACTGCCATGGAATCAAGTTTTTCAGAGCATGTCAAACCCTCAATGAAAAGGCTCGTTCAAAGTCTGCCTCTGATTTTTATTTGATCTATTAGCTGTTACATTATTGAAAACTATATCTCGTCTCATAAAATACATATTTTTGATAGGTCTGATGAAATTTGGTCCGTGGAATGTCTATAAAATAAAAACTGTGAAAAATGCCACCTCGCAGTTTCTCGGAGCCCCAAAATTAAGTCAGTTTGTTTTGATTGATCAGCAGTCGAAAACTCAAATATCGTCCATTTATTTTAACAGAAGACAAAGACAGTCTAAGAATGTTCTCATTTGAGAGGCTGGGAGCAGTGATTTTTTTACATTTGGTTGAAAAATGATTAGTCGATTATGAGAATTGCAGATTAATTTTCTAACACTTCACTTATCTTTTAATTAGCTAATTATTTCAGCTGTATTTTTTTCCATCGTCATACTATACCGTGGAGAATAGTAATGTTGTGCAGTATAGTTTAGTGGTAAAGGTTTTTTGGTCATGAGTGTCATGAGAGCCCAGTAATGTACAATCAATTTTCCTGTCTGTTCTTAATTAATAAAGTCAGACTTCAAGAAGCACAGAAATTAATATTTGAACAAATATTTCTGACTTCACCAACACAAGCTTTGATCAACAACCTCATACTGCTGACTGAAAACTCTCCAAAACAAAGCCATTTTCAGGCACCAGGGAGAAAAATAATGACATGTGCCAGGTTTAGATTGGACCATGAATAAACAATGACATTTAGTCCCCAGCTGGATACTGGCGTGAAAAATGGATCCGGCTGTGCAACCAAGCTGAATCAAGAGTTGTTAGTACGACAAAATATTTATTACATGTCATGAAAGATGCATTACTCTTCAAACCTAAATGCATCAGCACGAGAAAAGATACTTACCCGTGACATTAAAGAGTGACTGCACTCACCACTGTGCCCGGGGGCAGTTCTGATCTTATAATCCAGCGTAAACAGCTAAAATGTGTATGACGTTTGATATATCGTGGAGCTTAAACAAACCTTTCCCTTATGGGGTATGGTTTAAGACATGTGATTGTGTGATAATGAGTTGCATTAACTGTAAAATAGGTGTGGAATGCGACCAAGCCAGTCAACCAATTACCGTATTTTTACTTATGTAAATGATCTGAATATGTCCTCCACCACCAACAGACAGCTGCAGCTGAGCGATATTGCAGAGAAGAAAAGCTGCTTTTTTGTTCTCAAATCCAAATTTGAGTTTGTAGTTTAAGTATTCAGCAACTGTCCTAACCCACACTCCCGTCATTTGAGGCTGGCACTTAGTATGGATCCCCACTGCTTTTTGTTTACAGACAAACAGTGAACATCCACTCTGTGTGAGTTTGAGTTTTTGAAATTAAAGTCATGACACTATATGCAGCTGGCAACAGGACACTGAGGTCAGTCATTTTCTGGGATCGTTGGGGTTTTCAGAAACAGACGGTGATTTTGTTTCAGGATAATTCGAGTATTTTGAGACCTGGAGACTTAAAGGTCCAGTATGTCGGTT
Source organism: Diplodus sargus (assembly GCA_903131615.1). NCBI lineage: Eukaryota > Metazoa > Chordata > Actinopteri > Spariformes > Sparidae > Diplodus > Diplodus sargus. Next base: position 8,807,364 of record CAEMYA010000044.1, on the reverse strand, counting down.
TGGGGACAACATTTTAAGAGAGGAGAAAGAGAGAAAACAGGAAGAGAAAAATCAGTCATGACTCATGATTGATTTTCGTGACTGAATAAAATGAATAAACAGACTTCATACTGTTTAACTTTGTAGTATTAGTAGTTACTTTTCTGTCAAAAAATCATGTTTTGTGGATCGTATTCCTTTCCAAGAACGACTTGTTTTTCTATCGTGGAAACATGTGAGAAAAGACATTTCTGAGTTTGCATGATTACCCTGTCAATATTGTGAATGAAAAACTACATAATGCAGCTTCACTATGTGTAAATCTGGCTACCTTCAGGCCAGTTACATCAATAATTTCATAAAGGATTCAGCATTTTTTTTCTTCCAATTTTAGTTGTTTCCATGATCACAGACATCCAGATAGACAGTCCAACGCGTTTTATTGACAGGTTTTTAAACGAAAGGCGAGAGAAAGACAAAACAATCAATAAAACAGCAGCAGCAGGTCCAGATAAAATAAGATTAGTGAAAGCTAAGATAGAAGAATAAGATTAGAAGTTGAATAGACAACAAAAGGCAACATTGTTGATGATAATACACAAATGCAAACTAATCCTCTATTTTCAATCTTTAGTGGAAGTGTGTTTAGCTCGCCACATGAGGCCTGAAGATAAATCTATTATCTACAGGGAAAATGATAATGATGTTAATTTAGAGACAGTTATTTTCATCAAGAGTTTAGTTGGTTGAGTTTATAAGCAATTGTTTATTTCCAAAGAAACCTGCTGGCTCTCAATTACAATGAGGGTGAGTAGATAAAGACTGAATTTCTATCTTCTGGAGTGAAACTCATACTTTATGGCTGCACCGTTTCATTGAAGGTGAATATTATGTACGTCTACTAGACTTTTTAAATAAAGTTATGTGGGTTTGAACAATGTTTGGATGTGGTCTGTGTGGCTGCTGTCCGCGGTGCTGATGGGTGTTGTTGAGATGCTGCGGCAGGTGTGTCAGTTCCTCTCCAGGCCTGCAGGGGGCAGCGGAGCGCGCGGCTGCCGTGTGTCTCTCAGCAGAAGGAGCTAAACATGTGAGCAGCAGCAGCAGCGCTAGAAAACATGGCGACTCCCGTTAGAGCAGCTCGCCTCTGTCTACTGGCAGGTCGGAGAGTCACCTCCCTGTCAGTCAGACACAGGCGGGCCGTCAGCCTGCCGCAGAGGAGATGCTACATATCATCCTCGACGGGGAACAGTGAGTGAATGTTTTTTATGTAAGATAACTAAAGAGATGTTAGCTGAGGGTGGTAGCTGCAGCTCAGAGGTCAGTGCCCCCCGAGGCACGAGAGCCCGACAGCTGATAACTTATGACGTTATTGTTCTGGACTTTTCTCGTTGTTTTCCGTCAGAACATCGAACTGTGCAACTGGGTTGTGATTACACTCGCAAAGCCACTTTTAAGAAAACGTCTTCATGGTAAAACAATAGCAATTTAAAGCTGAGGACGTCGTGTTACCTCAGGTTAAATCTTCGTTATCTAACTCTTTGCTGTATTTCTCGTATGAAATATGCAGATATCTTCGCTAAAACTTGATTAATTGTAATTAAGTGTATAACATTGTTGCACACGAGTGGCTTTGTGGACGTTAAACTGTGTGCAGTGCAAGAATGTTAGTGTATTTACAAAAGTATTGTACTGAAGTACAGATTTATAAGAGGTTCTTGTACTCCTCTTCTATATTTTCACAGAGAAATACTGTATTTTTTACTTACCCAATTATATTTATTGGACAACTATACTTTTTGCAAGTGAAACTTCCTGCATTGGAAATATGAATTAAATTGCACTTAATGTATGAAAAGTACTAGTAAAGAGTGCTTAAATAATGCCATATAACCTTTATACTATTCAATAAAAACTACTCAGAATGTGCTAGTGATGTTGGGATATGCAATTAAAGTCCAATGACATTTCCCAATATCACTAACTTTGGGTGGTTTATTTTGTACAGTGCTGCAGCTAATGGTGATTTTCATTAGATTAATGTAATAATGACTTTGTTCTCTTAGCCCAATGTGTCTCACCCACACAATGCTTGTTTTCTCTAAAGAATAGTCATTCTAAAAATAAACCATTACCTTTGTGCATAGAAGCTTATTAATAGCAAACAAATGACCCTATGACCCTGTCCTCATTGCTTCCCAAAGATACATAACGATGATCAAGAATATGAACAAATACAAGCAAAGAGTCAGATTTGGGCATCAAGTCAAAGGTCAAAGGATGCATCCATTATAAAATATCTTACTGTTTTGTCGTCTTATTCTCTGTAGACCTTCAGTTCAGACTCGATGAGCGAACAGCTCACAGCAGTCTGGACCTCTTCAAGAAAGACACCGGCGTCATCTACCGCATGCTGGGTCTGGACCCCAGCCATGTTCAAGACAATCCCGAGCGTTTCCGAGACTGGGCCGTTGTGTTTGGTGACCAGAAGATCAGTGGCGGACGACATTACTGGGAGGTGACGGTCAAAAAATCTGGAGAGTTTCGTCTCGGTGTGGCTGACGCACAGATGTCCCGGGAGGACTGTGTGGGTACCAACAGCTCCTCCTGGGTATTCGGCTATGCTCAGCGCAAGTGGTTTTTCATGACAAGCAATAAGATTGTTCCTGTGACGCTGGTGGGCAAGCCAGACCGCGTGGGCATCCTGGTTGATTACAACGCGGGCCTTCTGGAGCTGGTCGACATAGAAAAACCCTCCGTCATTCACTCCATCAGGGTCCAGTTCAAGGCTCCCCTGTGCCCTGCGTTCGGACTTTGGGACGGGGAGTTGATCACACACTCAGGTCTAGAGGAGCCTGAAGGCCTGAAGTGAAGCAGGATGAACTGTGATGGCGATGATTGTGATGGCCATGAAAGGCCATGGGCTTGATACAGTGGCAGCATTCATTATATGTGAAAAAGGAAGCAGTATCTATGTGGGGATTATTTCCAGCTCTAGTTGATGTTGATGGTTAATTTTCAATGGTCCAGGTGGTTCACAGTCATGACTCTTAACAATGCAAGTTCATACTTTGTGTATGTCATTCAGCCTCAGGCAATCATATCACAGACGCTGTATTTACGTGTACCTCATGTATTACCTCTCAGACTAACTGATGTGAAAACGATGTGTGGTTGTTTTTGAGAGGAACCTTAACTGCCAGGTTAATTTGCAATTTACTCTGGCATTACACACATCGTTGCAAAGCTGAAATCTACACAAAACTTTTTCAGTCTCATGTTCATACTGTACATTGTTTAATAAAATAACTTCGCTAAAACGGCGTCAACATTTCTCTTTTATTTACAGCAGGATGATACATATTTACAGTGACGTGCTCAGGAATCATTTCACTGAGGTTAAATGAAAATAAACATAATAAATAAAATACATTAATTTGAGTAGATTAAAGGGAATAGAACATTACATTGTGTCGCATGAATTAGCAGCTCATTTAGCAGAGTTCAACCATTTGAATAATGGTGGTTGACTTTCTCAGTACACTGCATACTAACAAGCAGAAGCTCTGATTTTCCTTTTTCTCAAACAGTAAAAAGGAGACATTCTGCTCATCTTCAGGTACATCTTCTAGAAAAGTTTTACATGCTTTAATGTTAAAAAAAAACATATTTCTCATACTGTCCAGTGCCACAGCACTATTTTCTCCCTTGTGGGAGAGGAGCTTCAGATGGTGCCGACTTTGACCTTTTTGAACTTTTAGGATCTTTTACATGCACAATAACTTATAAAACACTGAAGGAAAGGGAAAAAACGAAAACGCATAATAGGTCTCCTTCATAAACACATTACATATGTCTGTATGACCCAAATGTGCACCCTTCAGCATCTGAAAAGTGCGGATGTTTCTGTGATACAAGTAACTAATAAAGAGCACACTCTAATGAGGGTAGATGAACTCCTCTAGAAAGAAAAAAATAACACAAGGTATCAGCAGGGAATAAACGTCAGGTCTACGAGTCTTGATGAACTGGCGTGAACTAAAATAATCCTCCTACAAATCCACATGAATCAACTTCTACTGAGGTAGAATAATTAATGAAGCAGCTTTGAGAATATTTAAACAGTTATTGCACAGGAGGTATAAAACCCTCTGATTAAAGAACGTACTGATGAAGCAAAATATATTTCAATATTGTAACAACAGATAGGCACAATATATATGATATTTACATCTCAGCTAGCTAAGCACAAAAACAATTAATATTGCAACAGCAGCCAAATCATGGCTTAAATTAATGTTATTTTTCTCAGCACAAGCAACACATTGCCTGTGTATATAGTGCTTTGTTAATACTTCACATTGTTGAACAATTCTGCCAGTCTGCAGAAATGCATCACAAAGGGATTAAATCCAGCATTGTATAGCTTTTCAACAGTCTAAAGGATCATTCCCATGTTATTATACTACATCTATTACCACATTTAAGATGAACTCATTCATTCGTTGCGTCTCTCTACGATCCTTAGTCCTTTCCGTCCTCTCAGGTGCATAATGAAATAGATTAATCTCCATTACAAACCCTCATGATCCCTTGTGGTTTAAACGATACTCTTCACCGTATCCAGTGTGGTCTTCTGCTCCTCCGTGTCGCTCGGTGGGTCGTTTTCAGCATACACGCGCTGGTACTCTTCCAGTACTGAAACAATAACAGCATGGCCAAACTGCATGGCGTCATCTACAGGTGTGTTCCCCCATCTGACAGACAACACAATGTAATATGGAGATGGATGGATAGTTATAGTTAGTAATATGGAGATGGACTGGCTTCTTTTATCTTTTAATATCAGATGAATTATTTATCTTTAAATCCTTACCTGTCTTTCATGAAGGGGTTCACTTTACAGACTTCAGTTAGGAAGATAACCGCGTCCACATGACCTGAGAGAGAAAAGTGAGCAGCCCCAGTCTCAGATTTAATTTATTCTTGATTGAAAATGAAACCTTGACTATTGAGGAATGAATGAACTAATAATCACCTTCTGCAGCGGCAATGTGGAGTGCTGTTCGAGAGTCGTAGTCTGTCTGCTCCATGTTCACAGCTGAAAGGGCAAACCTGGAGGGGTAACAACGGAGCGGGGGAGGGGAAAAGTAACACACAAGGAAAGTGATATTTGAATCATGAGAAATGCACACAAGTAAAGAACTTGTTACTACGAAGGCAGACCTGCAAATAAGTCAGCATTTTATGGACAATACGTCCTTTTCTTTCAAAGAGTTAGATGAGAAGATCGAAACCACTCTCGTGTCCTTACTGTAAGTATGAAACTAGTGCCAGGAGGCCGTTAGCTTAGCTTATCATAAAGAATAGAGGTAGTCCGTCTCTGTCTGGAGGTAATGAAATCGGTCTAAAACCTCTAAAGATCACTAATTAATAGATGTTCATTATGTTTATGTATGATAACAACAGGTTGTGATTATATGGGTCAAAATTTATGCTAACTCATCATCATGCCCAACTAACAAAGGCAACCAATCAGAGACAAGAAAAACAATGGGCTCCATAATGATGCATTTGCTCCTGCTTCCAGTCTTCATTCTGAGCTAAGCTATCTTGGCTCCTGGCTAACGGACAAATGAAGACAGGTTTTGATCTTATTATCTGAGGTGTAGCATAGCAATGTCAAACTGTTCCCTTAAGACTGCATTATCACTGCGAGTACACCGTTTGTCCGGTGTCAAAGCTTGTGATGAAAACAAAAGGTTTCTGTTTGTACTTACCTCCTCAGAGCAGAGAGGTCACCGCTGTAGGCTGCAAACATCAGGTTTACCACTGACTTGTTCTAATGAATCACAAAGTAAACATTACTGCATGATAGTGGACTATCAATGATTATGCATTACTTTAAACCTAAGGAGGCATCAACGTTTCTTGTTAGCATGAATGAGAATTGCAGCCTCTGCAATGGTTGTACTGGACTTACAGCGTCGTCATCTGATTTTCTTCTGGGGTCGTGTTTCTTGGTGAAGTGTCTCAGGTTGTCGTAATTATGGAAGTTGAAGTAAGACACCAACTCCTAGTGAATTAAAAGTTGATTTAGATGGAGATAATCAAAGAATGCAGATACAGACAGATTAGATGAAGAGAAATCAGTAAAACTGTGGCGACTGATTACCTGACAGAAGTGAATGCCACGCACACTGTTTCCAAGCCTGTCTAAAGGTGGGGACCAACACATCATACCCATGACGTTGGGGACCACAAGCAGAACGGCACCCGAGACGCCAGATTTAGCAGGCAGGCCCACCTGAAGAAAATGAAAAACACTCATTTAGAAATTGACAAAAGTAAGAAACCTGGATTCAGAATCTCGTAGCAACAATGCTTTGACTCACATGAAAGGCAAACTGGCCAGAGAAGTCATACATGCCACAGGAATGCATGAGGCTGAGGGTGTTGCGGACAGCTTCAGCGCTCAGAACACGCTCCCCTGTGATTGGACAAATACCTCCATTGGCCAGTGTGGCAGCCATGACACTTCCTGATTCACAGGTCACCTCAATAGAACACAACTGAAATGGAAAAAATCAAAAACATTTTTGAACTGGAGTGGCATATAGAACAGTTTTATAGAAACAGTGCAACATTTTAGGCAATACATTTGCTTTATTGCCGTGTGTTTGATGTGAAGATTGAAACCAAATATCACCATACTGAAGCATAACAACAAGAAATTGTGGTTTTACACGAGTTTTGGGTTCTCATTTCTCTATTTTGGACCTCCTTGTCTCCCTCTGTCCTCCTCCTGTGACCCGGAAATCAATCTTATCCCACCACATCAAAGGAGCAAGGAGGAGCTACAGGCGAGGATGTGCTGGTGTATCTTTTTCTTCCCTGCTGGAAAAACCAGCATAGACCAGCATAGCTGGTGACCAGCAAGACCAGCATATGTTGTGTTTTGGTGCTGGTATGCTGATCACCAGCATGGGATGTGTCAACAACTTATTTCATATTGCAGAGTATGAGGAGGAGTGAAGTTGGCTGTGAAAGTCCAATACAGGACACAGTCAGTGAGGTTGTCACAGCTCACCAAGTTTATTGAACACAAGCTTCAAACCTGCAAGGTTTTGGGGTCATTTGAGGGCACCCGAAACAAACTGTAATACTGCACAAAATATACAAAAATATAAATGCAAGACTTTGTTTTTTGCTGCCGTTTCTCTCACAAATTGAAGTAAACAATTTTATAAAGTTTTTCTTTTGTATGTACACAAAATTATTACTTCTTTCAGATGTTGAGCACACATTTGTTAAAATCAAATAAGATAAGCCATCCACCTGGCAGGTGTGGCAAATCAAGATGCTGATTGAACAGGATTCAGGCACAGGTGGGACACACATGGGATGCTGGCGACCAGCTTCATCAGCAACATCACCAGCAACACTATGCTGGTACGCCAGCATAATTAATGGGACCTTGCTGGGGGACCGGCTTGATCATGCTGGTCCGCCAGCTAAACCAGCAGCAAACCAGCACTAACCAGCATAGACCAGCATGGAAATCGCGCTGGTCTATGCTGTTTTTTTCAGCAGGGTTCACCCATCACAAGAGGCCTGCCATACAGCTGGAATATACACACAGTTGTGGGAGCAGGACTCTACAAATGCTCCTTTGTATTCATGAGGAGAATTAGTCTATGTAGTGCCGAGCTGTTCTAACCACTGTCCTTAATGACATTTTACCTTGATATAAAATTACTGTGACATTATGCCACATTGTGAATTAAAAGTTAATACATGTAAATGAACACTATTCTACACACCTGATAGAGATAATTAAATACAGCCATATGCCTTAACCAAACAATAGACAGATGATGCAGCTGTGACACATCATTATATTTAATTGACAATGCTCTAAAATGCCACTCTGGAGCACTGATGTCTTATTATATCAAATGCCTTCTCCTGTGTCAATCTGTCCACCTCCGCTCAGAAATTGAGGATGTACAAATGAGAAATGAGAAGAGGAATATTTCTTGGCTGGATGCACTGACTTGCTGGAGTCTTGTCATCACCGTGAGGTTGCCAGGCAAATACTGGATGCTTTACGCTAAACCAAGCTAACCTGCTCTGACTGGCTTCATATCTATCCTGCATACATGATTTGGTATCAATCTTCTTGTCTAACTCTCAACAAGGACTCAAATAAACTTATTTCCAAAAATGTGAGATGTTCTGTGGCAGTTTCATCCAATGAACCAATGTTAAAGACAAAGAGTCTTACCTGAAAGTAGAAGTCAAGGGCTGCCATCATATCTGAATTATGAGGAAAGCACTGCAAGGATTGAGATCAGAGTCAGCACATACTGAGGGAAATTACATTTTTCTAGAAAAAAAACAAAAAAACTCTGATCCTTGAACAAGTTGATCCTAATTAATCATACAATACCCCAAAAACTCACTTTTTTCTCTTTGAGGTAATAACCAATTGCATAATTCCTGTCACCAGTTTCTCTCTCAGACTGGAAACTGCAAAAACACAACCAGATTTAGAAAGCTGCATTCCATGTGAAACAAAACAATACGGCTGTATTTCCTGAAGCACAGTACTCACGTTGCATTGCTAAAGCTCACATACTCTCTACCAGCCATGCTCTTCAAGAACTCCATCACCTGCAATACCATCATATTTACACATATTCACATTCAGTACAGAGAGCAAACAAATGAATGAAATTAGAAGGGAAAAAAGTTTGAAAATGAAAAGCATTTACTTACAAAGTCGAACCTCTCTGCCTGATTGGCATCCGGCTGTCAACAGAGGAGAAAAATTCACATTTAGATGCCAGTTTAAAGAATGCCAACAGCCAGTGAGTCCCTACAGATGGCAGTGTTTCAGCTCTACGAAAGCATGTTCCAATCCTGGGTGGGCGTCGAGCGGGGACATGTGCGTGATAGCTTTGTGCCTGTCAGTCCATGTGGCAATGTGCACGTGGTGTGGGGTGTTTATGGCTGTGCTTGAATTTCACGGTCCAGTAAAGGATCATTACCAGGTTGTAAAGCTTCCAAATAGGGATGCCAGCCACATTCAAATTTAATGATTCTACCTACAAAGGTTAGAGATAGTATCAAATATCACTGATATGTAGGGATGACCCAAGGCTTAAACCTCATGGCCAATTTAAGAGTTGATCTTATGTCTTTCTAGCTAGTTGCTCAGCTGACTAGTTTTTGAATGAAACATGTTAATTTGTGATGTTTGGATTGCATTTTCAACTGTTCCCACTGGAGCATGGATACTGCAGAAAGTCGAAAACACCTTTTTCATCAAGCTTCCATGTGTATAACCTCCTCATTGTGTACATGAATTATATGTAAATATAATAAGGCTCCAAACCCTGCTCCCTCCACCTACACAAACGAGGGCAGCTAACACACCTTCTGTTTTGTGGGCTGTGATTGGCCGGAGGCACACACACTCCCCCGCTGTCAGGCGCATACATAAAGTCCCTCCCTCGCTGCTGAACCTGACCCACATATCATTACAGATTTGAGTATCTCTTCAGTCAGCTGGGATTTGGAAATTTCAGGAAAACTCCACAGAGGAAACATACACACACACACACACAACCAAATACAGCTAAACTCCACCCCTGCATGTTGTTTAATGAGACCGCTGCTCACAGTTAGTCAGTCAGATGTTGATGACCATAGTCTAACCACTGAGGACACTAGGTGACAAGCCAAAAGATGAGATAAGCTATCCGATGGATGACGTCATGCTTCAGGAGTAAGTTCATTCACCGGATTCGACCAAGATTGCATTAAAATGCTGTTTCTCAATATTTGTTGTGAGTAGCACAATAGACTCAAGACTAAAGGTCCAGTATGCAGGATTTAGGTGCAGAAAGTGAATATGATATTCATTAAAATGTTCTTGGTCTGTAATCACTTGAATCATGGAATCGTTTTTTGGTACTTCTAGAATAAGCCTTTAATATCTACAGACAGAGCGGGTCATCTTCCAAGGAGTTTGACATTTTGCACCTCCTTGTTCCTACAGTAGTTCAGAAGGGACAAACCAAAAATTGGCCCACCAGAGGGCCTTTCTTTTTCCATTTAAACCAGAGACAATATACTTGGGCAACCTACCATTAGAACAGTTTGGGTATTTATTTAGGATTTTAAGCAAAGCTGGCAGGGAGTCCCTAAAAAGAAAGTGGTTAAAACCAGACATACTACATACATTCAATTAGTCTGCGACAGGGCCAAGTTTCTGGAAACATGGAAAAATTGGATTGTGTACATTATTCCAATATGGCCATGATTTGTTTAATGTTAGTATCTGCACAAATACTCTGGCTGCCTCTAAATCCTGGACCTGGACTGAAAAAAGAGGCATTCTATTGCTTTTCACTGCACATGAAGTCCAATGGTGCAGTTGTTTATGCCTTCAAACCTTCATGACAAGCTACTTTTCAGAAAAGGATAGCTTAGAGGATTGTCAGACCTGCCTTTATACTGTCTTTGTACTCTACCTACAACTGAAAAAGTACCACACAGATTTGCTTCTTTTAGATCAGTGGATGTTTCACAAAAGCAAGTTGCGAGAGCTGCTGTCACACAGATTGCCAACAGTGGCAGTGTCACGTTTCACAATAGCCTTTGCTACAACATTTCGAATAAATTGAGTCCTACTGGGCACTGAGGCCCATGCATGAGCTGCAAGTTTGGCATTTGTTTTGATGAGTGAAAAGTGCTTGAAAAATGAATTTACTGAGGATGTAGCTAACAAAATGACATAAAGCATCAGTTTTGGTGGAACATGAAGCATGTCTCAATATTCTGCTTTGTTTCTTGTTTTTTGTTATTCCTTCTGAAGGCTTACATGATCCCCCTTTAAACTGTGTTTAAGCTCAGTGAGAGGCTGCCACAGAAATAATTCAAGGAGGAAACTATTTGATGACTGCTGGGTTTGAAAACAGAGACCCTGTTTTGGGGCATGAGTGGATACTTTTTGAGATTTCAATCTGCCTGACAGTCAGCGGTTTAGTATGTCTGTATGTACGTGTAAATTCTGTATTTATTGCAGATGAGCCATTAGATTTTACCTTAATCAAAGAGGTGACGACGATGGCTCCGGCATTCACCATAGGGTTGTGTGGTTTATCTGCACAAAAGACAAGCTGTTATCACTCATTCTCCCCAAACCACAGGAGCAATAAACTGCTGAGATTAGATGGGATATTTCATCAGAAGTAACAACAGCTAATACACTGAACACACACAGTACTGTCCTGTCTGCTCCAGAAGTGTGCAATATCAATTTGTGAAGGCGAGGTGATAAAACGGTACACAATTTAGCAACAACTTAACAAGCAGAGTCTGTTGAAATTACTGATAAAACAAAGAGTTGCCGACATTGCTCAAGGTGAATTTCATGTAGTTTTGCTTCATACAAAACTAGGATTAATCAAATGTGCACTCAGTATTGTGTGTATAGTCACTGCTCGTTCGTGTGTAGAGATGAGAACTGGAGTGAACGTCTCTACTTACAGCAAATACTTACCATCCTCATTTAATGACAGTTTGTTGAACTTGAATCCACTGGGCTCTTTGCCGACAAACTGGTGGGTGTTCTCAGTGCCGAGTTCGTGCACAGAGATGGCGTACTCCAGAGGCTTCACACATGACTGCAGACAGAAGGGAACTTTTGTGTCACCCACAGAGTGTCTGCATGGCATGAGGATGTGATGGAAAAGTTTGGAAACAAAACAAAAAAAAAACAAAACAAAAATGGAGGAGTGTTAGTGAGGCAGTGCACATGGAGGAGGTGGAGGTTTTCAGGATGGATACATGAAAGTAAAGATGCGACCGTACCTCTGTCCATCGATTGTGCACAGAGATACACCCCAGAGATCAGGGCTGAACTTAGCCAGCTGGGGAATGTAATCAGCTACCTGCATGAAGGCATCAAACTTGTGTGAGTGTTAACTGTAATGAATGAGGGGACACTGAATTAGTGCGTTTGTTAGTATGCTACTTACTTGTCCTGCCTCCTGTTGTTGTGCGCTGTCATACATCCTGTCGATCTGCTGGGTGAACTCTGCAAACTCTGGGATGATGAACTTTTTTTTGAAAGCCTTGGTTAGCAGCATGATGTTGTTGCCGACACACCTGTGAGAGGAAAACATGAATGAAGTGATGTTGTCAGGAGAATTACAAAGACCATCAAATACAGATGGTGCATTTAGCTTTCTAAATAGTTTTATGGTTTGTACTTCAAACACTATGTATTTCATCACAGAACTGTAATTGCTGGCAAAACATGCACACATAATGCATTTGTCTGATTCATCTGTACAAATGTATAATGTGCTCTGGGATAGCTTATTGCCTTTAATGGTTGTTTTTTATAAAAAAATAAATAAACAAACAAATTCTCACCAAAGACACTTTTATTTGCAGTGGGAGTGATATAAATTTTGTTTTTGGTGCTTCCAGCACTGAGACATTACACATTAAAAAAAAAAAAATCAATAGCAACACGTTTTTCCACAAACATTGCTTGGTTACTCTGAAGAACACAGTTCTTATTTAAACAACTCTCTAGTGAAAAATCGTCCCCATAAAAACTTTTAATGGCGCGTCCTATCTAGAGGAACACGAACACTGTGAAAGGAAAGACATCACGCTGTAGAATTTTTAAATTAGATTTCATTCACTTTTATCTTTAAGACAGATATCTCAAACATCTGCAAGAAAAAAAACAGGACTATCAGCGTGTCACGACTCCAAACGGGAGACAAGTGAGAAAACCTTCAAACAAAATCTAACGGGCAAACTGAAATGGCAAAGATGGGATCTGGTCATGATTTTTTTCCTTCTGCAGATATTTTGACCTGTCATAGGAGGTGTTCCTGAGGCTGAAGCAGCTGACGCTTTTCCTACTGTGGCATGTCAAAATATCTTCAGTGAAGGAGGCATTTGGAGCAATGGGAACACTGTCTCCGCACATAAAATAAAATTGCCTTCACCTCAGTTGTAGGGGAGGGGAAAAATCCTGCCAAATAAATGGCTACATGGTTAGGTATCACTAGGGTAAGTGAGAAAATGTTTTATTTGGCTAAAAACCAACCCTTTCATAGGAACAAGGTAGCCAAAAAAGCAACCGCAGGTCCACTTTAAAGCTCCTGTTGACAAAATAGTTGTATCATATAAATACTGATACCTATGGATTGTGGCTGATCCAACCTTCAAGCCCAGCCCATCAGTATTATTAATATATAACAACAGGAGCTTTAAGCAAGACAGGAGGTAAGAATAAGATCATGATTTACTTGTGTAAATGGTACAGACTTATATTTTAATCAGACTCGCTAAATAGCCTCGACTGATATGTTGGTTTGCCAATACTGGCCTATCGCAGATAATATTGAATCAGCTTGTATGTTGTCTGGTTTGTTACGATATGAAAACATTTCTTTCATGAAACATAATGCAGAAAAATATTTTCAGGGTCATTTATAATTATTAAACTCCCAGTGAAGAGAACTGTTTTAGTGCACTAATATATTTTTGGATAACAAAGTCAATTGTTAAACTGTAAAATATCCAGCCTTCATTGTGTCCATATCTTTGTAGTACTTGATAACTACATTTGAGGGATTAATGCAGAAAAATGTGCGCTCATGTATATATTCCATTTTGTAAATGAGCCAATTTATCAATATGTTTTTACTCCTGCGGTCAATTTTGGCATCAGTGCCACAAATCAAGTTATCAGACAGGCTCTTTCACTAGCTGAGATAGCTTCACGCTAGCATGGCTATTTTAACCTCTGTAAATAAAATAATGGGCATGTTAAAGCTGCTGTTGTTTCTGCAGTTATCAATCCCCTCCATCCTCTCTACATCACCACATGAACGCCTGACATAGCAGCAAACAGGACGATCCTGCTCTCTGTGTTTTCAAAAGGACTCTGACCTGGATTAGTTAAAGTGCGTAAGGATTCCAGAAAACTGATTTTCTCTTTTGTTGTTGGCTACTGTTGGAATATAAAGCTATTTAACATATCTTAATAAGACAATGTAACTTAAAGCAGCTTTAACTAGCTGAAAGTTATAATTATAGTAGTATGGCTTAATACCAATTGTTCCTATGATAAGCAGTAACAGGCTGTGTAATATAACACAGTGTCTTAAAACTGACCTTTTTTCCCTCTGGAATTCAGTCAATTTATTTAAAAAACACACTTCAGCTTCTTTGGTACAAACATTAAGGCCTCAAGATTGTTTCTCCCTGACAAATATTATATATAATGGAAACTCTAATCAATTTCAATTTATGTAAAATGCTCACTGGATTCAGAGTAGCTTGCCTTAGGCCAATAAACATCCAGATAGAAGTGTAAACAAATGCACCTGCCTCTATCAGCAGATCCTAATAGATATTACAGATTTTCTCAGCTATAATTGGTCAGCAGTGCTGTGTGCTCTCAAGAAAAGGTATGTGCATTCTGTCACAGCTGCTCTGAACTAAAATATCTGGCCTGCAGCTCTCACTAATCCAAGGCGATGCTAGCGTGAGGTTTCGTGCCACCAGGAGAAGAGAGTGCAGAGAGGTTGCATTATTCATTTGGGTCATTTCCTAAAAAAAAAAAAAAGGGAGATAGCTCTTTCTAGTTCTAGTAGCATATTTATAGTGAGCTGCTGAGTGGAAAGGATAACCTCATAAATGCAAGAAAACAAGCTAAGAAAGTCGGACACGGCCAATTAAGTTTGACAAAGACAACCAGACTGTGTAACCATCTACTGTTCCAGGCCGAAGGATGAGGCTGAGTCAATTGCACTCACAAATGATGCTGTCTGGACAGCAGTCTGCATGGAGATAACAGATCTGTTGATTCTACTCATGTAATTGCCACTGTCTGGAGCTTAACCAGAATCATGCCCTTTCATTAACACCCCAGGAGATCCCCTGTCTTTCTGGACTCTCCACTGCTTTAGTTGGCATGCGTGCATGCGAATTTGGTTAGCAGCAGCTGTCGGCCACAACGCGCCTGTCTCTGTCAGTCTCTTGGACTTAAATAGCGCTGACCACACATTACCTCTCTTATTACTTCTTTCTGTAACTGCAAAAGACCATTAACCTTAACGAACCTCGCATCTTGCACGCTTTCTTCCTTTTTCCAAGATGTTTTTTTCCAACACAATCAAGTAAAATTACATTTTCATCACACTCGCATCGCAAACTAATATGAATATGTAAATTCTGAGTCGGAGGAAATATATTTGAAAAAATACACCTATTACGCAGCAGTGATAGAATTTTATAGTGTATTTTATGACCCTTCATACAGAGGGTGTCCTGTTTACTTTTCACAAGCAGGGAAAAGTTGAAGACTTGCATGTGAAGAATGGTTTGCATAACAATGTCTCCACAAATAAACAAAGCTTTTCACACCTTCTGAATAGCGTCTTGTCCATCATGACAGGCCCAGTGGAGTCACGTGCGGATTTTCGCATCTGACGGACACAGTCACGCAGCCGAGGGTCAGACGTCAATAAACCTGTTTTTCTCAGAGCCTGGAGTGGAAGGAGATGAGGTGGGTTTGAGCAAATTAGTACACAGGGGAGAAAAAAAGGAAGTTATCGATGACACATGAAATAAACACTTCGGATCATACACAGCAGCATTTATGTAGGTTAAATAGCAGGATATCAGATATGTGTAGATGGGACATAGTCATGGGACTTTAAATGCTTAGATGTGTCCACGTGGAACTTAGCAGGAAATACGGGCATAGAACAGATCACTGGAATCTCCCTGGCAAGTCACACGTCAGGCTGACAGTTACCGTATGAACCATGTGGTTCTATTTCTGGGACACCATGTGCACGACCCTCCTGACAGAGGGGTGAGTGAACAGCCACAGCCAGCACATGGCTGCAAACCTGCTGTTGCTGTTATTGGAATGTTTGTGTGTGATCACTGGCTTCAGGGAAGGGAAATGCTAAAGTTGAGGCTGTGCTAATTGTTTTTCGTGCTTATTTTATCCGTCAACTGACTGTGTGGGAAGGTTGGCGCTTCACAATACGGTCCAAAAATCCTACTGGAGTTATTTTGATAGGTACTATGGTTGTGATTTATGTCACAATTAGTAGAAATGATCATTTTTGCATCATAATTTTCTTTTTTACTGTAAAAATGTTTACAATCATGATGATATGACATTTGCTGGGGGCTGTACACATTTCTTACATTTATTAAAAAAAGAGCAGCTTCTTGCAATTTGGATATTTGCCATAATGTTTTCTATTTTGCTGCCTTAGAAGATATCCTCTCTAAGTCTATAGGCAGGTTTGCTTTCACAAATTGACGAAAAAAAACACACCAAAATGTTGATTAAATTATTCTATAATTGAAATCTAACCTGACGAAATAAATAAGTACCCTATATGCCTGGGTCTGTATATGGTTAAAATCATCTGTTATATTATACAAATTGTCGTGTAAAGCTGAAATGATAAGTAGATTAATTCAACAGTCAGAAAAGTTACATTAATACATTTTCTAGGATTACATTTATAAACAAATACATAGATAAAAATTCACTGGTTCTATATGGTGAATATGAAAATGGTGGCTATGGGAAGCTGTTATGGACTTTTTTCTTTATTATTTTCTGGGGTTGCATCAATGAAACAATTAACTGATTCAGCAAGAAAATAATAAATAATCATTTGTTAATTTCTAAATTATAGTATGTCAGGGTGTTGTATGTCCATTGATAAAATACAAAACATACCATTTAAATGCTTTGAGTGGAGATCTAAACTATTTCTCGTCAAATCAGTATTGTTTCCTCAACTTTCTGAAATGAAGTGTCAGCACAGTGATTTTCCATCCTGTAGTAACTGGTATTAACTTAACAAATCTTTGGCTTTTAGAACAACAATTTCTTTTTTAAAATAAAAGTAAACATGTAGGTTAACTATGAGTTAGGATAACAATTTTTGCAGTTATCTACATTCAATGTTACTGAATAACACTTTCAACATCAATGTCCTAACCCAGTCATCTCTATAAACACATCCAGCCATCCGTGGTGTGACAAGAGGCCACCTGTGTTGACACATGTCTCTTTTCCTAAATGCGTGCTTTTTAAAATTCCAGAGTTGCCATAGACACTGAGGTCACCAGATGTCCAAGACTGGCTTTTTTATGTGACTGTCTAAAAGGTTGCACCACGTGAAGCTAAATGGGGACGTGATGGTTTGCAATTGCTCACCACACAGTCTGTCCTGTTGATCTTTTATTTATATCTATTACATTATTCATATATCGCACAAGTTGTGTACATACAAAGACAGTTACTGTATATAGTATGTTTATCTTCATTCTAATACTTTGTCATATTTCTTTTCGAGTTGTTATTTTATTCTTCCAGTATTTCTTATCATTGTCTCTCCATTTTGAGACTTACTCTTGTGCTGCTACTTATTTCCCTTTGTACTGCTGTGTTACCTGCAAATTTCTCCCAAAGGGGATCAATAAAGGAACATCTAATCTTATCTTGTGAGATATGCTTGGTATGGTATACTGTATGTATGGCCCCTAACAAGGTTTTGAGAAAATGAACTTTGGCACTTGTTCCCAGAAGCTTTACACGTCTTCAATAATGTGTGAAGGCTCATGTATAGGGAGGCATGTAGCTTACAATCTACCTCAGTCAGCCCATATAAGTTCTGTTGTTTAAATGGAATAACTTTGATTATCATTGAATCTTCTGGTACAACCTCAGAATTTTAAGATTTTACTGTAATTAAAGCACCAAAATAATTAAACTTCAGTGTAAAAAATGCATGCTGTTCTGTGATGATTACCTCAGTGCAACACCAACTATATTTAGTCCTATTACGTAAGAATATCCTTCAACGGCTTTTAAACTTGACCCTGCATTCAGCTGGAGACACTCTGGATTCCTCTTTTGCGCTCCTGTGCCACTCTCCAAGGTTGATTTAACTGAAGTCAAAAGGTAATACAATCCTGGTGCAGGGCAGAGAGTGTTGATGTGTATGTCCACATATGCCATGGAAAGTCAAAACAGTGCACAGCGTGACAGAGGAGGAATGAATGTTGTTGTTGACTCACAGAGATGAACTGGAAGAGCGGGATTATCTCTTGGCCCTCAGTGATGGTGTAGAAAAGTAGGTCCTCCATACTGGACATCAACCTACTTCTGTGAAAACAAACAACACACCAGATGATGTGAACTTTAAATTTGGACTGACTCCAATGTGTCAAAACCAGGAGCAGTGTTTGCAGCTACTGACCTTGTTCTTTACATAAACTGTGCAATGCGATGCCATGGGCATAACATGCATTGCTGATGCACATGGAGGATTCTTACAGTGTTCAAGGTGTTTTTGTTGTTGTTTATCTCACAAACATGTATATTATTTTATAGAACACTTTTGTTTCCTCTTTTTTATGGAGAGCTGAAAATTCTGTCTTTTGTACCTGTGAAGGCAATCAATTACTCCTTGCTAATTAATATCAACATCTGAGAATAATATGATATTAACATGTGTTATTCCAGGGATAATGCTAAAGCTACAATAAAGAGTGGACGCAGGGGGAAGTGGTTAGGCTTCCTCTGCTCAAAAGGCTAAAACAAAAATTCACTTATCAGCAGCTATATAGCTCACCAATTAACAGATTATATTTAGTTTGTTTAACCAAAGATAAAGTGTGGACATGATGTGATTTAACTGGCAGTCGCACTATTTCCTGGCTGGGCGCATTAACTTCTAAGGATTTGTAAGTAGCCCGATGTTGCTGGGCAACCACTGGAGAAGTTACTGCTTCAGATGACCTACGACAGCCAAGTCTCTCACATAACCCTTTTTAAATGTAACACTTGTTTTAGCAGGTCAGTTTGTGTATAACTTGAACAAACACAACATAATGCAGATTACTTGAGTCGTTTGTTTTTCTTTTCTTTTCTTTTTGGACGGAAACCAGCTAGCTACCTGTTTCCGCCTTTTTCCAGCTGTTGCTAAGCTACGGTTCACACTGCCCTCAGTAACTAACGTTGGCTTCATATTTAGCTAACAGACAAAAATGAATGTGGTGTGGAGCTTCTCACCTCTCGCAAGAAAGTGAACACCGATAAGAGTATAAGTCAAAGACGTTTTATTAAATCAATTTTGTACAAAAGAGGAACTTGAAACACGAATTGGTGCCCCACTTAAAAGACAAAATAATTTTAAAAAACAGACTGCACAACAATTAGCAACTAGCATGAATTACGAGAGGAGCACAGCCAGACAGTGAAGTGCACCAGACAGCTCCCCTTGATATGGGAATACTGTGGTCAAATTATGAAGAATAATACATAACATTTTAGCTAATTAATGGTGATGTATTCGTTTAGAGACAGGCTACTTTGACCTACTTTGAGCGTCCTTGGTCCACATCAGGGCCCTTCTGCTCATGAAAGGCTCTGTGGGAGTGTGGTGATGCTGCGGCCCAGCAGGGAAGTGAAACAGCTTGTTGCGTCCTGGACAAAACAATGATGTCAGCTCCAACTCTGGCGGAGATCCCTGCATTTTTAAAAAGCTGCAAGATTCCCGGGTTAGCTGTCCTCAGACTTTTCAGGCAATGCATTGTGATAAGTAGGGCTCAGTCTTTAATAATTTAGAGGGTTTTATTTTTTCCCCCAGTTGCTGATCTCGGGAGATACTTGTGACCAGTACCCCTTGGTCCTCAGAGTTTTAATAGCTGCAGCTGTCTTACGGACTGGATCAAGTACAGGCTGTTTCTCGGGGGCGGGGCAGTGACACCGACAACACGTTGGTTCAAACGCTGGGGTCATTAACCAGAAGCCACTGGAACCACGCGTGGCTTTCTACTGCAGCTGCTGTTTCCAAAAGGGGGAAATCACTTTTGTACTTCAATTAAAATTCCTACTTGAACTACATATGATTATCAGCTCGTTTTCACTCAATGATACTTGAGCTTGGAGAGCATTATATTCAATATTCAAAGTATAAAGGACAAATGAATAATGTCATCCTGCCCTGTATGGGCATAAATCACTGTGGTGATAACTTTGCCCCAAACTTGAACACGGGCTGACTTGAAATGAAGTTTGAAGGCAGGGGGAAGCTCATGTGACCTTACATAAGCTCTATTTGCCAACTAGTGCAGTATTTCACATAGTGTGGCCTTGAACATCTTGGTAAATGCCAGAAAAGAGGTTTGTTTAACTGTTACCACAGAAGTGAGGCGCTCAAAGCGCGATAAGGTTTTACTGTAATTTGTGTACTGTTATAGTTCACACTTATATTTTATTGATACTGTGTTTTCAGGTGTACTGTGTGTTTTTATGTGCAGTACTTGGCAAATCATAGCAGAACTACTACTACCTCTTTTTTTGCTGATGTTTCCATTGTTAGTGTTTATAATGATGATTGATGATGGTGCTGATGAAAATGTGACATTGACCTGTTGATTTAGTTGTAAGTATTGCGTCATGCCTGAATAAATCACGATAAAGTGTGTCAGTTTAATCTGACATTAGCCGGATTTGATCTGTTATTAATCTTTTATTCTGATCATGGATGGGTATACGTGATCACTAGTCCACTATGTGTTGTTATCCAGTCTGCTAAATAATGTAAATGGGTAATAAGCCAGATTGTCACCAGACTAGAGCATCCTTGTTACTGCTGTTAAATGGTGACACCCCATGGTGAGTTTCCCACACTGACACACTAAAATCTCACTGTCTTGTCCTCTAGGTGGCGTACTCACTCCAGGACCCTGTACCCAGGTCAGTCTCTGTTCTCTGATCTCTGTTGTTTCGTTGAGAGGACACTTCACAGTCATGTGTCTCAGATCCGTCCTCTCCACAGGGTGTTTTTTGGCAGATTTCCCGGTGCTTCAAACACAACTCATTGAATAATTTGTGATTTCTTGAGTTCGAGGTCTGGCTTCCTGTCTTTGATGTCAGCTCCTGGGTGAGATACTCCTCAGTAAAACAGGGGCTGACTGTGATGGAGCACTTTAAAACATAAAGGGAAGTAACTAAATAAACTTTTTCTTCAAATGTTCTCCTGTTCGTTTCAATGTGGGCCTTATGAAGGCTATCTAAATCATTAAAGAGATGGTAGAGGATCCTAATGATAACCTACCATGCCAATTTTTAATTTCACAGCACACATGCTAAACATTCACATTCTACCTTTTTTTTTTCATGCTTGTGGGCAGTAATAATAATTGTGAAGCAGACTGAAAAGGGTCACTTGATATCATCTCCATTACCAATCAAACAAGGCCTCACTAGGTTCTGGTGGTCTCTTCTACATTTCTAGGCGTGTGACTTCTCCAAAGGGGTGCATGCTAACCCATGGCCTCTCTGCACTACCTCTGCCGGTTGTAGCTTCTCTGTTTTCAGGCGAAAATGTTTTCCATTCCTGGGCCAATGAATGCCACCTTTGTCCCTTCATCCTCCATCTTGTGTGAGAAAGCCCCCCTCGCTGCACACACCAAGCCTGCACAAACTTAACCTCTCCCCCCTCCACCTCACACAGGAAAAGAAACATACCGGGTCTGGTGCTTTGATTCAGGCTCAGTAATCTGGAGGTCTGGATAAAGCCCTGGCTTAGATGCCACTTTGGACAGCCAGTTTTGGGGACTTTAGGGAGGAAAAGGTGTAGTAGCCGTTGAAATTTGATTGGAGCTGTGTTTGGATCAATCAGATTAAAACTCTGCTTTGGGATCATAATAAAACTAAAAGTAATGAACCGTTAACAGCATCTCAGAACTTTAAAAGAGATATGAAGAAGATGGGAACTATCGCTCTTTATTAAAATTATATTTAGCACAGCCGTATTATGCCAGAAAATCTGTGGTAATGAACATTACTTCTCCTAATCATCAGCCTACTCTGGCCACATTACACCAATTACACTGCCATTTTCATAGGATTTATGCGTGCTTATTTTTCCAAATCACTCAAAACCCCCTCTGGACCTTGAAACACATTCTACTCTGACTGCTATACACCACTTATGTTGGACTGTGTGTTTTATTAACACAGAGACAAAGTGCCTAAAACACCTTAATTTAACCCATTTCCCAGTTTCAGTTATGCCTTAAATCCGCTTCACTGTTAAATAGAAGACTGTCTGCGTGGTAATAATGTGAGATGAAGTAGAGTCACGAATAGGAACAGTACATGGTGAGATGAAGCTCCTTATTAGAAACTGTTAAATGCTTGTAGAGATTTAATGCATCGTTTAATGCATCTCTCAAATGAAAGGATAAGGGCCATTATCCCTGCACCACCCAGGGTGAAAGGAATTCCATCTCTCCTCTGAGTTGATCCTCACCCACATAGTCGCTAACACACAGAAAGAGAGCGATAAGGTCTATCCATCTATCTAATGGCAGATTTATTGGTATATTTATTTATCAATGGACAATTATGATCCTCAACAGATGCATTTTACCTTAGAAACTAATGAACACATTTAAAGTATTATTGATATTTTTACAACAATGTGGGAGCTCTAGATTTTGTTCTGGAGCTGTAGGTTCATCTTTCAGATATTCGTGTCCAAATGTACAGTTTTTCGGTTTAAGCCTCACCGAAGATGGGAGATAGAAATCTGATTTCCTTCAGAAGTTGATAGAGACGAAAACCAGAGCTACAAGAACTTGAATATTGGACTCATATTGGTGGACAAACACTTGACTCCAAATAAATGGCTTTTTACTAACATGTTTGCCTTGTCAACTTTAAAAGTTATTGCAGGTTTGATAATAGCAAAACATTATAAGATGCTAAATGTATGTCAAGTAGACCGTATTGAGAACACACGATATATATCAGACTGATGAATTATTGGATCATTATATTTGGATTATTTATATTATCAGCTATTTATCAGTATTGGTGAAATTCTAGATGGCAAATTGAGCAAATAATATGAAGCCAGATTGCTTTCAATGGCTTAAGAAGATCAGCATTTTCAAACAATCCATTAGGTAGCTGTTAAAACCATGAAAGTTAGATAGGAGCAGATGCTTTTTAGTTTCAGCGGATGACAGCATGATTGCATTGATTGAAATACAGTTGAGGCTAAGGCTGTGCACTGGAGGCTAACAAAGAAAAGCTTGAACTCCTGAAAGTTGAGCCAAGGCTGACAAGGTAAAGCAGAGGCTGACAAGCTAAGTCTGAGATGTCGTAAAGTGGGCATTGTACAGAGAATAAACTCTATTGATTTAGGTGATACCATAGCCCTTCCTTTGGCGCTGCACTCAGTCCAACCTTAGCATTTTTTGCCACACCTGTGTGGCAAGAGTAACAAAGTTTTTTTTATTCAACAAACAAATTCATTTTGATGTGTAATGAGCATTACATCCTCATGGGGCCGCTGGTGAAGCTATTTAGTCCTGATGGATTGGTAATTAAATCACACTTATTAGATATGTATTTATCAAAATGTGTTTTTAATGCTTGAAATAAGCTCTTTTTACTTTAGTCACATTAATGATTTTCCACAGTAATGATGCATTTTGACTGTATTCTAGCTGCTTGTCTTATGTGTCCTCTGATGATTCCTTTTAGGTTAATTACAGCTTGTGCATCTAGACACAGTCAGTTTTTTGTGAGGGACAGGATACATTGTGAGCCGTTTTTAGCCCTTAGGGCCTGTCTGTCCTCACTTCTCTCCTAGGTGGGTGCTGACTACCCTCCCATCACCAGTTTGTGTGTACACAGAGGACCACAGCCACCCCTGTGCTGCGGTCACTGTGCCGAAACCTAGACACCCTCTAGACCCCTGGAGCCTCTGTGCGCCTGTACAGTTGTGAGAGGTCAGCCCCCCCATCACCACCCTCCGTCCGTCACTGCCATCTCTTCCCCTTCCCCTACCCTCAAACCAACCCCTCCTCCCTCATCCTCCTAGCTTCCACACCCTTCCTCACCCACCAACCCCCATCCTCACCATGCAGCTATCCCACTGCCCTGCCATCTCGCAGCATTCCGCGGGCCGTGCACACAGAGGCCTATTGTGTGTGCTGGGAGACGGCAGAAGGCAGTATACAGGCAGAGCACCAGAGAAAAGGGATGTGTGGAGCTAAAATGAACTCAGTATTCCTGCTGTACATTGATACAGATCTGTAGTTAAAATTGCTCTGGTATTCAGTGACACTGCGGCAACATCATTTTAAAGAGAGTGGTGGCAGATGAATGTTGAATGATTGCTCCACAGCTCTCAGCTGCGCTCTTGTATTAAGATTATTCACCCTCAGCACTTGTATGATGCTATAAATGGCAGCAGTAATTGCTTAAGCATCTCTAGATTCATCTTGATTTCTGTTTTTACTCGGTGTTGCTTCTTCTGACTAGGCATAATCAGCTGTTCTTTGTTGTCTCTTTTATCCCTCTTGCATATACCTATATTTGATTACAGGCTGGTTTGGTTTCTCTGGCTTATACATTTTTCTGTTCTGAAGTCTTAGCACTATTCTGACCAACCTATTTTTACATCTCTGAAACAGGAGCTCAGTCATTCCCCAAGTTAAAGCCACTTTCAACAGAGCTGCAACTTCGTTCAACTTCTTTTCCCTGACTCGACACAGTAACAAAGACTTGACCTGACACAGCAAACTAGGCAGGGAGTGGCGCTATATACTCCCTCTATTGTCCCTAGGTCACAGATTATTGATTCAGCTGGGCAGCTAGCTGTTTAAATTCCTGAAATGTTTTTTTTTGGGGTCGGGGCTCATCAGCATCATCAATGGTTGTGGTGTCCTTTTAAACTTGAAATGATTAAAACCAGAAGATCCTACAATTCTAGGATCAACTTACTATGCTGTGCTTATCTGAGCTATTATTATCACTCTTGATGATTAGGACAGCAAGAAATTGGAAAACAGGCTGCACAAAAGAGGAGACGCCTGAGGTTAGTCTTTACCAACATCTGCCTTAAACGTAATTCCAATATACCAAACAGCTCATACACCCGGTCTGCTGGAGCTGAAATGGTGTGTTCAAATCTTTCTTTCCTGTATGTGGAATGAGGGGGGCTCTCTAAAAGGTCATGACCCCGGAATTACTGTGCCTCTCTTCGTGACAAAGACCCCCTTTCAAGCCCACTCACCTGGGCCTATCTGAAGAGAGGTACAGGATAAAGATCACACAGACGTTTCATCACTTTTCTGGCTCAGCTTCACAATAGATAATTCTGGCATGTATGTGCTATTTGGTCGGAATGTTGCTATGAAAGTACATTACAGACATTTAAACTGCATATTTGCAAGTGATATACCGACTTGAACATAATACTGAACAGTTGAATGTAGGAAATTTGGCTCTGTCTCAGGAGAAGTTTTCTTTTACTCGAGCCAGAGTAGGATTGTTCTTTTAACTGGATGTCACAGGCTCTCGCCAATGGTCTTTGTCCAAACAGACAAGTCTCTCGGGAGATTTGCCTGCAGTGTGAAAGTGACCCAACTGTTCTGTTGATTGGTGAGCTCAACACTTTAAGGTTGTCTAAAGTCTGCAGATTAATCCATAATCCAAGAGAGAAGCCTGAAACAAACAACCTTGCTGACCCAGAGTTGAGTTCCCATAACCTGAGTTAACTGCAAGTGGCACTCCTTATTCCAAACATTTTTTATTTATTTATTTATTTTGTCCTCACTAGACAATTTGAGACCTCACACCCATGCTGTTGGAAAGTCTGGTGAAGTTTAGTAGGGTACAAAACATTTCTGGAGCTTCAGAGCAAAACAGCGTTTCAGCATTCTCCTAGACAGCTGACATAGCTAGGGACTTTGTACAGCTTGTCTGGTCTGAACTCTCTGGATCACAAATTGATTTTAATAGAGGTTATTTACTTCCTTTAATTGAAGGGAAATCTTCATTGTCATTGTTTTTTTTTTCTGTTTTAAAAAAGTCTCAATGGTTTGGAGAATGCTGCAAGGCTGTTTCGCCGTGAAGCTTGAGAAATGTTTTTTGGACTTTGAAACTTCCCCGGACTTTCATTCGACATGGGGGTAAGGAGATAATGATCGAAATGACCAAACATTTGGGTGAACTTATCCTTTAATAGCCACAGCATTAGAGAAGGGACTTCCAGCTTAGTAACACCACAGAAAAAAGTTAAACTGTCACTTGTGCTTTTGTGTCTATCAGTGTATTATGAGAGACTTGATAGGTTCATTTTTCTCTTACATTTACATACTTTTTTTTTTCTTTATACATACTTTTGGTTCCAGTCATGTTGTTTAAGTTTTTTAGAGAGAAGTTAGAGTTTTTAAGAGTAGAGTCCAACCTTTGACTAGAAGACCAGGTTCAGCCCAGGTATGGAAAGCATTGAACATATGGAAGTTTCTTTTCAAGCATTATGACCGCAAACATAATTAAGCACATTCAACAAAGACAATAATATAGTCAGTCAGTCAGGCATGTGCTGGAGTCAGAGCTTGACCTGTGCTCAGCTGCTTGTAGCTCCCTTTTTAATGTGAAAGTGAAGGTGCATCTCTTGGCCAGACGGGGCCAAGCAGGTCAAGGGAGAAAGGAGGGCTCGAGTTAAAAAAAAAGTCCATGGGAGAGTAGATGTTGCTGGATTGAGGGGAGGGAGATGAGGGTCAGGTTACAGCCTGACAGGGGGTCTGGGGGAAGGACTGGTATTTTGGAATATACGAAGATCCATACAAGGCACAGTGGACATAAAACCGCGGTACTTGCCCTGACGCGGTGGGTACAGAGTGCCAGCTGGGGCCCCGCGTTGGATTCCACTTAGATTTTGGAGGGTTTGACTGCATGGTGCTATAAGTCTCTGGGAACACACACTTAATACACCACTGACTGAAGACCTGGTCTTGACCGTTCCTTCACTTCTCACCCAAGCTACTGC
The DNA here is from genome assembly GCA_903131615.1 of Diplodus sargus. NCBI lineage: Eukaryota > Metazoa > Chordata > Actinopteri > Spariformes > Sparidae > Diplodus > Diplodus sargus. The sequence continues at coordinate 8,780,443 of CAEMYA010000044.1, read as the reverse complement.
ATGTCTAATATTTAGACATGTTCAGCTTTGTGGACTCAAGGACTGTTCTGCTACTTGTAGCATCCCAAGTTGTTTTACTATCCGTGGTCAGATGTCAGGAAGAGGATGACCGTAAGTTGCACAGTTTTTCTTGACTTTTTGCCTTTTACTTACAAAGAATTGTGGATTGTGGATTTCTAACTTTATGTTTTCTCAGCGTTATCTACCTGATGTTTCAGAAAAGTAGTGAAAACTAATCTTAAACCAGTGGTGTGATGTCAAAGTCAAAATGTCAAATGAAGACCATGAAGAGCACAATCTTTTTGTTGCTATGGCTCTTTACATTACATGCCATTTACAAAGATGTCAATTGCTTCTAATGATGTGTGTGCATAATGTCAAGCAGGCTACTGATGTTCTTTTCAATTTAGCCAACAAATGTCCTTCTGTAGGATAGGTGAGGCTGTCAAGGCACATCTGTGTGAGATGGAGGACCAGGTGAACAAGAGTTTGTTTGTCCACACCTGGTTCCTGCTGCTCAGCCTCTCCTGCTCTGCTTGCTCATGCTGTATAGTTAGTTTTCAGCAGGAAATCTGCTCAATCGAGCTTATTGATGACTCAAATTCTTGTCAGAAAAGAAGACATTTTCTTGAAAATTAGTCTCAAGCAAGTTATGAGCAAAGTATATGTGGGTTTAACTGTTTTAGGGCCAGCAGAACTGTAAACCTTACCCACAGGATTAGGCTGGAGCACACTCAGGGGTTTCATGATGTGAAGTGACAGGGTCAGACTGTGCTTGACCCCAGACTAGCAGGCTCAAAGGGGAGCAAGAAGGAAGCAGCACAGAGGACAGGGTGCACAGCAGGGAGACAGCAGATGATGGACATATAGATGTATTTATAGCAAGATGGATTGTACTGCTTCCACCTCCATCTCACAGCATTAATACGCTTTTAGCATATACCCAGAAATATTAATAAAAAGCCAAAGGTGAAAAGATTTCACCTGTAAGTAGCCAAACTTGATTTAAACAGCCTCTTAACATGTGTGTGCTAAGTGTCACTTCACAAATATGCTTAAAAAACAAACAGCAGCTGTAAGTAGGCCCAACCCTAAACTGTATACATTAAACAAATCACCCATTCTTAATTCCCCAGTGTGTTTGCTCTGGCGCTTAACACAGCTATGGGATCCAGATGGAGAAATTTAGAAGCACCCTGTGTTTACTTAGGGCAGCAGCTTGTCAATTGGGCACAGTATCCCTGTAAGAGAGGTTCATTCATACGAGCCGGAGAGCAGGCCTGCAAGTTAAATAGACTCAGCCAGTGACGTGAAATACCTCAACTAGGCCTTCAGACACAACCGTTAACTGTGGCTCCTGTTGACACTACATTTTATTCAGCTATACAATTTTCAGTATGATAACTTGGGGCATTTTCTTTCCTGCTGCAAGTTAGTTGAGTTATTTTCAAAACTGGTAAATTACAGTTGAGGTCCACAGCTCAGTCAATTTCAGTGTCACACCAGCACCTGTTCATTAAGAACACTTACACACCTTTATTACTTATTCTGTTACTGTTATGTTGTTTTTACTATACATATTTTTGTATCCCTTGACTACTTTATAAAGTGTTCAGAGCTTTTGTTTTGACTCAGGATAACCTTTATCTTTCTCCGTCTTCCTCTCTACACCCTTACCCTTAATTAACTAATCACTCCTCCTCCATCTTGCCCCCATAATGTCTTTACCCCTCCTACTTCCCCTTTCATCCTCTTACTCCCACTTCCTCCCTCACACCAACTTTCTTTTAACCTCATCTGCTACAACACTCATTAAAACTGTAATACTTTCCTCTATCTAATCCTCTCTCGATCCAAACTTTTTGTCCTTTCATTGCTCTTTCTCCCCACCTGCCACTCGCCCCCTGCTGGCCACCACAGAGGAGGCAGGTGGCTGCATCCAGGACGGCCAGCAGTATAATGATAAGGATGTGTGGAAGCCCGAGCCGTGTCGTATCTGTGTGTGCGACAGCGGAGCGGTTCTGTGTGATGAGATAATCTGCGAGGAGATCAAAGAGTGTGCCAACCCTATCATCCCATCTGGAGAGTGCTGTCCCATCTGCCCTACTGATGCCAGTGCCCCCATTGGTTGTAATTTATTTATTCAAATACCCATAAATAAATTACTCTTCTAGCTTGCATTTATCTCACCCTGAGTAACACTTTGGAATAAGGGAGCTGCCTCAGGATCCAAGTATTCTGCTTGATCACGGCTGCTGCAGTCACTGATTATATGTGATTTTAATAGTTTGGGCTCCTCTAAAACATTTAATTTTATGATTTGGTTTTAGTCAGTAATGTTATTTTACTCAATCAGTGCCTGATGTTCCCCTTATTCTAAAGTGGCCCTCTACATGCTTGGTTTGGATAGAGACCAGATGATAATCAGGCTGATCTCATTCCCTATTCCATGTTGAATTGGATGGATCCTGAGATGTGTTGTCTGGTTCTAGCCTAAACCAGCAGAGATGCTTCTGCTCACTTTAACTCATCACTAAGATGAAGCCCACGTTCATACTGAGCCTCAATTCAATTATTTATTTGACCCATTCTGAGGTCTTCTGTAAAATTTAGATGCCCTCAGAAAGGGAGAGAACTTTTCCTAACCTTTTATGTATGAGGCCTTATGACACGACTCTAGATGGACCCGTCAAAGGTTCAAGGCCTCCTTGAAAAGAGCCACTGTACTCCTGTGGTGCCTCCTGATATATACCAGTGATTTCACTGTTTTATCTAATGAAGGAGAGGATAAACTATAAAAGAGAGAATATGTATAGGTGTGTTTTTATTATTTAGAATAAAGTAATGTCAACCAAAATCACAAGCTGACCAAACATCTGAGTTCTTTCTCACTTGTGTGTCTAGACAATCAGAAATGTAATAAGTTTAAGATCACTTAAACACAAATCTGGTATAAACAAACTACGCTTTGTGAGGTCCGTTGGACACCAGCTATTACAGCTTACTGACCTTTTACCTACTTACATTTTGCTTTAATTGTGGAATCTAAATACTTGATTCTCAACTCCAAGTCCATGCTTGCTTCTGCTTCATCCCTCTTGGAATCTCGCCATTAATATAATCTGGATGGGTCTTATTCCTTATGGTTTGGTGAATGGTACTTGATCACTTAAGCATTGATAGACTTCCTTGCAGGTCTCCTTTCTCAAGAATCACTGAAGTGTCTGAAAATGTTACCTTTTTAATGTTTTGTTCTGTTCTCCCTTTTCATACATCCATCTGCAACATCAGAGACAATCGGCGCTAGGGTGAGGACACAAGATTGGGAAAAAATACTGATAACCGATCACTCAACAAGCTTTTTGTAAAATATGTTGCATTGAGTGTTTGTTTCTTACTAAAGTGTTTCAGCCCACTGATATTATTATTATTATTCTTTTTTATCAATCAGGGCCAGAAAGGTGAACCAGGAGAGATCGCAGATGTAAGTATGAAACATCTGCAGTTCCTCATACTGAAGAAATGCCTGAAATGAATGTTACTCCATTGCTGAACAAAAATATGCCACTTTAAACTGCTTTATACACAAACTCATGAATGGCCTGGGTGTAAATGCTGCTCAGAGAGCTAATAACTGATCAAACAAACCTTTTCGCCTCCCTTTTCTTTTATTTGGAATAAATAATGACAGATTTTTGTGTTTTCTCTTTTGGGAACATTAAATGTCCAACACTATACCTATTCATGCCCAAAACAATCACCTTCATACTGAAAATAATCCTCAGGCTCTTGCTTTGTTGAATTTGACAATTCCCTAAGCGTTATCCTCAAATCCTGAAAAAGTATCCATTGTTTTCTTAGGTTTTTAATTCATTGTTTATCCCAATCTTCTTTAGTTAAAAACGTTTTAATGACTAGAGGGGCGATTACTAACTACAATGTCCAACAATCCCTCATTGAACTTTGTGTTAAATTATGAAAAAAACCCTGCATTCCTTGGACATAATGAACCCAATCAAATCCTCTTAGCTCCTCTCAGCAACTTTGCTGCAAGTGCACATGTCAGGCGAACAAAGTCAGCCAAAACAGAGGTTAAGAGGAGGTGATGTTGTTAGCAAAAACTTGTCCTGTCAAACGAAATCCTCATCAGATTGTGTTTTAAGCTTGATGTCCACCTCCTACAAAGTCGGAATGTTCTCCTCTAATTTTAGGTGTTTGGAAACTGGTACAACCGGACACAACATGAAAGACTGTTCCTGTCATAAAAAAGTAATTCATGACAAAGCTACAGACACCTGACAAAAGCCTTTTTTTCCCTTTATGCAGGTTGTAGGACCAAAAGGACCACCAGGGCCTATGGTAAGTACTCTACATTTGTATTCATTTTATTGAGATTTTTGAAGATGTGATTTATTATCCAGGCATTGCTTGAGGAGGATGCCTACAGGCACATGATAATGTGACTCTTTCTCTGAATAGGAGTTGTAATCATTTTGGCAATCTTCCTTAGACAAAAATCTTTGATTTTGCAGGGCCCCCCAGGTGAGCAGGGATCACGCGGAGAGGCTGGCGCTAAGGGTGATAAGGTGAGTGACAACACACAGAATCCGACAAACATCCCTGCACCTATCTACTCAGCACATCATTCAAGGATTATAACACTGTGTCAAGCAACAGCAGCTGTGATGATTATTATTATCGGGCTGGCAGAGTTCTCTATAGTCAGAGACCTCAGAGTTAGCACTGCTTAAGTCTGGGCAATATATCGATATTATATCATTATCGTGATATGAGACTACATATCATCTTAGATTCAACCACTTAGACATTATATCCACATTACTGATGATTGTTCATGCAAAATCTCATTGTATTAAGGCCATATTATCTAGCCCTATTACTACTGAAAAACATCCATATCTAATCATTATGCTACTGATAACGATCAGCATAATCGAGACAAATGTGTGTAAACAGCTTCATGCACCTGTTTGGGTTATCACCAGAGTTAAATGACGGACAAAGTGCTGTCCCGCTTCTCTGTGTAATACCATTATCATTTTCTGGCTTTAAACCTTCTACTTCAGGTGACAGTTGACTCAGAGAAAATAACCCTCTTCATTTTTCCCTAGGGAAATGCTGGACCACGAGGAAGAGATGGTGAGCCTGGCACCCCTGGAAACCCCGGACCCGCCGGCCCACCTGGACCACCAGGACTTGGAGGGGTGAGTCTAAGGGCACTAATGTAACACGTGGCAAATACAAGAATTGACCAAATCCAAGTCCAAACACCACAGTTCAACAGAGCACAAATCAATAAAATGTTTGGTTAAAGAGGGACAGTGGTAAAAGGATTGATGTAAATCACAAGCATTGCCATAGTCTATACATCACTAAATCCCTTGTTTATGAATTCAACTAGTGAATGAGTATTTGTCCTTTGAAGGTACAGTTTGGCAACATCCTTGCCAGCTTAAGTCCATAATATTGGAATTTCTTTACTCAAAGAAGAAAGAGGGAACAATGTGAAGGCACACTTCAGACCTTCACTGTAATATTCTTGTAAAGTTTGCCTTCACTGAATCAAAAAGGGTGGTGATGGCGTTTTACTTGAGCATGGAGCAGGTGCAGGCACAGTTTTTCTTTATGCCTTCTACCATGGTAGCTGAACTTCCATTTAAGTCAGCAATTCAGCTAATGTTGTTTGCTTGCTGCTGTGTATAATGGCCACTTAGCTCAGGCAGCTCGGGCAAGATTAACTACATAGACTGACTCTCATTCTCTGTCTGTTTTGTGTTTTTGCAGAACTTTGCTGCTCAGATGGCTGGAGGCTTCGATGAGAAGGCTGGAGGCGCTCAGATGGGTGTGATGCAAGGACCAATGGTAAGAAGTTCTCTGTAGAGTGGCCATATCTTACAGGAAGAGTCTGTTTGTTTGTTTATGGTATTAATGCTGTAAATCTCTCACAATGACCTCATTACTGACATTTAGCTTGCCTGAGTTGTTGCTGAAGACAAAATGGTAAATAGTGCACTGTAAATTCAGAGAGGTGATTGCAATGCTGCCACCTTTTGGTTGAGTAGTTTCACTCCAAACATTTCAGCTGACTTTTTTTATTTCATGCTTGCTGTTTACACTGAATTGGTGCAGAATTTTATTTTAAAAACAGAGTATATTGTGCACATGAATCACACCAACATATGCCTTAAGAATAATGTTGAAAGAAAGAAATTACATTATTAAAAATACATACAAATAGATTTTACAAAGTTGCAAGGGGATAACAACTTTAAACCTCAGAAATACACTTTCTTGTTTTTTTAAATCTCATGACACCAATTTTCCAGAATTTCTCAGTTCCTTTGAAGGTTAAACTATTAATTTAAGATACTACATTTTTAATAATTCTGTGACAACATGTTAACTTGTGTATTGTGTTTCTCTTGCAGGGTCCCATGGGTCCTCGTGGTCCCCCCGGACCTTCTGGAGCTCCTGTAAGTACATTCAGCACAGCGCTACATCATCATGTGATTGATCGTAATAATCAAAAGCTAATGATAACATATATGCCAACAACTCATGTCTGCTCTCGTTAAAAAATGAGCCAGCCTTAACACATTAACATGTCCTTTTACACCTATAGGGACCACAAGGTTTCCAAGGTGCCCCTGGAGAGGCTGGAGAGCCTGGTGCAGCTGTAAGTATTCATTCCAAAAGTTTACAAAATTCATTTAAGATCGACAGTGTGGAGGCAGTGATTGTATGCTGCAGCACATATGTCTATCTAATTGTCTTTGGAGCATTTAGTTAACTGTCACCAATAATTCTTTGTTTTTATAACAGGGACCAATCGGACCTCGTGGGCCACCTGGACCTTCTGGAAAACCTGGAAGTGATGTAAGTGTCAAGGCTCCATCTTCATATAAATCCCACCACTCCTCAAAGCATAAGAAAAAAGCAAACACTAAATCAAGTTCAAACCTAAAGCTTGAGCGAGGCGTTTCATGATAAAACCCTTTTCCTTTTTCTTGTATATTCCGAATAACAATGCAACTATTTCACTTTATTGCATTATCATTGTTTCCCAGTGATGTTAAAAGTCTCTCACGCTCCCTACGCTCTAAACCACATATACCACTAGGGGGAGCTGTCTATCTCCTAACAATACTGGAAAAATGATGACTGCACAAAACACAATTGAGTGAGTGCACCTACTGTACACTGCTCCAACAAATAATTATTCCACTTCCTCTTTTTTTCTCTAGGGTGAGGCTGGCAAACCTGGAAAAGCTGGTGAGCGTGGACCTTCAGGGCCTCAGGTGAGCGTTCATCGATTAATTTGTATATAGATACAAAGTCAAGAGAGAAAAATAGAGATGAGTTAAGAATTCCTCTAACTAATATTTTGTGTTTGTATTCCAGGGAGCTCGTGGTTTCCCCGGAACTCCTGGACTTCCCGGAATCAAAGGACACAGAGTGAGTGTTTCGAACAGAAGAAGCAGGATAACTCCTCTTAATGCTCAGTCATTTCACCTGAGGACTGACTGATGTGTGAGTCCTAATGACTCCTGTCCTGTTTCTCTGTAGGGTCACCCTGGTCTGGATGGAGCTAAGGGAGAAAATGGAGCTGCAGGAGCCAAGGTGAGAAAAAGACCCACATTTTCATTGTTTAGCAATTGTTTAATTTCATTCCATTTTCTTCGAAATGTTCTAACCTCTGTCTCCCCTTTCAGGGTGAATCTGGTGCTTCAGGAGAGAACGGTGCCCCCGGACCCATGGTGAGCAATATTATATTGTTTTAACTATAAAATTGTTATATAATTGTATGCTAGGGGAGATAAATAATGGTTTTATAAATTCAAGCTATGTGTTTGATAATGATAAAGTTAAACTGACCAAGAGTGTCTTCTGTCACAGGGTCCACGTGGTCTGCCTGGTGAGAGAGGACGTCCCGGAGCTGCTGGATCTGCAGTGAGTAACAATTTCACATTTGCTTCAATCCACCGAACATCGATATGATTTCAGTTTGCATCACTTTGTTACAGCATTGTATCATGAAGAAACTCATAATGTCATTGTCTTCATTAAGTTGTACACTACTGAACGATCCTGTTTTTTTACTCCTCAGGGTGCCCGTGGAAATGATGGCTTGCCTGGTCCTGCTGGTCCACCTGTACGTATTATAATTCCCACTTTGCATCCTAGCTCATACAATCAGTTTTTCCTCTATGATGTGTTTTCTTTTGATTACACAGCAACAGAGCGATGAACCCTAACATTCAGATTTATGTTCTGTCTTCAGGGGCCTGTTGGTCCTGCTGGGGCCCCCGGTTTCCCAGGATCTCCAGGAGCCAAGGTTTGTATAAATAATCAGAAACCACTACCTTTCTGTAGCAGAACTTATGTAACTAAATAAAGTAATAAAAGCCTGGTGAGTGAGGCTTGAACAATTTTTGTATGACTAGATCTTTGGTTACTTACTTATTCACTCAGAGAATTTGTCCTGAGATACTCCCACACAGCTGATCACTCTTGATTCAGTCTGGTTAGATGAAATAAAAATCCAAGAACACCTTCATGCCTGCATTCTAGTTCTTTTCTGTATTTTATACATCATCTGTTCTGTATATTCTGCAAACTTCTCTATAAACTTGCCCAACAAAAAATGATGCTTTATTAGCTTTGTCATATTCAGTGGACTTTCTTGATTTAGTTAAAAATGACATGGGAATGTCTGTTAATGATCGATTTATTTTGCCCTGTCAGGGAGAAGCTGGTCCAACTGGTGCCCGTGGATCTGAAGGAGCACAGGGACCTCGTGGAGAGGCTGGTACTCCAGGATCTCCCGGACCTGCTGGTGCATCGGTTAGTTTGTCTTCATTCGCCCTGAATGATATTTTTACTCATTAAACACTACCATTGTTACACTGTGTTCATTATTTATTAGTTTATTGTCTACACAGTGTGATGCATCGCTTTTTCTTCTCTGTCTGTATAGGGTAACCCTGGTACTGATGGTATTCCTGGAGCTAAAGGATCTGCTGTAAGTTCACTCTATGTATTCATCATTTCAGAGTCCTCAAACCTTGTGTTTCTTTATAGTTCATGATATTACTGTCTTACTTCATTCTGATTTCTTTCTCCCTTAAAGGGTGCTTCTGGTATTGCTGGTGCTCCTGGATTCCCCGGCCCCCGTGGCCCACCTGGACCCCAGGGAGCAACAGGACCTCTTGGGCCAAAGGGACAGTCTGTGAGTCACTTCAGATACATCTAAAACTCTGTCAAACACTAAAACTTGTTTCTCTTATAGTTATTCATGGTTGTGTCTGTCTTTTCTCTTTCTATATTTAGGGAGACCCTGGTCTTCCTGGATTCAAAGGTGAAACTGGACCCAAAGGAGATCTTGTAAGTCTCTCAGTTTTGACTTTGAAACATCTTTTATAATTAGACCACGGAGAAGATATACTTACATATCTGAATTACTCCAGGGACCCGCTGGTCCTCAAGGTGCCCCTGGCCCTGCTGGTGAGGAAGGAAAGAGAGGCGCCAGAGGAGAGCCTGGAGCTGCTGGACCACTTGGACCTCCAGGAGAGAGAGTAAGTTACCAGGATATACAATATTACTGGCAAGAAGTGAAATTATGAATGTTGCTATTTTATGTACAATCTAATCAAATGTATCTTTGTGATTCTTTGCAGGGAGCCCCTGGTAACCGTGGTTTCCCAGGTCAGGATGGTCTTGCTGGTGCTAAGGTGGGTTGTGTTTAAAATAGCATTTTGATCACGACACATGAACATTTTGACACACAAGAAAGAAGCTGCTATGGTCATAAAACTAGCTGCCATATTTCTGCCGGACTGATATCTAACTAGCTTCCTTTTATTCTTCTATTCTTCAGGGTGTTCCTGGTGAACGCGGTGTCCCTGGTGCTGTTGGGCCTAAAGGTGCTGGTGGAGACCCTGGACGCACAGGAGAGGCCGGCCTTCCCGGAGCCAGAGTGAGTGCTGCCTCTTCATTCATTAACAGCTCAGACAGGATTGCTCACATGAAGCCTTCTTAGTCTTAAACCAGATGGATTTTTAGTGTGGTTATTTTGATGTGATTGATTTTATTTGATTATGTGCATTGTATGTATTTTACTTCCTTAAAGGATGCTGAAGATCTCTAAAATGTGTGTGTCCTTTGTAGGGTCTTACTGGTCGTCCCGGAGATGCTGGTCCTCAAGGCAAAGTTGGACCCTCTGTGAGTACACTTTTTGTCAAGTTTGTTTTATTAAAGCAAAGTTCCAAGATGTAGAACAAAAAGAAAGCAGTCCACATTTTCATTGAATGAAAACCAAGCAAGCTAATACAACAAAAGTATTCAACACACATAAACAACAAAAAAAAGAAGAAAAAATACACTACCCCACCTCCCTCCCTTTCTGTGTAGCACTTAGTATGAGATTATACAAGTTGTGATTGAAAATGACAAGCTCAAAAGTAATTATGTACAGTAAGCTTCACACACCCTAACCCTAACACATTTTCTCGAGATGAAAGGTATTAGTCTGAGTACAATATCAATCCTTTGGCAATGCTTCCTGTCATGCTCACAGTATTTCAGCTTTAAAATGGTATATAGCATATGAAGAGATCACAAGGAAAACACGCATTTCATTACTGTTGGGAGTAAAATAGGAATTCACAGTTTGATTATTTATGATATACTGGCGTCACAACTCATATACATTATAGTTGTTCAAAAGGACTTTCAGCAGCATTTTGACATGAAAAACAGCACAATAAAATCTGACACTACTGCTGCACGTATGCTTACAAACAGAGAAAATTAGTTTCAGTTCTAAAGTTAAGGCCTTGTATTGAAAATTACTAGACCTTCTTTTAGGGCTGGGCAATAGATCATGTTCATGTTACATCGTTGTCATGATGAGACTTAATATCATCTTAGATTTTGGATATCCTTAAATTATGATATGGCCTATGTTAAGTATTTCCTAGTTTTAAAAGCTGCATTACAGTAAAATGATGTATTTTTCTGAACTTACTAGACTGTTCTAGTTGTTTTAAAAGCTGCCTTTACCCACACTTATGCTTTATCAAAAATCCTTGTAGTATCAATAGTCATCCCTACAATCCTGGCGCAATATGTGATTGTATCGACCAGTCATAGCATTTATGAAGTGCTTTCAGAACATACATTGTTGTGTTTCTGTGCTGTTTGTGATTTCTACCTTGTGCCTTTGACAGGGTGCTGCTGGTGAGGACGGTCGCCCTGGCCCACCTGGCCCTCAGGGAGCCCGTGGACAGCCAGGAGTGATGGGATTCCCCGGACCGAAAGGAGCCAATGTAAGTAAAGGAGAGTAGGAACACAAGGGCTGTATTCACTGTTAGACACAACATGTTCACACAGCCTGAACAGAAACCTGGTAATATGCAGTCTGAATACATCCATGTCTTGTCAGGTCCCACAAATCATTGATACAGCTTTTTAAGTAATCATTTATCTTTTCACACTCACACTAACTGTGATATCTGTTCAACAGGGCGAAGCTGGAAAGCCAGGAGAGAAGGGTCTTGTGGGTCGTCCTGGTCTGAGAGTGAGTACATTTTCTCAGCACAACATTTTCTCTATAAATACTTTTCTATATTTCAAACCTGTCAAATCACCACACATCACTTTCCCTCTTTTTCGTTCTAAACATTTGAATTCTCCTCTCTGCTCAGGGTCTGCCTGGAAAAGATGGTGAGACTGGTTCTTCTGGACCTTCTGGCCCTGCTGTGAGTATTCCAGTGTGATTATATGTTGTTAGATGTGCATTCTAGTTGCTATTTCACTTGCTTTTACCAGCTATTTGACCTGGACTGATTTCTGTGTGTGCATCTATCATAGGGACCTGCTGGAGAGAGAGGAGAGCAAGGACAACCTGGACCTTCTGGCTTCCAGGTGAGTTTATCTTCTCATCAAATCCAAGATACACCAGTCTGGAAAACTACAAAGAAATAATACAGTGTCCATTCCCCAAAGCTGGAATATTAGTATGATTCATTTTGAAGGTTCATATAATTAAGCCCTTTGCTGTTGTTTGACAGGGACTGCCTGGACCACCTGGTTCCCCCGGAGAGGCTGGAAAACCTGGAGACCAGGTGAGTGTAACAGAACCTGATATTTGTTTAATCTGGAGGTCTTGTGGTGGTTGCATAGTACCACCTCGTATCAGAGTATTCCAACTTTACCTAAACATAAACAGTACATTTGTAGAATTAAAGCAAGTACAAGAAAGAAGTATTTTCTGGTTTAAGACAATATGAATGATGTGTTAAAGGTAACTGCAGCTTTTTTATCAGTCATGTTTGACCATAGTGCTTTACTCTCAGCAGCAACAAGAAGCTACTTAGATATCCCAGTGCTAATGCTAAATGGTAACTGGTTGTTGAATACACTTACTAATCATTAAGCTTTTTTTAAACATTCACATCACATTTGAATCGAAAATGTTGATGTCTGCAAAGACACGTTCGAAATGAAATCTTCTTCTAGTAGTTTCAGTGTTACAGATGAATTATTGTTGTGATCCCATCTTTAGTCTCAGTTCTTTGTTTTTTCCTATTCCCTTTATTTTTGTTGAATGGCTGTTATAACAACACATTTCTCTATAGGGTTTAAAAAAGGAAAACATCTTTGTAAAAAAATAAGAATTTCCCAAGCCAAAACATCCCCTTGAATCTAATCAGTTAAGATTTCTTCTTTTATCGGATTTCTTCTGAGCTTTCTCAAGTTAATCCAGAGCTTTATTACTCTGCTGTCACATATAGGAAATCAAACTAAAAGCTGAAAATACAGTTTCTTTTGTGGAGGTAATGAGGACCTCTCTGTACAAGCCTCATTCCTCACATCAGATTGCTTTTTGAACCCAGATGAAAGACTTTCATTACATTGCAACATAATGGATTACGGTAGTTATACTTGTAAGATTAATTGTTTTAACTTTTTCAGACAAGAACGAACAGTGAAAGTTTTACCAAACAGAAGTCGAGATGTGTCTAAAAATTGTAAAATACTTGAATGAAACAGGGTCTTTTCTCTCTGCACAGGGTGTTCCTGGAGAGGGCGGAGTTCCTGGTGCTGTTGGAGCTAGAGTGAGTTTACATGTTAAAGTCTTCACGTCTTCATTTATACACCATGTCTATACACAAACCTTGTCACATGCGTTACATGCATGAAGGGTATGCCTCATTTACTGACATCATCATCTGCCATGAGACTACACACAAGCCAATAAACACTCATCATCACATAACTGTGCAATTTCTTCAATTTGTTTTTTGTTTGCCCTATTGATTCAGTGTCTTTTTGTCCCCTAACAGGGTGAACGTGGTTTCCCTGGTGAGAGGGGTGGTGCTGGAGCTCAGGGTCTTCAGGGACCTCGTGGACTTCCTGGAACACCTGGAACTGATGGACCCAAGGTCAGGAGATGACTCAGGGACAGATAATGTGTTTAGATTCAAATTCACTAAAGCGTTACATTTACCAGGCTATTTGTCAGCAGGTGTTTTAATTACTCATCGTCTCTGCACCAACACAGATCTGAGTTAATTAGATATATGTTTTGATTCCAAGAGAATAAAAGAAAATAGTCCCCTAGATGGTCTTGAAAGACTGAAATATAAATATCATCTCATTGTAGTTTCAGAATTAATTATTTGCTTATTTTATTAAAAAGAATGAGACATGATGATCATTAAGATTTTTTCTCAGCCACTTAGGATTTTCTCAAGATTCCTTGGCTGACTTCCTAAAGTCTCTGCTGGTTGCCTGGCAATTTCAAAGTGACAACAGGGAAGTTAGTCAAAGAAGTTATTGTGCTCAGCCAAGTTACTGTCAGGCACATAATCCCCTGTAAAACCTTTGGTTTTTGTACAGTTTAAACAAATACGATGTAATGTTAATTGGTGGGCTTGAGAGGTGCTGGTGGGCTGCTGGCTGTAGCTTCATATTTACTGTACAGACACATTAGTGATATTGATCCTCAATCTAAATCTTAGCAAACTAATTAATTTGTGATTTTAAATGTTCTGACTTAATGGACTTATGTGTAGAAGACAGCAACCATAGTGTGGAAGCTAACAGGGCTCCAAATAAGGAATCTGTTGAAATGAAAGAATAAGACTGATCATGTTCTGATTGTAATTCAGGGAGCCATTGGACCAGCTGGTGCTGCCGGACCCCAGGGACCCCCTGGCCTACAGGGAATGCCTGGAGAGAGAGGAACCGGTGGTATCCCAGGAGCCAAGGGAGACAGAGTGAGTGATAGATTATTTGAGAGGGTGTTGAATGGATTATTTCCTCTCTAAAATGGTACATTTGATACAGCAAATGCCATGACCGGAGGCCTTGTAGTTTCATGCAGGATTAACATACAGCCTTCATCTTTGTCCAACAGGGTGACAACGGACAGAAAGGACCTGAGGGAGCTCCTGGAAAGGACGGTTCTAGAGTGAGTTCATGATAAATCCCTTGTCCCTTATCTTGCCATTACAGAGTCAAGCTTTTCTCACATCACACAAAAAAACATTCCATCAAATCCAGACTTTATTCTTTATATCATGTTTCCTCTTCTCATCTCATACTATTTTCTTCTCTCAGGGTTTGACTGGTCCCATTGGTCCTCCTGGCCCATCTGGACCCAATGGCGCCAAGGTGAGAATAACAGCATTACCCTTTGGATTGTAAAATAAAAATGTCATCAATTGAGTCTGAATGAATACAGGTCCAATTCATCCAGCCAACCAATGTGTGTGTGTGTGTGTGTGTGTGTGTGTGTGTGTGTGTGTGTGTGTGGTCAATGAAAATTTATATGTTATGTTTGTTATTTTGGTTGGTTTGACTGACTGGTTCTCTCCTATCCAGGGTGAGACTGGACCTACTGGCCCTACTGGTGCTACTGGCGTTCGTGGTGCTCCTGTAAGTACATCATTTTGTAATTTGTCACAGTATGCACTAAACAACAGAGTAATCAGCTGGTATGCGTTTGGTTTAGAAATTGAAAATACTTCTATCTTTTACATAGAAACACAATCAGTGCTAATTATAAACAGCAGAAGGCTTTTGGTTTTTTTGGTCATTTTGCAGACAGGAACTCAAGGAGGTCTCAAATGTAATAGGTTTCTTTACCTGGGCAGAGTATGATGCGGTTGCTCACATATTATGGGCATTACAGTAACAGGGGGGATCATTAAGCTGAGTTTGGACAGTTGCTCGTGACTATTGAACTCACATTAGACAGGACTTTGACTTTGATTCATTCATGTTCTTGAACCAAAAAGAGTTAAACTGACTTACTTTGTGATTGCTAAACTTCTGGATTTTTATGTGACTCACTTGAAAGTTGTAGCCACTTTTAATCAACTTAAAATTTATTTTAGTTAGACGACAGTATGTCGCATGGCATGTGATTACATATTTGTATTTATTATTCAATTTAGCTTAAACTTTATTTGTTTATAGAGCACCTTTCATACAAACATGAACCCCAAATGTGCCTCACAGAGCAAGATTAAAACAACACAGGCAAAAAGTTCAAAGAAAAATGCAACTAGAAAATACATTAACATAACATTACAGATAATAAAAACAGCATCAATAGGTCACTGAAAGTCTCTTCTGTTGTTCTGCAGGGTGACCGCGGTGAGGGTGGCCCTCCTGGTCCTGCTGGTTTCGCTGGACCTCCTGTAAGTAAAGTCACATCTGTTCAAATTAAATACTGAAAACTGTATTTTGTTTTATTTTTATTTATCGACATTCTGTCAATATCTCTGTTCTGTTTATAATATCCAGGGTGCAGATGGTCAGCCTGGTGCCAAGGGAGAGGTTGGTGAGGGTGGACAGAAGGGAGAAGGCGGTGCTCCTGGACCTCAAGGACCATCTGGAGCTCCTGGACCTGTGGTTAGTACTTGACTTGAATTTGAATAAAGTCCTGGAACCAGATCTATGTGTCTTAGGTCACATTTCTTTACAAAGCTTTAAATTCACAACAGTGTAATATCATCATGACTAATTGGGCTCCTTTTTTTCAGGGACCTACTGGTGTAACTGGACCTAAAGGAGCACGTGGTGCTCAGGGAGCTCCTGTAAGTAACTCCTACTTTTACTTTATCAAATGAAGAATCCATCACGCAACACTAACTGATGATACAGACCATTCACATAATGTTACATAAACAGTATATGTCAGAGTTCTGGACTTTTATTGATTGATTTCCTCACTCAGTATTCGATTCATCATTTTATTGACGAAGAGTGCACCATACATGCAACACACCTCACATAAGCAAGATGGGGAGTGTAGAGCTAAGATTATATGTCAAATAATGTATAATTAATCTTGCTTACTTTATATTAATCCATGCGTTCAGCTGAAAAGAGGCGTTGGTTTTCTCTGTCTTGTTTATTTGATAGTAAGTTAACACATTTACATTAAATAAACATTCTGTTTTGCCCTTCACAAAACAAATTCACCAAGCGAGCTGACTCAATGTCTATGACCTAATAGACCTAAGCTCTCAAATAAGATAGAACAACTCCAGAAAAGAGAGAAACCATGGCACGATAAAATCTGATAAATATATGGTAGAAGAACTGCACAATCAGCTCTAACCTATATTGCCAGCGAGACAGGTCTTTTTCACAGAAGACATTGGTAAAATATAAACACAGGAGTAGCATCAATGATTGTTCCATTTTATTCAAGTGTCCCAGTAAGCCATAAGTCTGTGTGCAAAATGCCAGGTGCCTGAAAACAAAGCAAATAAATGGAATTCAGACATCATTATTCATCGTTATCATCATTTTTATAGATTACCTCTGTGCTTTTCCTGCTGGGACATGTGAACATGTCTTGTTATTTTCACATACAGGGGCAAGAGGCGTAAGGCCTTAGACCAGACCTTTGTGAATTGAGATGCATAATTTATATTTGCTGAGCCCCTTCATTTAATCCCATAACATCCTAATACATCTTAGTCACTGATGGCAGAGTGAGACATTTATCATGCAGGTCAACAAGTTTAGAACATCCACATAAATTAACTGTACAAAAATGAAAAACTGCCATCTTGCATTGGTGATGTCATTTGGAGTTGCAGTATTGAGTTCCTGCCTGTACACCTGTCACCTGGCTCAGCTGTCAGTCATGATGTTTCACCCATTTTGTATAACATCAAATAACTAATTAAAACCAAACCTATCAGAAAGACTCATTTTTGAACATGCATCAGCATAATAACTACAACTTCAAATGACACCAACCATCTCTGATGCGTACTTTTGAATTGTTAGTTTGGCCCATATCCAATCTGCTAACACTGACGGGTGGGATTTATGACCTATACTGCAGCCAGCGACAAGGTGGCAATCAATCATGTTTTGGCTTCATTCTTGAGGAGCTGTCATGATGTCCATCTTTATATATGTCAATGGTTTGTTATGTTTATCATTTCTGAACTGTTTTTCTCTTTGACAGGGTACTACTGGTTTCCCTGGCGCTGCTGGCAGAGTTGGACCTCCTGGCCCTAATGTGAGTGTTTCATCAATAACAAATTCCAAGACAGGAAATTAAATGAGTGAGTCAATCTTGAATGATTTGTGAGGACATTCTCTTATACACTGAAATTCTCTCTCTTTCCATCACAGGGAAACCCTGGCGCTGCTGGCCCTGCTGGTTCTGCTGGTAAAGACGGACCAAAGGGTGCTCGTGGTGATAGCGGTCCCCCAGGAAGACAGGGTGACGCTGGGCTTCGTGGCCCTGCTGGCTCACAAGGAGAGAAAGGAGAGGCTGGAGAGGATGGACCTCCTGTGAGTTTGATTTTAACACCAGAGTCATGTTCTCAGTCACCTGCTATTTCAGTCCATCATTCACAAATAAACTAAAGGGAAAACTGCACCTGACTGATATGAGAAAATCACCTCTTAACACTTTGAATTTAGTCTGCTGCAGCTGATTAAGTAGATCCCACAACTCAGTTTTGTCTTTCTTGACTCTGTAGGGTGCTGATGGGCCTTCAGGTCCTATGGGTCTGGCTGGATCCCGTGGTATTGTTGGTCTGCCTGGACAGCGTGGAGAGAGAGGCTTCCCTGGTCTCCCCGGACCTTCCGTAAGTGCTCAAGTCAATACAGTATATTCAGTGATATACATATACAGTATGTACTTTTCAAGCTTCCATTTGTTTCCGCTTGACAAGTTAGCCGAGGTCAAATCTGTCTGACATGTAGAAGCGAAGCAGCTTCACATGTTTACTAATTCACAGCCTGATTAGCCTTCGTCACTAACTATAACTTAGAAGTGACCAGCAGGGCTCCATCAATAGGCATGAAGACAAGACGGGAAGTTAGCAGATCTGAAATGTATTTAGGAGGTAGGCCATTCAAGGCTTTTAACGTAAGTAATACGATTTTAAAATCAATTATAAAACTAATGGAGAGCCAGTGTAGACACAGGGGCAATGTGGTCATGCCTTTTTGTCCCGGTAATGAGTCACGCAGCAGCGTTACAATTACAGCAATTGCCTTCGATTTCAAAGGAGCTTCTTAACTGTATTAATACTATTTTTATTGTGTTTAGGGAGAGCCTGGTAAACAAGGATCTCCTGGCTCTGGTGGTGACCGTGGACCTCCTGGACCTGTAGGACCCCCTGGACTTTCTGGACCCGCTGGAGAGCCTGGTAGAGAGGTGAGAACCACATACCGCACAACAATAACAAAAGCAAAATGTTACAGATCACTTTTATAGCTTAATATTTGCAATATACTCAGGAGATAATACCTTCATCGTAAAGCCATGTGGAGTTAAAAATATGTCTCTGTGTCTCAGGGTACCCCCGGATCAGATGGACCTCCTGGTAGAGATGGAGCTACTGGAGTCAAGGTGAGTCTGAAACTAATACAACACATCACACAGTTTGACAAAAATCTTCTGTCATTACCTTGAATCATCACCATGTGTCCTCCTGTAGGGAGAGAGAGGTAACACTGGCCCTGCTGGCGCCCCTGGAGCTCCTGGTGCCCCCGGAGCCCCCGGACCTGTCGGACCCCTCGGCAAGCAGGGAGACAGAGGAGAGGCTGTAAGTTATACAACACGCTGTAGGGACCAAAGACACAATGATCAGGCACTGATTCTTAGTTCTGAAGTTAACATTTGAATATTGTTTCTTTCTTTAGGGCGCTCAAGGACCTGGCGGACCCCCTGGACCCGGTGGAGCTAGAGGAATGGCTGTAAGTATCATCATCCCTGAGTGCAACAATAACATTACGTTTTTTCAGGTTTGATTTAGCTAATAGCTAAAAGTGCCACACATTTGCCATCACGCATTTTGATACATGTTAAACCTTTACGCCAGGGACCACAAGGACCTCGTGGAGACAAGGGAGAGGCTGGTGAGACTGGAGAGAGGGGACAGAAGGGTCACCGTGGATTCACCGGTCTGCAGGGTCTTCCTGGACCTCCTGTAAGTAATCCAAATATAGTAGTTCACCCCTGCAGTGCAGTTTTTCATCGAACTTCCCTTCATCTGTCTCTTCTACCATCTAATCCGCTATTGTCCTCGTCCTAACAGGGTCCCGCTGGAGACAGTGGAACCTCCGGACCCGCAGGACCAAGCGGAGCTAAGGTGAGACAACTGAGCAAAAGCAGAAAGCGACAGAGAAGAAAAACTCCTATTACATTTCCATCTTGCAGCTTTAACATCCAAGATATGTGATGGTAATGAAGGGCACAGGTTAGTCTCTTTGTAATTCTCCAATCACCTGATGAAGATGGGGACAGGAGAGGCCACGCTCTTTAATTACCCACTCCTGTGATAAGATGGGCAGCTGAGGCATTTTATAATTACTCTCTGCGAGGAAAAAGAGACAGACAGACAGCGAGGACTGATTTGTGAAACCACTCCCGCTGAGATCGGAAATAGACTTCAGTATCTCGATTAGCTGAGCACTGTGGATGATAAGAAAAATGAAGGGAAATGTCACCATACAAATATTCTTCATGTATAATAAGGGAAGGGGTGTGGAGGTGGTGGGGGTGATGGAGAAAAATTGCTGGCACATTTGAATTACCTCATCAGATTTTTTTCTTATCCAGACGGGTGAAGGATCTAAAAACATAACCGATGTTACTGAACTACACTTTGAATAAGAAGCACAAATTCAGTAAATTAAGTATTGTTTCATATTGAAGCAGACATGTTAGCATCCGCTGATCTTTTGCTTTAAATACTCGCTGTTTCTGTAGGGACCACCTGGACCAAACGGACCTGCTGGCAAAGATGGATCAAATGGCACACCCGGTCCCATCGGACCCCCTGGACCTCGGGGACGTTCTGGAGAGTCTGGTCCCGCTGTACGTAACAGAATAGAACAAAGTCCATAACCAACTCAAGCATTTTTTTGTGTTTTTTCATTTTGTCTGACCCATTTCCTTTACCTCCTTCAGGGTCCTCCTGGTAATGCCGGACCCCCCGGTCCTCCTGGTCCTCCCGGCCCTGGCATCGACATGTCTGCCTTCGCCGGTCTGGGCCAGACTGAGAAGTCCCCCGATCCTCTCAGGTACATGAGAGCTGATGAGGCCTCCAGCTCCCTGAGACAGCACGACGTGGAGGTCGATTCCACACTCAAGTCCCTCAACAACCAGATTGAGAACCTGCGCAGCCCCGACGGCTCCCAGAAGAACCCTGCTCGCACCTGCAGAGACCTGAAACTGTGCCATCCTGAGTGGAAGAGCGGTAAGTATAGAAAAATCCAAATGACGTGTGCCAATATGTTTGTCTTAAAGTGAGGGTTGCAGATCCCTTTTAGATATTTCTACGTGGAATAAAAACAGTTTGCCAGAGATTTAAACTTCACTCCTAATCAACCTACTCCTCTCATCTCTCCAGGTGACTACTGGGTTGATCCCAACATTGGCAGCACAGCCGATGCCATCAAAGTCTTCTGTAACATGGAGACAGGAGAGACCTGCGTCTACCCAAGCATCGCCAGGGTACCACAGAAGAACTGGTGGACCAGCAAGAGCAAGGACCGCAAGCACGTCTGGTTCGGAGAGACCATGAACGGAGGATTCCACGTGAGTGCACTTTTGCAAAACAGCACTTCAGGTCATTTCTTTGTCTACAAACTCGATCCTCAATACCCTGTCCTCTCCTTGCGATCGCACAGTTCAGCTACGCTCAGGACGGCCCTGCTGCCAACGCTGCAGCAGTCCAGCTGACCTTCTTGAGGCTTCTGTCCACTGAAGCATCCCAGAACCTCACTTACCACTGCAAGAACAGCGTTGCCTACATGGACCAGGCCACAGGCAACCTGAAGAAGGCTTTGCTGCTGCAGGGCTCCAACGATGTGGAGATCCGCGCAGAGGGCAACAGTCGCTTCACATACGGCGTGCTGGAGGACGGCTGCAAGGTGAGGGCAGACGGCTGGAGAAAACACAATCGCTCTGAAGTTTGGTTAATGTTTAATGCTTCGTTGCTCACACATTTCTCTGCTCTCAACCCACAGAAACACACAGGCCGGTGGGGCAAGACTGTCTTTGAGTACAAAACACAGAAAACCTCCCGTCTGCCAATCGTGGACATTGCTCCTATGGACATCGGAGGAGCGGATCAGGAGTTCGGAGTGGATGTAGGCGCAGTCTGCTTCTTGTAAAGTGGAATATCACAATGGCCCCCCAAAAAACACAGGAAATAAATAAACTCAACCATGAAACACTACACACACCACACTTCCACAATAAAGAAGACTGGAAATTGTAAAAGAAAATTGATACTTTTTCTCTCACAACGAAGTGCTCTCCAAGTTGTACTCCCTGGATGTTAGCACTGAAGGGCACCGGCAATATCTGTACATCACACCAGCATTCTCTGTCAACCCGCTTCCTGAGATCCAGTCATGTTTCCCATGGCCCACTGTTGACGAGAATGAGAGCCAGGAGGAAGAGGGACCAAGCGAACAAGTTACGGAGAACAGAAACATGACTTGATGTCACTTATTTATTGTCTAACCTGAATGGGCAGAGTTGAGGTAGGACTGGGCGGGTTCACTTTGTAAGTAAGACAAGCCCCCATTCCACTACAGAACAGCCGCACAACCTCTGTCCCAGTCCTACTCCACCTCCCTCCCTGTTTCCCTCCTGACACACAAACACCACATTTTGAATCAGTGTAGACAAAAATAAATATTCTCAGTAAGTAACACCAAATCCAGGTGCTCCAGGCCTTTCCATCGCGAGCAGGAGCAGAAAAAAAAACCTTTACTGTGTATTATAAATCCTCGGTTCTATTGTTGTAAAAGTCTGTGTTTATAAACAACCAGATGGTTTTATATATATTTCCACATTATGTGTGTACATGTGTCTATATGCACACCAACACTTTTTGGAAAGTGAGGTCACATTTGAGATGTATGTTTCAGTGTCCTGTACCCCTTGACTGCCCATCAGAAGAAGGCCCAGCTCTCATCCAACACAATTGGTTCAGAAGAATTTTGAGGGAAATTTGTCTTGCTTTTTTTTATTGTAGTCATCCAGATTGTTTAAAGCTACCTCACGCTGAAAAACAAAGTGAAAATGTTGAGTTTAAATCTGAGCTGATCCGACAATTAGCTTTTCAGGTGGATCTGGGGCTGAATGGCCGTCTTTGCTTTGGGTTGCTCTCTCTTCAGAAGGTGCTATGAGTTCTGTAATTCAGTTTCCGCCAAACGCCAACCCCCCCCCTCCCGACCCTAATTCCCACTAGCCTCACACCACACACTCACACTCCACCCTGCAGGAGGGGTGCAGTCGGGTTAAGACAGGGGAGACAGGGGCTACTTGGAGGCCTCCTCTGGAGTCCACACGCCCCCACAGCTGAAGGCAGGACTCCGAGGGTGGTCTCTAAAAAACAACCAGGGTGGGATGTCTTTGTGTGTGTGAGGGCGTGTACATTTTTTGAATTAATTTTATTATGATCTTTTTTTTGTTTTGTTTTTATTTTGTTACACTTCTAATTGATGTAAATTGGAAAATAAAAGGAAAACCGAATTAAGAATGAAGCTGATTTTTAATTGAGTTTTGAATAAAAACAGAAATGGCGTGGGGACGTATTTCTTCTTTCAACAGAACCCTTCATGTGTGTTTAAATGATTTTTTTGTCAATCTTGTCTTTCATGAGGTCAGTTTACTCTTGACTGTGAGTGCATAGACTGTGTGTATGTGTGAGTGCGTGAAAAGCTTAAGACTGTGATGCAAGTGTGTATTTTGATATGAGAGAATCTCATAACAAAAAAGGAACAAAAGTACTGTATTCGTTCTGCGGTGTCAGGGTGGGGCTGGGTGTAGTTGGCTCCTGTTTGTCTGAACTAATAAGCATAAATAAAGAACATTTTGTTGACTGGAATCAAGTATTTTGTAGAGTAATGATGCAACTGAGCAGCCGCTACACAATATTTGTCTGTGGCCAGCTTCCTCTCCGGTCTGTCGAGTAATAAAAGTTTCCTTAATCTTATTTAAAATAAAATGTGCATTAGTGATCCATACAAACTACAAAGTTAGATTTTTAAAAAATGCTAGTTATTCTGGATATGATTTAAAAAAAGCTGAGCTCTTAGTTAATCCTCCCTGAGGAAATAAAAGACATTTCCACACAAATTCCACATTTCACCATTACCTCAGAATAAAATCTACAAATCAGAGAACGACTAAATGTTAGAAGAACTTTCTACATATTTATTAACATTTTTCAACAATCCATGATAACAAAGACTTGTGAGTGTTTGACAGTGAGTGAGGGTCGGTCAAGACATGAGCTCTGTGAAGAGCGACTGATTGGCAAAGTCTGCAGGGACGGCCTGAGGGCGCGGCAGTGACGGGCTGCCGCTGAGACCACAGTGAGGGACGCCGGCACTCAGGAAGTAGAAAGGCACGTGGGTGATTCTTCCACTGGACCAACACTGTGGACAGAGGAATGTTAATATGGAGGTGGGAGAGTATGATGAATAACCAATAAGGGTTGAAATGGCACCTTATCATATCACATTTACATTAGAACTTCCCAACAGTTGAATACATATCATTTCTGATTATATATTAATATGATTTTGACCTGGACAAGTGGCGGAAAATGGATGGATTGATAGACCATTTGAAAATGATTAATTAATTAAAGTTTATCTACTTTTTTTGCAAAGATATACACTACAATATACATCATCGGTTATACAATATCATGTGATTATGAGCTTCCTATTTATTGTACTTTGACCCTGCAGCTCCCACCAGCCCGCAATCAAACACGAAACCATTTAATAACTAAAACTACTGACGACGGAAGGCAAGAGATAATATTTTGTATAATAATTTGAGGGCATCCAATTCCTTCTATGGCGTTTTGGCTGAATTCAATACTTTTTAAAGACCTTTAAAGACCTGCAGAACCATCAGACTATTAACCTTAACATGACATTGAAGAGGAAAAACAGAACATTTGTAGGGGAGTACTGACCACAGTGAGCAGAGCTCCGTGCTGGAAACTTGGGTGGAACTGCATCAATCTCGGCTCTGCACCACGCTCCCCTTGAACAAAACCACTAAACAGAGAAACACAAGAAATATTCAGTCCGTGCACAGAAGACATGCAGCACTACTGAACGAGGAAATGCAACCACACGTAGAAGTACAAACCACGGCAAAAGCTCAAAAATAGGGCTGGTTCTTGTCTTGAACACGGCTATGATTGCAGGCCGGCCAGCTGTGTATGGATCACCTGAGAGAACAGAAGAGATGGAGATGAGTTATTAAAATGTGTTATTAATTAACAAAAAAAAAAAAGACAAATGTAACACTGATCGGGGTGAACAGAAGAAAAAGTGCGAGAGACCTTTGAGAAGCACTGCAAGCCGTTCTCCTGTTGGGTCCCAGGCTAAAGACTGGATCTCTCCACCAACACTGGCAGACAGACGAGACGGTGGTGAGTTACGTAACATGCAGACAGCAAGTCCAGCAGCACTGCATCCTGCCTGTGCTCGAATGCTGGAATACATATTCAAATTTATGTTTGTTTAGCTAATTAGTGATTTAATTTAGAGCTCTTACACGATGTCTCCATCTGGTGTGTTAAAGGTCGTCTCTGATAGGTCGGCCACCACCGCTGCTGCCTGTGGCCCCTGCGATGTGCTCGTAAGTACGCCTGCTGAATGACAACGACACCACACAGGCCCACTTCTTTTACAAAATGCTACCTAAGTTTTAAAACTTCCAAAATTCACTTTCTAAACAATTCAAGCTACAAATGGATTATGAGCATTGTGTACATTGTGTATATATATTAGGTTATTTAAACACTGAGAGTAACCTGGTGTGTCAGTGAAGGTCAGAGCGTAGATCACCATCTCTCCCAGCACGGTGAAGAGAAGTCGACTCCCGTCTGGACTCCAACAGCCAGACTGAACAAAAGACATAATGATACAATGAATACATGATTTAGAAAATGATTTCTTTTTTTAATGAACAATGATTTTGAAGCGTGGTGACATGTTTTCACCTGGCAGCGCCCTTTCACACACGGCCAACGCTCACAGGTCCACATCCTGGTCTCCCAAACCCTGAAGGAGCAAGCTTTATTATCCATGTGTGGAAAAACTCCACTTCCTGTCCATTCATTATCTCTTAACACCTGCTAAACTCCCGACTATGTCACTAATCCTTTACATGTTCATTAAATATTCATGAAAGATGAGCGGGACTCGATTATAACACAGAAATTGGCCATCGTCTCCACCCCACACACTAATCAGGAGAGAAAATTTCACACATTCACTGGAGGCTTTACATATCTTTCGCTTGAAATTTGCTATTGTAGCTGTGAAAAGGAAAGGAAAGGCAGATTAGAAAGCCTTGTGAGACATTCAATCTCTTACCTGAACAGGGCAGATGGTGTAGAAGCCAGGACATGGCTTCCGTCAGGGGACCAGGACAGGAAGGTGACCCCGCCTCCTCCGACGCGCTGAAGCGGCACGCAGCTTTCTGAAGCTACGTCCCAAACCTGAAAGACGCATCGGACAAACCGCTCGTGACCACAGAACCTCAGTAAGAATTTCGGTCACTTTGCGAATCACTTCTTGAGGATGAAGCGGCTGCCTTGTACCATCATTGCCGTGTCCATGGGTGAGGCCGACACGAGGAGCGATCCGCTTGGAGACCAGGCGATGGAAGTGACCGGAGAGTGACCAGGATGAGACAAGACTTGAGCACAGCCAGACGAAGGCCTGGACGGGTGAAGCGGATGGAAAAAAAAGAGGGAAGTATCAGAGTTCTGTAGTGGCCAAATTACAGCAATCCACACATATATTCTAATTTTCACATATATTTTCTAAGCTTGCTGGCGGCAGATGTTTTTCATTGCACTGAATCACTGAATTAAATTAATTTGGGGTGTTTACGTACCGGGTTGACAGCGAGCAGGGGTCCACATGCCAGACCAGTAAACAGTTTTGGCAAGCGACAGCGAGGGCGGATGCACACAGCGGCTTCCACTGCACAGCTGCAACGCTCCTCTGGAGACGATGCTTCAGTGTGGGAGTCGTGGCGCTGAGAGACAGAGAACAAAAGGAGACTGAGCGGTGACGGCACGGTCACTGAATGACTGAGAGGTCAAAGAACGGCGCTGCTGTACGAGGCAGACATGCAGTCATGTTTGTCGCCCGTCCCTGAGACGTTCAGCTTTGTTATGATAGAGATCAGAGCTTAACTGTTGCATCAGAGTGTGTTTACAGACTAGCAATGAATCTCTGTCTGAATCTGTTGTCATGGAAAGTGAACAGATAAATACACATAGGACAACGAGTCTGCTGTTTCGGACTAATCCTGTTGTGTTTATGTTTCATGTTAATGTTATTATCTCGCACTGTAAAGCTTTGATCAGCAATCGTCTCTTTAAGGAAGGGTAAGCAGTCAAGTCTTGTATTCCCTGAGCTGTCTTATTGACAGCTGTGTGCCTTCTTCAGAAGTTTTTTTTTACCTTTTGGGGTTGTAGATCTTAATGGAGTCGTCCAGCAAGGCGACGGCAAATTTATCTGTATGAGGATGCCAAGCAAAGGCTCGCACCACGCAGTCAGACCTGGTTAAACAAGAGGGATTGAAGCAGAGAAAGGTCGCTGACTAATCAAGGAACAACTTTCAGACAAAAACTGTTTCGAGCCACTGCTTGAAATCACTGCAATTGCAATCAGAGATACCAGAATTTTGCAATCACTTAAGAAAAACTTCCACTGACGATTGTTTTCATGGTTCATTAAACTGACAATTATTTTAATCGTTTGGTCTATAAACATCACAAAACTGTGAACATATCCGTCGTTAAATCATTTTTTTCATCCAACCAACAGTTCAAATTGTAAAAAACATTTATTAACTTTCATGTAGGTCACAAAAAAGCACATATATCTGAAGACCAATTTTTCCCTTTGAGAGCATTAATAAACTACACTTCACACAGTCAGCACTCACCAGTTCAGCACCTGTGAAAACTCTGCAATCATGTCCTCACTGCTCAACTACGGAACAAAAGACAAATAGGCAATAAGCCTTTCAACACAACAACAAAACTCTGGTAATTAATTGTATATAATCAGCAGGCACTACTTACTGTGAGATGAGGAAACAGCGAGCCATGAAAGGAGGAGACCTTTTGGAGCAACGCCAGAATACAACCAGAACTCATCGACAGCCATTTAGGCACTGCAAGAGCACAAGATAAGATGTATAGACACTTACAAGTGGATTAAGTCATTGTGGGTTAAAGCTGAACACGACATCGTGGCGTCTCACTTATTACCTTCCGTGTGTGAGTTGGTAATTTCATTGAGTAGTCCTGTCAGACCACCATCCCGCCTGAAATGGAAAGAGAAAAGTTGCATAAATGTCTGTGATAGATCTTTAACCAAGCTTTAAACCACTGTTTTCGAATCACTTTTTCGTCCAAGATAGTCCAAAACCTAAAGACTCTTCTATTACTATCAGAAATGACAAGAAAAGCATAAAATCCTTACATATACAAAGCTGGAAACGGCAAACGTTTGATACCTTTTTTGTTGAAAAATGACTGAAACAACTAATTTATCAAAACGACTGTTTATTTTTCCTCTGTGAAATGTCCAACTCGGTAGATTTCTTGGTCACAATTCTTAAAAAATAGATTTCAACCTTTAAGAAATCCCGTCAGTTACAATATCACAACTACACTGTTATCATAGACAAGATGTCATCGTGGTATCACCCTTACTTGCTCGTTCATTAGGTGCACCTCACTAAGTCTAATGCAGTCTGGGACAAGAGTCCTCCATTAAATTCCACCTAGGTGATGACACACATCTCTGTGTAATGCAGGAAAAACTACATCCTCTAAGAACGATCATACATTTCAATCAATCAGCCGCCCATTCCATATGCATGTGTCCTCCTCAGTTCCATCTCAGAACTGTTATTGGTGCTGACTACTTGTTCTGAACATGGCAGTCTAGGATGCAATCAGATTGTTTGAAATAGGGTTTCAACAACTTGGGATGCCCAACAAGATGGCAAACTACTGTGCTGTCTCTGCTATCATGGATGGCGGGCACACTACTTCTTATATCCCTGAGGAAAGGTGTATGCTTTTAATTGTGAACATCCTTGCCACTGGTCCATGATCTTGTGAATATACTCTACTGCACCTCCAAAAATGTGTGCTCTGATGTCTTTTATGTGGACGTGAATAAATTGTTAAAATGTGTGACCTACCACGCTGCTGCGCTCCTCATCCACAGCGTCTCTGAGTGGTCCAGGAAAGCTGCCTTACTGCTGCTTTCTGCGCGGCTGTGAAGCTTCAGGGACTCTCGGGGAAAATACAAACTCAGAGGATTGGATTCCTGCAGAAAACACACAACAATGTACTGATTTGAACCTTTACTAGATCCAGCTCAGGGTGTGATTCTGAATCACAGCCCACAATCACGTCTAGTAAACAAATGAGGCACACAGGAACCTTGCATTGTTATGTAGCCTTAAAACAGATTAGTTAATGAACACAGTGTATGGTCACCACAGCAGCTTTGACTCAGACCTGTTTCAGCTGGTCCTCGGTGGTGGTTCCTGACAGCAGCTCGTTGTTGGACTCGCACAGAGTGGTCTGTCCGGAGGGCAGCGGAGGGGGAAACAGCGCCAGAGAGCACATCTTCAACACGGAGACGAACCCCTCACACTGGACTCGAAAACACACACCATGGGTCAGTCAGGTAAATACAGCAGCAGTGGATGTCATGTTTACACCTGAACAGCTGACTGTACCGTTACACACGCGGAGAACAGCGGACAAACAGCTGGTTAGCTAGCGGTTAGAGTTAGCTAGTTAGCTGGCTTAAGCAAACAACTTGGACGCCGGCCTGATTTTATCAGCAAGAGCTACTCTAGGTTTAATATGTCGTTCATATTACCTTGTAGTGTTGTCAGTTATCGAGCGCTGTGTTTCCAAACTACAAATTGAAGTACGTTACGTTGTTGTGACACTTTCAGTTCCTTACTTTAAGTTAGTCCCGCCGTGTGGACTACGGCAAGCCAGAGGAGCAAACAGTGCGAAGCTCAGTTTCACAGCACAAACGGGACAGAGCCGACGTGCTGCCCTCTGCAGGACACTGAGCGACACTACACCCACCACACCGACCCAAACAAGTACCTGCTGTTTGCTCTTGGAGTTGATATTCCTGAAATACACGAATCATTTATTTTAATTTTACATGCACAATTTGCTCAGGATTCATTACTGTGTTTTATTTACTCCATATTTACTGTTCATTATCACGTTACTGGAACATTATCTGGGGCTCCTTGCCACTAGGAGGCGCAGACAGAAGGGGAAGAAAACATCAGCTACCCTAAATCAAATGTTTGTAAACATTAAATGTAAAATTTAAGAATAAAAATATATAAGACATAAAAGTTTTTTCAAAGGTTTCTATATTTATTCATTTAAGTTACTTTAAATGTGCTACACGCGAGAATTTTTGTTCAAGGCATTCAAAAAATGTGCTAAAATGCATCGACAGGATATGAAGAAATAACAGTTTCGATATGTAAAATATGTCCGCATTGTGTTGCATGGTCCCTCCAGAGCCTCTGCTAACAGACACACCTGTTGTCAGCTCAACCAGTCAGTTCTGAAGGCCATTCACATCACGGTTTGTTTTCTTAATGGAGGCCCCCTGGTGGATTATGGTAGGAAATTGCTATGCTATGGAAAAGAATACAGTGGTTTCACCCCATCGAAAGTCAGGAGAAGCGCATCTTTAAATTTAAGTTTTTCGTTTTAAATATCAAAATCTGAATCAGTGATTAAACAGATTTAAAAAAAAACCTAAATCAACAAACATAATAATAATCATGTGTCAGTTGAAGTGGCAACAGATAACTTTCCCCCCTTAGTGTTTCCGAGTGGTATTATTGTTGGTGCTTATTATGTTATTTTATTGACTGGATCATTCTTGTTTTCATCCGAGTCACAAATAACAACAACACAGGACTTAACATGAGATTATTCACTCATGAAGTAAATAATAGAAAGATTTGATATGGTTTTTATTTCATTTTATTGTCATGTCATGCACACATAGTGCCCAGCCCTCGTGGGTTTACAAGAAACCAACACTACAGTTGCAGCAGTCAAACAGTTCATGACATTTCATTACAAGATTACTGATTATTTTGCAACTCTGTCTTAACAAAGCGCTCTCTTGTGCTTGATGAAGAAAAACTGCCACACTTCCTCAAGCACAGCTCAAGTTATTAATAAACAACCAACCCAGGAAGTCGGCATAGCAGAGAGAGTTACAGTTAACCTTTCTTTCCACGTGTGCCTGCTTGCAAACAGAATTGTACGGTGACAGCGAGGTTTATAGGAAACCAATGTAAACACCCGTAGATTTATTATTCTATATCCATTACATTGTGCAATCAACATTTACTATATAATCATACGTTGAAGCAGAAAACTTGTTCAGTGCCTGTTTAAGTTTATTTTGTGTGCCAAATATCAAAATGTGGATGCAGAGGGCCCCAAAATACAGTCTGCCCTGTGCGATCTATCCATGTGATCCGGCCCTGCACATTCCCAGACTATTGCAAGCGTCTGAGTCGTGATTATAATAAAGATAAAGCTGATGTCTTTTCCTGCTCACTATGGACGGCAAAGTGCACGGTCAGTTGCACACCAGCATCCCCCGGAGCCGGCGTGGAGTCAGTGTGTCTTGCTCGATGACACATCAGCAGCAGCAGATGCGGATGCTGGCTGCTTGAGGCTCAAACATAGAAATCAGTGAATGAAAGGACTCGTTTTTAGGCCTGGAAATGATGGCTGTGATGATGACAAACTGACTGTGTGTGTGCTTGTGTGTGCTTGTGTGTGTGTGTGTGTGTGTGTGTGTGTGTGAGGGGAGGGTGCAGCGCCCCCTCGCGGCGCACCTCGCATTTCCGTGACGTCAATTCAGCACTGGGAAGGAGACAGCTCCCTCCCCCAATAAACCCAGCGCGCCTCACGTTGCATGGGTCCCCGGTTATTGATAACACAATTTGCCCGCTGGGATCCATCCCAGTAACGCGAAACTTGTGGATACGGGGGACCGGGGGAACACGAGAGACAGCCCGGACCCGAGAAAAACAACGATCTGCTCGCTCCCAGCGACCAAATAGAAAGCCGAGCCCACCCCTTCACTTGACAACGCGACATCGAGCGGGCAGAAAGGTATGGGAATGTCATACTATCCGGTTTAATGCCGATTGAATTAGGAATCAGGTGGCACGGGACGGGGTAGGTATGATGCCGTCGGCTCGGTGCGGGAGCGTTCACGCCGCTCACACTGCACCAAGCGACTGGTGCTGCCAAGAAACGAATCGCCGTCGATGAGCGCTGGGAAGGGGGCAAAA